>OZ012741.1:677441293-678007618 GCA_963859935.3 Lathyrus sativus
TCCCTTCTTAAAATGAATTTGGTCATAACTCCAAATCTATGCATTTTCTGACCATAGACCACTTAGGTACTTTTGTAGGATTTGTCAAGAGCTTTCCAATGAGCTTTGAACCACTTCATTTGGATGTGTGGTTAAGGAGTTATGGTTTAGCCCCTTTCAAAACCCTAATTTCCCGATTTTTCGGTTACTCCTTCATCCTTGATCGAATGGTCATGAAAATTGATAGGCAAGTACAATATTACATAAGGATCATTTTTGATTCACACTTTGAAGACCAATTCCTTAAATTTGAAGAGTTGACTTTTCGGTCAACCGTACGATCGATCGGTGACCACCGAGTCGTCTATTGACACTCTGGACCTCCTGAGACTTTGACACTTCTTGAATGCACTTTATTAAGCTATATGAACTTCATGGATCATGATCCCACCATTAAAACACCTTCCAACACCAAAGTCAAACTACAGTTGACTTTTACTGGTCAAAAACCCTAATCGGGGCTCCTGGGCTGCACTGTTCTTGATTCTGAAGTGACAACTTCAAATTGGATTCTCAATTGACATCATATGATACCCTTGATCTTATTTCATGATTGAATTAGCCTAAAACTTGGCTTGATCACAAACCCTGAAGCTTCGATTTGACTATACACAACCCTGATTCATCTGTAACTTTACAAAGACAAACTTGCACTGGGTTAAGGTTAGGTAATCCATGAGTATGCTCCTAAAATGATAATGAGAATCTAAGGGATCAAAATTTGGGGCGCAACAAATGTGTAATGATGTTGTTTGAGGAGAATACATGTGGAGGATCTAGCAACCTAGAGACCAAGAAAGTTTCTTAGAGGACCAAGGTCTTTAATACAAAAGTGCTGATGAAGCAGAGTTTTAACACAATCCGCTCCTGCTGGTGTGGGGACGGGCTGAAAAACAGCCAAGCTTCTTGCTTGAGGGGCGACGTGGTGTGTCGCGTCCTCGGACGAAGGGGAGGCAGTCTGTCCGTCCCTCACGTCACCATCACGGATGTGGAAGGGCCCAGCCTGGTCCTCACCGTTGGTGAGTGGGGAGAAAGCGGAATTATGGACAACATCGTCGTGGCGTGGGCTGGTCATGATCTCGAAAGTTAGAGTTGATAAAAGCTTTGGTTATATTGCTCGGAAGAACGGGGGAGCTTTAATATCCCACATACGGCGTCACTGATCGTACCTGATCAGAAGAGATTGTCGAATGGCCATGCGTCGTCGACTAATAGTTGTTCACCAGAGGTAAGGAGAAGGAGGGGGTATACCTGCAAGGCACTTCGATGCTTAAATGAGTAAAGGATTAGAGTGGGAGAAAATACAGAAAATGGTGTAGAGAATGGAATACAAGACCCTCTAGTGAAATAGGGTATTTATAGAGAGACCCCAGCGCAGGGCCAACGGTTACTTGCATTGGGCCTGATTGTCAGACCCAACCCAAGTAACTGCTAAGGCTTACGTGGCGTAGTGAAGACCAGCACGTGGTCTTCTCCTTAGATCAACTTCCCCGTGATCTTCGGAAGGTGGGCTGACCAGCTCTTTTGAAGGCGGGTAGTAGCTTGATGACGTGTCCCGCATGTGGGAACACGTGGATATCGTGTGGGAGACGTGTGATTCTTCCCGACAAGGGAGGCGTCTGCCTGACGTATCTAGTTCTGTGCCTGACATGGGAGATTTGAGCTCTGTTGGGCCTTCCCCACATAATGTTGGGTTGGGTCTGTCCGATGGATGGGCAGTTCTGAGCTCACTCCAGAGCACTATTACTATTACTCCTACTATTACTACTACTATCAATATTACTATTACTAATACTATTATTATTATTATTATTATTATTATTATTATTATTATTATTATTATTATTATTATTATTATTATTATTATTATTATTATTATTATCATTATTATTATTATTATTATTATTACTACTACTACTACTATTACTACTACTATTACACCTACTATTACTACTACTATTACTATTATTACTTCTATTATTACTATTACTATTACTACTATTATTACTATTACTATTACTATTACTATTATTATTACTATTACTACAATTATTATTATTATTATTATTATTATTATTATTATTGTTATTATTATTATTAGATCATCATTATTATTATGATCATTATGATTATTATTATCATTATTATTATTATTATTATTATTATTATCGGAAATAGAATCATACCTATATTATATGTCCAAAACTTTTATGTAAAAGCGACCAAGAGGGTCCAACTAAACTATAACCCACTACCTAGCTCATCATCAATTGAGCAACATGCTTTCACATTTTGGGTTTCAACCATAACCTATATACGATAGTATTAATAACAATTGTTTGTATACTATCAATGTGCACACTATTTTAACACACAGTGTTGTTCCTCATTTTCCAGCATGTATATACAGTCTTAGCCAAAGCAGCCCGCAAAGCCCTTTGCTTCCAACTCTTGCCTTTGCTATTTTGTATTACCCACTATGATTCTCTGTGCCAGCTTTCAGGAATATGATCAACATTGAGCCACTCTAACACCTTCTGCCACACATCTCTCATACAACCACACTCAAACAGCAAGTGATCCAATGTTTTTATTATGTTGTTGAAACAACATATGTCTTTGTTCAGTAAACCAAATCTCTTTAATCTTTCCTTTGTTGGTAACCTATCTTGAAACGCAAGCCACAAGATAAATTTGGCTCTTGGTCTAACCAAATTATCATACAGAAGCCTTCTCCAAATTACAGGTTGATGCACTTCCAGAAAATTATAGTAAACATACTTAACTTTTAATTTTCCATTCTGTGTTATCTTAGTCCACTCTTGACTATTAATCACCTTATTACGTTGCTGCAGAATGTTACTTAGGATCCAAGAACAATTACTCTTGATTGGAGCTCTCATGATATCCTCTTGCTTTATATAATTTGTGTGCACCCATCTAATCCATAGGCTATCCCCTCTAGCAAACATAAGTAGGTCATCAACAAAGCACATATTGGTTATCTTCAGCCTCTCACATTTAGAGTGGTCGCTAAAATTTGGTATTCTGTCCAGCTCCTGCATTTTCCTATTCAAATACTCCATTATTATAACAAACAACATAGGTTAAATGGGATCACCTTTCCTTAACCCACTATTGGCCTTCAACTCCTTAGTGTGTGTATCCCATTGATACTAAACTTGTATGTAACTGTTGTCACCCCATCCATTATCCATTTCACAAACTTTCTTGGAAATCCCATTTCCCTTAAAATCATTTGGAGTGAATTCTAGTCCACTCATTGGCGAAACATGCTTGGGACTAGGGGGGTCACAACCACCCCAAACTTTTTTTTTTGATTTTTTTATATAGTGAAATTACTAAAATAGCCTTACTTATATTTAAAAAAAATAACAATTTTACCATTATACTATTAACTAAACAAACCCTAATTTATCTCATTCCAAAAGATGCATCTTCTCTTTCTCTTTCAATTCAAGTTTTAGACTCTTTCAATTCAAGTTTTAGAAAAAAAATTTTAAAAAAACCCACGTCATTGCATCGTCGGTACCTGTACGAGACTCGTTTGGCCAACCACCAACGCCGCCACTGGAGACCGTCGTGAGTTTGTGTCGTTCATCTTAATCTTCTTCATTTAAAATTCTTCAAAATAAATTGCTCCAAATCGACATAATATGTAAAATTCTTGTTTTCATTATGATTAATTTATGTTTTATTTTATTATTACTTATTAGTTTTCAAGTTTGTTTGAGTTTTCTCATAAAAAGTAATCTACTGCATAATCAATTTGTTATGAAAAGAAAACACTATAGTTTGGCATAACGTGCTACTTGTGAACTATTCTTGCTAATGTTATTCACTTATTTTAATTGTTGTAGCATATTGTCATTAAATTAATATTCATTTATTTTAATTTGTTGTAACATCTCTCTTGTATAAAATTGCTAGTGTATCATACTATTATTAAACTGATTTTCTTTAACTCAACCTTTAATTGTTGTAATATGAATTTGTGTTCAAACTATTTTAGAATATTATCAATCTTTTTCAATGATAGCTATGAAATTTTTTTTCATAACCTGTTTTTAATTTCATACCTATATAATATTATCAAAAACTTGTATTTTTTTCTCTTCAATTGTGTTTACAAAAAGCAGGTCAATAAAGAAATAGAAATAAAATAAGTTTGAAATGTTGAATTATGTTCGATGTTTGTTACTAATTTATTACTAAGTTACTAACTTATTAATATTTGTAAAATTGAATTATGTTGGAATTTTATTGTGCTGTTTTAATTTATTTAATTGCTTGTGCAACACAAAAGTGATAATGAAGAGTAGAAACATTGATTCTTTTTTCAAGAGGAAAGAAAGCTATGAAGAGAATTTAACACCTATGTCTGAACCTACAAGATTTATTGAGAATCCAAGAATTGAAAACATTAATAGAGTTTGTTCGGATGACATTGAGAATTCTTTAGAATAATATCTTCGAAAGCGTCCTTCAATATGGGAATATCCAGTAAATCAAATGGATGAAATACGAAGAGCTTATTTAAAATGGGGTTCATATCAAATGAATTTAGAGCAATATCCATTGTCTGGTAAAGAAGACCATCAAAGACATTTTCAACACGCTAGGTTTAGCCTTTTTCCTTCATGGTTAGAATATTCACCTTCAAAAGATGCTGCTTATTGCTTACCGTGTTATCTTTTTAGCAAAAGACGAAGTGGATGTCCTGGTTCTGATGTCTTCATTTCTACAGGTTTTAGAGGTTTAAAGAAAGTCAGAAATCGAAAGAATTGTGCATTTCTTAAACACATAGGGAAAGATCCTTGTTCTCTACATAACAATGCTATGAAAACTTGTCAAGACTTGTTGAATCAAGATGGTCAAAACTTGCACTAGTGTTCCATTCATTTTACCGATTCTCCCTCTATAAAAATAGTCTCTGATAGCACGCATCACATCTTGCTTAACTATATTCCAGGATTTCTTGAAAAACCTAGAGCCATAGCCATCCAATCCATGTACCTTCAACTCATCAATGCTTTTAAGAGCACCTTTCAGCATCTGTAATTGGATCAACTAACATTGTTCTTTGTTCATGAGTAAGCTGCTTCAAATTCCTCAAACCCACAATATCAATACCTCCCAGATCCTCATTTGATTTTCCCATCAGCTTTTCATAGAAAGACAACACCTCCTTTGCAATGTCTTATTGGGTATTCAATCTTGTTCCATCTTCTTTATAAAGCTTATTCATCAACCTCTGTTTATGCCTACTCTTTAAAGCAACATAGAAGAATGCATTACTGCTATCACCAAGTTTAATCCAGTCAAACTTACTCCTCTATATTATTATTATTATTATTATTGTTATTATTATTGTTATTATTTTTTTATTTTTGTTATTGTTATTATTATTATTACTATTATTATTGTTATTATTATTACTATTGATATTATTATTACTATTATTATTACTATATTTATTATTGCTATTATTACTATGCTTACTATTACTATTATTGTTACTATTATTATTATGCTTACTATTATTATTATTATTGTTATTATTATTATTATTACTATAACTATTATTATTATTATTACTAATATTATTATTATTATTATTATTATTATTATTATTATTATTATTATTATTAAATGTGGACAATAATGACCGAAGTAGTAACAATTCTATTTTTAAAGTAAATAACAGAAATCACAATTTCGGTCACTAATTCGGTTCTTCGGTGACTATTTTGGTCAATAAATATCTCTAATGCCAATTCTTTTAGTAGTGAAAATAGGGTGTAATATTTCGGTCACTAATAGGGTGTAAATTTGTTAACATTCATAATAAGCATTATTTATTTTACATATGATTTTTGTCAAATGAGGTTTAAATTCTTTTGATTTAAATGTATATATGCAATAATTTATACCCGTTATTTAAAAAAAGGGTGTAATATACCCTCTATTTACATCCGTTTCAAACGGGTGTTAATTTGTCAGAGATTCCTCACCTGTTAAATTTACACCCTCTAGTAACAGGTGTAAAATATATAAAAAACGGATGTAAATTTCTCTTTTTGTACTAGTGAATATAAATTAATTAATTATTAATTAGTAATGGTGTGATGTAATTCAATTACATATTAATTAATTATTAATAAATTAACGGTAATTCTAATTGTTGACCACATTTTTCCTTGAAGGTCAACTCTCTTCGCTTCCTTGTTGACCAAGTGAATAACGATTAGTCTTGACTGGACTGGTTCCAATAACCCACGTTTTCCTCCCACAATTTTTTCTCCATTCCGGTTGGATCCTCAACTATAACTTGTATTTTAGTGAGCTTAAATGTTGCTGTATGAATTTGCCATAGACAAAAAACAGAGTCGATGAAGAACAACTATTTGGAATTGAAATTTCCAGAGGTGTCGCCTCGGCCAGAAATAGTATGTCCCAAGACTTTTTTAAAATAGAGAATTGCTTAATTATGAATATGGGAAAATTTCTTCCCATCCATGATAGTCACTACTTCACCAGTCAATTGCTGCCAAAATAATCTGAACTCATGGGTCTATGGTTCCTCTGTGGGAACCTCCATTGCTACTTCTCGATTATTTCCAGTATGAAAGTGGATCAGTGCACCTATCTCATCTTGATTAAGCTTATAATCTTATTTTAAACATCCCAAATAGAGTGCCCAAAACACTATGGTGTGTCGATCTACGATAATTATATTGTTATGAGCTGAGAAATTCCAAGGCGAGCTTACCATAGATACTGTCTTTTAGGGTCATAAAGCCTTAAGCTTCTAAGACATGAATTGTCAACATACCTAGTTAGAAGAATTTCACACTGAGATATGACTTAAAACAAGTTCCTCTAGTTCTCATCATTGAACTGAATGTCCATATAATCAATGTTCTGAACTCTGGGAGACATTTTGATGTAGAATTTTTTGGTTTTGGAGTGAAAAATTGAGGAACCTGAATTTGGGTGGTGATGGAAAAATAGGGGAAATGTTGATTTTTGAAAAGAGAAACGCGTTGTTGGAAAGGTGGTGGTGAGAGAGTTTTCTTTAGGAAAATGAAGATTGAGACGGGAAAGTGTGAGAAATGGGAGTGATAGGCTCTAGTTTGATGAGGGGAGAAATGGGAGTGATAGGCTCTAGTTTGACATGGTTTAGATTACAAAACATCCACATGTACCTCACATCGATATATATATATATATATATATATATATATATATATATATATATATATATATATATATATATATATATATATATATATATATATATATATATATATATATATATATATATATATATATATATATATATATATATATATATATATATATATATATATATATATATATATATATATATATATATATATATATATATATATATATATATATATATATATATATATATATATATATATATATATATATATAAGACTAATCTGCTAAGATAGTACATCCTTCAAGCATTGTCAGCGGACAATCACCCAATGTAAGGAGACCTTAATCATCCACAATCTCCTTGACTTCCATAAGCATCGAGACATCTAAGAACTTTTTCCAGCTTTGCCTCGTGGTCGGGCACCTTCAACGGTAGGCGGTGCTGTAACAAACAAAGTGAAAGCCATCAATTATTTCCATAATCCGAATGCCACATGGTCAGGCATATCCATTGAGCAACGAATGGTCACTGATCTCTTCAAGAAACCTTCAACCAATGTGTACAGACGACTCAATCAAAGCTGGAGCATTTGCCTCTGTATCAATAAGATGAGTAACCTTCATATCACCCGTAGCGGGCGCCTCCGTATCGGCCAGAATAATAGCCATTATTTCCGTTAAAGGAGTCACCTTTGTATCAACTGTAGGACTCACCTTCATATCATCCATGGCCTCTGTCTCAATATGATGAGCCACCTCTATCTCAGCCACCATCTTCATTTCATCCTAATCCTCCACCTCCTCAGCTACTATTTTGACATCATTAATAACTGCATCAACAGGCTCGTCATCAAAATCTTTGGCTCATCCATAAGTGTTAGCTCCTCTACGTCAAGTATTATGGGTGCGGGAGCACCAATATCACAAAGGTGGTAAGATCGAGTTTCATGCACCATAGATTGATGTTGAAGGAACTTTGAAATATAACATCATTGAGCTGAAGACTGATGAAGTACATATCACCGTAGGCAAACAAAGGGACTAGTTAAGTTTGACGTGACAATTAATAGATCTATCGACGATATTATCAAGTTATTGAAACTTCCATAATTATCTAGTAGCGTCTAAGTTTTATTATTTATTATTATTTTTTTAAGTTATGTAATTGTATGTGTTAAGTTATGTTAACTGTCATGTGTTACATTATGTTATTTGTCAAGTGTTAAGTTATGTTATTCAAGAAATAATGATAGCGAAAAAATGATATCTTATAAAATGTACGGTGCAAATGTCTGAGTAATAATACAAATAATTAAAAATTATAAAAATTTAATAGGAATGTTTACATTGGTCCCCCATAGTTTATGTGTGCTGCTTGTGATGCCAAAGAATAAACCTTACCATTTGGATGCTATCATCTACAGACAATGTTGTTCATTCACACCAGGTGGTAGCAGTGGAGGCGATGGCACATCATCAAAAGGTCCAACATTATTTGCATGCTTAATTGGTAGGATTGTGCAAAAGTGTTATATATTAAGGTACCCTTCTAAGAAATCACCCATACACTGCGCAGGAAAATGAACCTCCGCTTCTTAATCTGCAATGGCACGAGCATATCTGACAACATTACCTACAAACCATATCAGGTAAGTGTCTAGAAACTAAGGTCTACCATCGTAAATAACTAGAAAAGGGAAGTCTCATCAAACTCCTAATGCATTTTATGGTATGTTTGAGGTGTCCAGATGACATCATCTATAGTCAACGCATCAATCTTCTTCCTATAATCCAAAGGACAACCTTCTATCTTTTGGCCCGTGTGGAGTCACCTCCATATCATCCATGGCCTCTGTCTCAATATGATGAGCCACCTACATCTCAGCCACCATCTTCATGTCATCCTTGACGTCAACGTTCCTCACACGAGCCCTCATATCATCTATGTTACGTTGTCTAGAAGTTAGCGTCTCTTCTAATCCTATGGTCCTCACTGGAAAAAAACAATGAAATATGAACTACCATATTTTTGAAATATCCGGTTAACTATATAAAAGTTTTGCACTACCGTTTGTTTTGAAAATCCAGCATGGTTGTATGCATATTTACCAAAATTTTCAAAATAATCGGTAGAAATGCAAGTATTTTTACTGATTTTTTCAAAATATCTAATATACAACATTCATTTTTATCGAAATCTTCACATCATCCAAACATTCCACCAATGAAAGGACACCTTAATCATCCACAATCTCCCTGACTTCCATAGGTATCAGGACATCTAAAAACTTTTTCTAGCTATGCCTCGTGGTCGGGCACCTTCAACGGTAGGCGGTGTTGTAACAAACAAAGTGAAAGCCATCAATTATTTCCATAATCCGAATGCCACATGGTCAGGCATATCCATTGATCAACGAACGATCACTGAGCTCTCCAAGAAACCTTCAACCAATGTGTACAGACGACTCAATCAAAGTTAGAGCATTCGCCTCTGTATCAGCAAAATGAGTAACCTTCATATCACCCTTAGTGGGCGCCTCCGTATCGGCCGGACTAGTAGGCATTATTTTCGTTGAAGGAGTCACCTTTGTATCAATTGTAGGAGTCACCTCTATATCATCCATGGCCTCTGTCTCAGTATGATGAGCAACCTCTATCTAAGCCACCATCTTCATGTCATCCTAATCCTTCACCTCCTCAACTACTATTTTGACATCATTAATAACCGCATCAACAGGCTCATCATCAAAATCTTTGGCTCATCCATAAGTGTTAGCTCCTCTACGTCAGGTATTGTGGGTGCGGGAGCCTGCTTAGCCATCTGCCCCCTGTGAGAATTGGTCGGAGCTACTCTCCTTTCCCGGAGATGTGAGTCCTTGACGTCATCTTTCCTCACACGAGCCCTCATATCATCTATGTTACGTTGTCTAGAAGTTACCGTCTCGTCTAATCCTATGGTCCTCACTGGAAAAAAACGATGAAATATAAACTACCATATTTTTGAAATATCCGGTTAACAATATAAAAGTTTTGCACTACCGTTTGTTTTGAAAAATACAGCATGTTTGTATGCATTTTTACCAAACTTTTCAAAATAATCGATAGAAATGCAAGTATTTTTACTGATTTTTTCAAAATATCTAATAGACAACATTCATTTTTATCGAAATCTTCACATCATCCAAACATTGATATGATGAATAAAAAAAGCCCTCAGTTTTAGTCTTCATAAGTCAAAAGCATCTCTGAGCAGTAAAATTTTCAACCTCAAATTGGAACGTGGATAGCAAGATTGATCCAAGGATCCACGCTCACCGATCCAATTTGTAGAGAAAAAACAATTCTTCGACAAATTTAAAAGGAAGAAAGAAACAACACAATCTAATGATTCAGCTTGGAACATTTACTTTGAAAACAATTATGAACAAGAAGCACTTTCTTGTACAGTTAACTTTTCAGAATTTACAAGAGAAGATTGAATGAGTATACAACTCCTAAAACAATTAAATTTATAGCTACAGAAATGCAAACTATCTAACCGAAAGAGTTAAAACTAACTGAAAATATTAACTAACACGAGTCCATTCTATCACACATATACAATCTACAAAACTTGACTTTACAACTTCATACCAAAATCTGGTAATTGGCAGCACAAGTCAGATTAGAACGACAGGACAATGAAGAACATGAAACTGGGCTATGTTTGTGAACAATTGGAAAGCTGCAACCAACAGAATTTTCTATCTCCGCAACTGTTTTATTGAACAAGTCAACATGACAAGGAAGCCATAGAGGACCATCGTTTCCATATCCATATTCATTCTCAACATCTTCCAAAAGCGTTTTAAACAAAGGATGATTGAATATTTTGATGTTGATTACGAATCTCTGTCTCTCAGGTCCAACGTAGACACAAACACAACCGTGTGCTGGTTTCTTAGTATTATTTCTATGCTTTTTGGGGCACTTTTCTGATAATTTGTCATAGCTGCAACTGCGAGTACTGGCTTCTGAATCATACAATTTATTGTTGCTTCCCCATACCCTCTTACACTTCTTCACAAAATTCATGTCTATATAATTGAATAAATGCACGACTATTCGAAATGAAGTGTTGATTAAGAGTATGAAAGGATCCTAAGAATATAAAACAAGTTAAGTTCCTTTTATAGGCATTTAAAGTCTCAAACAGGTCCACTGTTATTATTATTGCATATATCATTACTCTATTATATTTTTTTATTGGTCCACACGTGTTGTAGAATTTTGAATATCTTGTTTTCATACAAAGCTACAATTGAATTTTGTCCATAAAGAATGATCTCAACTTCAGTAAGGAATTTGAGTAAAAAAACAAATCATATTTATAGTTGGTAGTACTTGTAAAAATAAATAAAAAATAATAGTTGGTTTGTGAGAACAGAAAATCCTAGTATTAATATAATCCTCTCCAATATTAATATTATATAAAAAAGTCAAAGAATAATATGAAAAATGTGAGGAGAATATGTGTGACTCTGGCGCTGTCATTCTTGGATGACGGTAATTGAGAAAACAGTAAAAACTTTCCGTTTCAAATTGGAGGGAGGGATTAACCGGTCAATAGTTTAATACAATTAATACAAATTTTTTTATAGAGAGAAGGAAAGACTTCACTAGAAATCTGCAAATAAATGGACTCAAGAAAAAAACTTTTATTCTCCATTTCCCTCTCACTTCATAAAATATCATAGAAACATTTATTATTACGCACATATCAAATGATCTAAACAATCCAATGTCAACTCCAAGTAAAAAAATACTTTTATCTTCCATCTCCCTCTCACGCTTAGTTGCTGCACCGCGAACGAAATATCGGGACGAGTGGTTGTTAGATAAATTAATTGTCCAATTAGGCGCCTATATTGAGATGGATCCTTAAACAAAGCAAAATCAGTGGGATACCGTTTAATAGAAATATTGTAGAGAGTAGAAGACGGTTTCGGCGCCAACATATATATATATATATATATATATATATATATATATATATATATATATATATATATATATATATATATATATATATATATATATATATATATACACACACACACACGTGTGTATGTGTGCATGTGTGTGTGGTGTTGAGCAAGTCAAATGTGTAATGACGTTGGTAGAGGAGAATACATGTGGAGGATCTAGCAACCTCAAGACCAAGAAAGTTTTTTAGAGGACCAAGGTCTTTAATACGAAAGTGCTGATGAAGCAGAGTTTTAACATGATCCGAGGGGCAACGTGGTGTGTCGCGTCCTCGTACGAAGGGGAGGCAGTTGTTGCACCCCAAAATTTGACCAACATTTCTTCACCTAGCTTGTGTTTCATTTCGTTCACATTAGCATTATCCTTTGCATTTCATTGACATGTATGCAGGAGATCAAGAGGTATGATTACCAATTAAAGGCTACACAAGACCTTGAAGCTATCTAAGAAGGTTATTCAAGTGTTCAAGGGTTGATATCCTTGTCAGAGAAGTTAAAAGATCCTCAGAGAGAGTGGTTGAAACCAGGAGTGTGTGCCTCCTAACTTGAGAGTTGTGGAAAGCCACCAGATGATTCTGAGGCCATGAAGATGGACTTGAGGTCTTGAGGGAGCTCATGAGAAGTGTTTAAGATCACTTTGAGGCCTAGACAGGTCATTGTGCAAGAATAAGAAGGCTCAGCCATGATTGGTGCAGCTAGGGTTTGACTGGGTCAACCCTAAATCAACTGATGATTTGAAGAAGGTTGAGACCTAATTCAAGAGCCATGGGATCATGGATTGATACATGGAGATGTTCTAAGGATGATTCCAAGGTCAACTCATCATGATTGAAGAGTTTGAGAAGTTTCAAGCTAGGGTTTCTAAGGCTTGACAGTGTAAAATCCCCTAGTTTGACCCCTATCTTCAAGGCAGTTTAGCTCAAGATATGATTGTCATCTCATCTTGACCCTAACATGATGGTTGTAGAGCATGGTCTTAGCTTTAATTTGAGTGCTAGAAGTCCTTGATAGGATTTGTATAACTCAAGTTATGGCTTTGACAAGTTACAAGTCATCTGAGGTATGTGAATTTGGAGCTTGAAAGTTACCCAACTTGCATGGCACTTTTGCCCTAGAAGGATGATTCCTATGAACTTTTGGTCAACATGAATGTTGTTCCTTATCATCTTAGCTTTCTAGAGAGTACTATAAGTCCTTGATAGGATTTGCATAACTCAAGTTATGGCTTTGACAAGTCAAGGGTATTTTGGTCATTTGGAGATTACAGGTCATTTCAAGCATAAGGCTATAACTCCTATTTGCAAGCTTCAAATGGGAAAATGTCCAACATCAAACTTGTACAAAATGATGTTTTAAGGCTATCCAAGTGGTCATGAGAGGTTGGAATTGCTTGTAACTCAAAATTGCAAAATTGACTTAAAAAGGAAGAATTAAAGTTCATTAAAAGGACCAAATTTGTGATTTTTCATTTGATGACCAAATGAGACAAACCTATATGTCATTTTGATTGTAAAAGGCATTTTAAAGACAATGACAATGACACTTTTTTCATTTGAGGTCAAAATCATGGAGTTGCTTTTGCTTGCTTAAGACTTAAGTAACATATGCCAGACTTCTCATAAGATCAAAACCAAGGTACAAACACATCCTAGCACTTTCATAATCTCATTTGGAGAGAATTTGGATGAAGAGCATAATGAATACAAGCTGCTGCAAGGACTTTCATACACATAGCATATCATGAGATTTTAAGTGAGATGAGATATTGAAATACTCATTGGATTGATCTAGAACTTTCTAGATCATTCAGTCATGTTCTATATATGATTATGAAGTGGTTCAGAGTGAAGGTTGGTGAGAATTGAGAGAGGAGAGTGAGATTGCACTTTGAAATTTCTTCTTGCAAATCCAATTATGTTACAAGGTTTGAAGCCATTTCAATCCAAGATATTGATCCCAATAGCTTGCTCTGAAGTTGGTGATTGATCCCAGATCAAATTCAAGGCCAAACTGTGGAAGAATTGTGAGTTAGCCATTAGAGTTTGAAGCTTGCAACTCAGAATCGGGTTCAAGAATCCACGAGGTTTCAACTCTTTTCTTTGCATACAGAAGGTTCCTTGGAGGCTAGTGAAGGAGTCTGCAAGTTCTTGAGTGTTGATTTGAAGATTCAACCACTCTGTTCACACGATTTTACTAGGTATGCAATTCTTATTCCATGGCTTAATTTAAGTAGAATTAATAGGAATTGTTATGTTAGATGCATTGTAGATTGATGTGGGAAGGTTTTTGGATCATCAATTTGGAGATTAGTGACCAATTAGGGTTTATGCCATTTTCGGTTGAGATCGTGTTCTTGCAAATCTTGAACTTTTAGAATGATTAAGTAGCATAGGAAGATTCCTTGTGAAATTTGGGACAAGTTTCGTGTAGAGACCATTTGAAATGGAGGATTCTAGAGAGAGTTAGGGTTGGGGATGGTTGATCGGAGAAGTCACCGGCGGTGACTCTAGCGCACGCAGATGGAGGGAGTTCAGAGATTCAAAAGGTTGAAGACAACCTTAGGGCCATTGGATTGGGCTGAGACCTTTGACCAGATGAGGATCCAACGGCCACGCGTGAAGGAAGTTTAGTGAAGGATTTCTGAGTTGGGATTCAACGTAGCGTTTCATTTATTTGATAGTTTTGGGCCTAAGTCAATAGTTGATACTCACACCCCCTTCTTGGGCCCAACCCTGAGATGAACTGAATTTTGTTGCTACCTGCACCACGCGTTTATCATTTTCTTTTGATTTTCTTTTAATTTCTCATTTCATTCATGGTTATTGGAAAATTCATAAAAAATTGAAAAATGACTCAATTAATTCCATTCTTTTTGCCATGGATTCATGATTGAATGTAGTTTTTTTTAGTTAAAAAATATTAATATTCCATGCATTTCTGATTTTATTAGCATTTTTTACATGTTAATTGATATTAAAATGACCATGGTTGATGCTTGATCTTGTTGAATTTGGTTTGATCATTTGATGATGGTTCTTGCCCTGATTTTTTGTATGTAGCTAGCATAGATATTGTTGCGGTGAAATTTGGATGTCAAGCTATTGATTAACTTGAATCTTAATTCATTTACAACCGGTCTTTGATTTATCCGAAGGAAAGGTTAAAGAAAGGAAAAACCTAAAATGGAGAGATCTAAGGTTCGGGGGTTGGTTAAATTTAGGGAAGGTATTAGCACCCTAAACTTCCGTAGTACTCTACGGGAACCTTTTGTTTATTTTTTTTTATTTATTTCATTAATTATTTTGCTTAAGGGTATATACAAAGGATTGAAAATTAAAAAAGACCTAGGAGTTAATTCTAAGTTTACTCGGCAAGACATCGCATCTTGTGCCTACATATCCTTACGGGAATGGAATCAGAGTAACTGTAGTTCCCCTCAAAAGGGAGGTTAGAAACGTCTTGACTGTGGCCAAGGTTTCAATGGGGAAGTAAGCACATCTTAAGGATATGCTTAGTGGAGTTCAGAGACTCCAATCTCTATGTTAAAAAAATGTTAATTAAAATTAAAATAGGGTTAAATTAGGGATTCCACAGCGGAAAACCTTAAAACAGAGTACGGCGACTCTTTTGGCCTAACACTAGGATAAAAGCAATTTTTGCCCACGGCGGGACACCTAGGCTAAACAGGGTTTGATCCATTAAAGGGGTAAGGCTATTGACTCGGCGGCCAAAAGGCTGGACCTAATCTTTCGGAAGGATAAAACTGTAAAAAAAATGAGAAAATATGACAAATCATTATATGGAGGAATAATTAAGGTACAAAAATAAGAAAAGTAATAAAGGAAGAGGGTATAAAGAAACAAAGAAACATTTCTGAAAACATGAAGAATATGAAAATATGTAATGACACTTAGAATGAAGTGAGGGAGGAAAATAGTGTGGGGCTGTGGCCACCACAAGCACATCTCAACCTCGAGCATGCACATGAAATGCCCAAAGAAAGAAAAGTAATAAAAGGTACATAAAATGACACGACAAACATCAAACATCAGGAGTTCCTTACGAAAAGGTTTTAATTTTTTTAATATTTTAATTATAAAAAAAAGGTTTTAATTTTTTAATAAAAAATATTTAAGTAAAAATTATAAAAAAAATTAAGTTTAAATTATAAAAAAAAGTTTTTTTGGAGGAAAAGTCTTTTCAGTTTTTTTTAGAACAAAAAAGGTTTTTCATCTCAAAAAAAAGGCTTTTCAGTTTTTTGGGAAAAGGCTTTTCTGTTTTTTTTGGGAAAAGGTTTTTTTTTTCTTCGGAACAAAAAGGCTTTTCAGTTTTTAAAAAAGGTCTTACTAAAAAAGGTTTTAATAATAAATAAAAAAAAGGGTTTTGATTTTTAAAAAAAGGTTTTGTTAAAAAAGGGTTTTGATATTAAAATCTACGGACCTAAACACACATGGAGATTAACATGGCAAAATATGCACATAAACATGAAAAAGCAAAAGGTTTAGTAATTTAACGGACCTAAACACATTAACATGGCAAAATATGCACATAAACATGTAAAGGCAAAAGGTTTAATAATTTAACGGACCTAAACACATTAACATGGCAAAATATGCACATAAACATGAAAAGGCAAAAGATTTAGTAATTTAACCTACGAAGCGGAGGTTTGCTTTGATAAATGTGAAAAAGGTTTGAATAAGGGAACACTGGAGAGCTCCAATCCTTCTGACGAGTTGTGGGAACGACCGCCTTTTTTCCCTGGGGATCTCCTTTGTTTCTCCCTTTCTTTCTCCTCTTTTCTGAAGAAAATCTTCTGACTCCCGTTTTCAACAAGGCAACACATGTATATATAGGGAACAAATTAGGGTTAACACTAAATTGTCAATAATGTCCCTAAAGCCCATTTTAAAGCCCAATCTAAATAATTAGTTAAGAAAAAATAAAATTTAAATAATTTAAAATAATTAAAATAAACTTAAAATAAAAACTAATAATCCTATTGATTCCTAAAATCAAAAATATTATAAAAAGAACAAAATTTTTTCTAATATTTTTTATTTTATGATTTTTTAGATATTTTTATGAATAATTTAGAAAAAAGTGAAAAAAAATAATATTTTAAAAAATGATTTAATTAAAATAAGAAAATAATAATTAAATAATAATAAAAAACTATTTTTGTTATTTTTTAATGAAAGATAGAAACATTTAGAGTAAAAATAATAAAAAACAAAAAGTGACTAAGGTGAGATTCGAACTCTCAACCTCTCACACTCACAACTCCTTACACATGTCCTCTTGCCAATTGTGTCATTTTTACTTTTTTAGAAAAAAAATACATGCCATATGATATTTACCTGCAAAAAGTCAAACGACTACACAAATTTGTTAGTAATTGATTAAATGCAATGAAATGCGACGACAAATCTTATGGCAAAATTTGGGGTATTACAGTTGCCCCTATTTAAATAACTTCACCGTGTGATTCGAGCAACGGAGACTCGAGAAATCGTGGTGGAGGGATTTAAATACAGATAACCGAAAATTTTGCCTTTAGACGCAGTGCTATGCAATGATATGGACAAAACAAAACTAACTATAATGCTAAATATGATATGAATCTGATATGATGCGTATGATGAAAATGACAAATGCACGGATACAGACGAAACAACGTCACAGGGGACGACCCATCGAGGAATTGCACCAGGGAAGAAGACATGTCATATCTGGAAGAACGTCGGATAGACACGACACAGAATTGTTGATAGGTGCCAAGTAAATTAGAAATTGTTCGTAAGGTAAGACGCGGGTAAAACACGAGCTCAGGAGAAAAACGCAAATGGGGATAAAACACCCATGATGCCAAGTAAATAAATTTTGCCAACAAGGTAAGACACGAGTAAAACACGACCTCAGGGAGACAAAAAAAGCAAATGGGGGTAAAACACCATGATGTTAGGTAAACCCAGGAATATCTGGTAAACGGGGAATAAAACACCCGGGATAAAGGTACATGGGGGATAAAACACCCAAGGATAGAAGGTAAGTGGGGAGTAAAGCACCCAAGATAGACATGTAAATGGGGAGTAAAGTACCCAGGATAGAAATGTAAATGGGGAGTAAAGCACCCAAGATAAAAATGTAAATGGGGAGTAAAGCACCCAAGATAGAAATGTAAATGGGGAGTAAAGCACCCAAGCTAGAAATGTAAATGGGGAGTAAAGCACCCAAGATAAAAATGTAAATGGGGAGTAAAGCACCCAAGATGTGCACATGTATAGGAATTATGCTATGACATATGATCAAATGCAAATGCAGACGTCGACGACAAGACTCAACTCTTTCTGTGAGATGACAAAACTGGAGGACTGATTCCTCAACACGGAGATCACTGTCATTCTGTTAAACTGTATCAAGTTAATAGTCACTGTAGGAATGATGAATAACTACTTAGGGATTATGCGAGTAAACTGCCCCAGGTCAAATGAACTGATAGTTGCTTCAGTTGTCTGATTCGTGGAATCGACTGTTTTGCTGTATCCTCGGAGGGCTTGCCCCAGTCTGAGTCTTGAACAATTCTCTGGATAAACCAAATCTGAGAAGATATTTCCTTGAACAAATCTTGAACTGATTCTTTGACAGGATGTAAAAGGAACTTGCCCCCGATAAGATCACTTGACCAAGTTTCTCATTGTTTGAAAATTCCTTAGAGGAAAGTCAGTTTGCAAACTAAAATATTCCTACAAACATGGTAATGCAAAGTTCATGCGACTTTTGAAATCAAAATTATTTTTGAAAGATGGAAAATACATGAGTCGTTAGTAAGAACACAACGGTTCAAGACGCTCAAAGTTTAAAACAAAGGTGTACTGCCAAAATAAATGATTCACAAAGATCTTTAGGAGTCAGGTTACGCAACCTTGCTGTAGTATACTTTCAAAATAACCTTGCTTCAATTAGGTCTTTTGAGGGTTGTAATGTGGCCTGGTTCACGGTTTATGAAACAAAAGATAAAGGCTCAAAATTTATTTGTACCCACCCAATCTACGTGATGATCTTCAGTCCTATGCTCAGTTAACTCATACTATGCATTCAGGTTCCCATAAGTTAGGGATTTCATTGATCGTAGCAGTGATGATTCAGAAGTCAAAGGGACCTATTAAAAGGCAGCCACTACTCCCCTATAACATTTGATTGTTTTGAAATTGAGGATTTTCAAGATAAGGATTTAAAAATCTCTTTGTATTATCCCTAAATTTTGCCTGAACTGTTTATTTTAGAGTTTACAGTCAGCGGGATGCCCCAGTTTTGCCTAAGTCTCCTTCATAGGTTTTGACTTAGCGGGCTTCTTTTGATTTTTTTATATTATTTTTTTGTGTGAACGAAAGTGACTGTTTGATTTTAATGATTACGGTGAACCATCATCGACCTTTTGATTAGAAAACATCTTCGACACTTGTTTGACGTGTGCGAAGGAAAATTTGTTAATGAAAGGTGTATCGTATGAACACACAACCAAGTTAACTGAGAACTACCCATCCCAAGGTTAAAATTGTGGATTTTTTGTAACGAAAGAAACTCCAACTTCTAGGCTCGAAGGGGGTGACGAGGGATTAACTTCCTTATTTCTCCAGTGTTTGGGAATTGAAACAATGCCTTACATCGTCAACAAGGTTTAATTGAAAGCATACCGACAGCAGTTATGGGTATAACGTTTTCATCATCCTCCCTCCAATCTTAGCATATCAAAATTTTGGACAAGAAGTAAACATTTGAAAAATAAAGCATAAAGATGCAAATAAATGGACGGAAATGAATTGAATCAAAAGTCGCAATGCTTATTTCATTAATGAAAGTACAAACATAATTAAAAGCAAACAACTTAAACAAAATAAGGAAAGTTCAAACAACGAGAAACAAAAGGCCTAGTGACAAAACTTCATTTTTGATGTACTGGCAATGGATTTTTCTGAACATCCGGATGACTGTCTGTAAAATCAAGTATTCCAGTTCTAACCAATTCACATACTCTAGCCTTTAATGCAAAACAATGCTCCAAGTCATGGCCTGGGGCACCCTCATGGGAAGCACAATGGAGATCAGCCCTAAATCCAGCCGGAGGATTAAGAGGAGGTGGTAAAGCCTTTGTAGTAATCAGTCCTTGCCGGACTAAGTCAGGATATAGCTCTGTGTAAGTCATGAGAATAGGATCAAAGTGACTCCTGTTCCGTTTCTGGTCTGATATCTGTGTCGAGGAATCAGCTTGACGACTCAAAGGTACACTAGAAGACGATAGGACCAAGAAGGAGAAACTGGGGGATAAATGAAATGAAAAAATGTGATGCTAATGCCATGCAATGGTCTCAAGAATTTCAACGGTCGATTGCAAACATTCCCTTTTAGGAAAGCGAGAAAAGTTGTTAGACTTTAAAATGTAGGACTTCTTGAATTTGCAAAGGACTTTTGAATTCCTTGAAACTAGAAATGATATGATGCTTTATGGATGCAAAGCACAAACGCACATAAGCAAACAAAGGTCCTAATTTTAGAGGAACAATGAATGGAGTCAAGGTCTACCCTTCCCAAAGTGGTGTGTACTATAGATTAATTGTACCTGCAGAACAAGGGTTCTAAAAAGTGCCCAAAGTCATCAGCCCATCTTTTGGATATTATCAACTTCTCGACTGACTCAAGGGTCGATAATATTCTCAAGTGAACCTCTTTTAAGTGTAGCATCGCGTAGCAACCATTGTAGGACTACTCCCATATAGTTCCCGCACTACGTCCTATATAAGGTCAAGATGGTGTAAAGGTACTACGGTTCCCAGTATCACAGAATCCAATCGATAACGGTAAAAGTTTTCACGACTACACTCGATCAACCGAACCATTTCCGAAAGTGTCTCAACTGAGCGGTGATTCTCGATTTAGCTTAGTCGGGACTCACTCCCTATAAGCCTCATCGAATATATCAGCCATCCTATCATAAGGTCGCTCAAGTCCGGGTGTAGGACTTATCTCACAACACAGTAACTCCAAGTAAGGTACCCCAATATATACATACAAGTGAGCAAAATATATAATAAAACAAATATATAAAGAAAAATAAACAAAATAGGGATAACCCCAAAAGTTAGGACTCCCCAGTGAAGTCGCCATTTTCTGTTGCAGTGAAATTTGGATGTCAAGCTATTGATTAACTTGAATCTTAATTCATTTACAACCGGTCTTTGATTTATCCGAAGGAAAGGTTAAAGAAAGGAAAAACCTAAAAGGGAGAGATCTAAGGTTCGGGGGTTGGTTAAATTTAGGGAAGGTATTAGCACCCTAAACTTCCGTAGTACTCTACGGGAACCTTTTGTTTATTTTTTTTATTTATTTCATTAATTATTTTGCTTAAGGGTATATACAAAGGATTGAAAATTAAAAAAGACCTAGGGGTTAATTCTAAGTTTACTCGGCAAGACATCGCATCTTGTGCCTACATATCCTTACGGGAATGGAATCAGAGTAACTGTAGTTCCCCTCAAAAGGGAGGTTAGAAACGTCTTGACTGTGGCCAAGGTTTCAATGGGGAAGTAAGCACATCTTAAGGATATGCTTAGTGGAGTTCAGAGACTCCAATCTCTATGTTAAAAAAATGTTAATTAAAATTAAAATAGGGTTAAATTAGGGATTCCACAGCGGAAAACCTTAAAACAGAGTACGGCGACTCTTTTGGCCTAACACTAGGATAAAAGCAATTTTTGCCCACGGCGGGACACCTAGGCTAAACAGGGTTTGATCCATTAAAGGGGTAAAGCTATTGACTCGGCAGCCAAAAGGCTGGACCTAATCCTTCGGAAGGATAAAACTGTAAAAAAATGAGAAAATATGACAAATCATTATATGGAGGAATAATTACGGTACAAAAATAAGAAAAGTAATAAAGGCAGAGGGTATAAAGAAACAAAGAAACATTTCTGAAAACATGAAGAATATGAAAATATGTAATGACACTTAGAATGAAGTGAGGGAGGAAAATAGTGTGGGGCTGTGGCCACCACAAGCACATCTCAACCTCGAGCATGCACATGAAATGCCCAAAGAAAGAAAAGTAATAAAAGGTACATAAAATGACACGACAAACATCAAACATCAGGAGTTCCTTACGAAAAGGTTTTAATTTTTTTAATATTTTAATTATAAAAAAAAGGTTTTAATTTTTTAATAAAAAATATTTAAGTAAAAATTATAAAAAAAATTAAGTTTAAATTATAAAAAAAAAAAATTTTGGAGGAAAAGTCTTTTCAGTTTTTTTAGAACAAAAAAGGCTTTTCATCTAAAAAAAGGCTTTTCAGTTTTTTGGGAAAAGGCTTTTCAGTTTTTTTTGGGAAAAGGTATTTTTTTTCTTCGGAACAAAAAGGCTTTTCAGTTTTTAAAAAAGGTCTTACTAAAATAGGTTTTAATAATAAAAAAAAAAAGGGTTTTGATTTTTAAAAAAAGGTTTTGTTAAAAAAGGATTTTGATATTAAAATCTACGGACCTAAACACACATGGAGATTAACATGGCAAAATATGCACATAAACATGAAAAAGCAAAAGGTTTAGTAATTTAACGGACCTAAACACATTAACATGACAAAATATGCACATAAACATGTAAAGGCAAAAGGTTTAATAATTTAACGGACCTAAACACATTAACATGGCAAAATATGCACATAAACATGAAAAGGCAAAAGATTTAGTAATTTAACCTACGAAGCAGAGGTTTACTTTGATAAATGTGAAAAAGGTTTGAATAAGGGAACACTGGAGAGCTTCAATCCTTCTGACGAGTTGTGGGAACGACCGCCTTTTTTCCCTGGGGATCTCCTTTGTTTCTCCCTTTCTTTCTCCTCTTTTCTGAAGAAAACCTTCTGACCCCCGTTTTCAACAATGCAACACATGTATATATAGGGAACAAATTAGGGTTAACACCAATTAAATAATTTAAAATAATTAAAATAAACTTAAAATAAAAACTAATAATCCTATTGATTCCTAAAATCAAAAATATTATAAAAAGAACAAAATTTTTTCTAATATTTTTTATTTTATGATTTTTTGGATATTTTTATGAATAATTTAGAAAAAAGTGAAAAAAAATAATATTTTAAAAAATGATTTAATTAAAATACGAAAATAATAATTAAATAATAATAAAAAACTATTTTTGTTATTTTTTAATGAAAGATAGAAACATTTAGAGTAAAAATAATAAAAAACAAAAAGTGACTAAGGTGAGATTCGAACTTTCAACCTCTCACACTCACAACTCCTTACACATGTCCTCTTGCCAATTGTGCCATTTTTACTTTTTTAGAAAAAAAATACATGCCATATGATATTTACCTGCAAAAAGTCAAACGACTACACAAATTTGTTAGTAATTGATTAAATGCAATGAAATGCGACGACAAATCTTAGGGCAAAATTTGGGGTATTACAGATATGCATGCTCCCCCTAGATTTTTCTCACATTTTTGTGATGAATATAAGTGGTATTTTCAGGTTGAAACCTTTAAGGGCTCCATTTTTAGGGTTTATGGTTGATACCTTATGATTTAGGTTTTATTTCTAGGACTTGGTGGATGATTCAACCTCTGATTTTTGTATGGTAGATTCATGATTGAATTAGGGTTCCTTAGGAATTTTTGTAGTAATTTACAATGTAGTTTACTATTTTTGTTTGATTTTAGTTTAGGTGCTAACCTTAGATGATTCTAATGCACTAACTCAACTAGATTGACTTCTTTAGTTCCCTTAGATTAGGGTTTTGCCTCTCTTGCTCTTGGATGATGTTGGAGACAAGCTTGGGCTACCATGGATTGAGTTGAAGAAGCTTGGATGTGAAGATTTCCCTTCTTTTGGTGTAGTGTTGATTAGGTGTTAAGATTAGGGTTTGTAGGCAGAGCTCCTAGATAGATTCTCTTTCTTCAAAAACATGGAAGATGTTGACCACTTCCATTCTTCCCTATGATGTAAGGTCCCCTTGTAAAGGCCTCATCCCTCCTTTGGTAGGATGTGTGGCTCTTTATAAGTTGGTAGAACCTTTGAGGGTCCCTTTCTCTGATGATATGATGCTTAGTGGTGACCTTTGGTCTTCACTCTGCTACCAATCATCCAAACCTTTGCTCTTGTTAGATGAATCTTTTTCCCTTGCTAGAGGATGGAGTTCCTTGCTTGAAGAGTAATGAAGAGGATAAGAGTTTATACTTCTCTGTAGTTGAAGACTGCCTTTGAAGCTGAAGCTTGTAGATCAGGAAGAGCAAGTTGATACTTGTAAGGAGGAGAGAGCTGAAGCTTGAAGGTCCAGAAGAACAAGTTGACACTTGTGAAGAAGATCAAATTGAGATTGAGTGAAGAAATGAGGCTTGAAGAATAAAGAATGAGTTGACACTTATGTTGATACATTGAGAGCCTGCAGGGGCCAAGTTGATACTTGATTTTAGGGGTGAAGCCTGAAATTGGAATTTACTGAAGAGTTGAAGCTTGAAGTTGAAGGAGAGGGATAAGTTGAAGAGGCAAGATGACACTTGCTATTAGAGATGATAGCCTTGAAGAGCAGTTGAGGACTGAGGACTGAACTGCTGTCAGAGGATTGCTTTGCTGTGAATCTGTGGGGGCTGTTGATCTGCTTTCTTTCCTGTCTGTTTTCTTTCTGTGCAACTTTATTGATGTGACTTGTTTGATTTGCTTGATGCATTAGAATAAGTCCATATCTAGACTGATTTAATCTAGGAGCATGATTGCACTAGAGGTTGAGTTGCTCCCTCTACTTGTATTGTTACTGTATGGCTTTGCTTGCGGGTATTCGGTAGATCCCAGCTCCCTTGCCTATGTGGTTTGTGATTTGCTTGATAGCATGTTATTTCCTCTGTATGATTGCAGTTGTTGTGTTTGTTTGATAGCATGTTATTTCCTCTGTATGATTACTGTTATTCATATCTGGCTTGAGGTTGAGATGAGCTTGTGGAGGCTGATGTCCCACACACATTTCCTCCCTCACTTGCATTGCATGCATTTTACAGTTGTTTCGTGTACTGTTTACTGTTTAACCTGATGCTTTATCTGTTCCTTTATCATTGACATGATCCCATAGGAATCTCATTTCCTTTGATAAGGAAGTGATGATTAGAACTTTAGGTTGAAACCTATGCATGATAACTTCTAGGAGTTCCCTGTTTCAAACCTCAACCATAGGATGAATCCTTGGCATGACAACTGTTAGGACTTGATAGTCTCCCCTTAGTTGAACCAGCTCGTTCTCTCTTCTCATCTCAAAACAAATCAAAATACAGCAATAAAGGTTAACTGACATCGTACGTTACGAGCCTTAAGCTATCTGAGAAAGGATTGTTGGAGAGTTTCTTTTCAACAGTCTGGATGTTTAGTATGGCACCCTTTGGGTGACATGCGACACATTCACTCTCAGGTCATAGTCTCTAGTGCGATATTGGTTGCAAACAAACATAAAAAATAGTTCTTCCGTAAAAGACAGAAAACAAACTTCAAACCTTTTTGCCCCGTGGGCCCATAATTCAAAGGAAGCTTTTTTGAAGAAAAGAGTGTCGTTAACTCTCAGTTCTACCGCAAACGGTAACGCCTAAGTCTCCAAGGGTCAAGTTGCGTACACCAAACTGTTGGAGTTGTTTGTTAACCCTACTCGATAAAACAGATGAATCTGAATTCCCGTAATCCATAGTATCCCGAACTACGTAAGCTATGATCTCTCATACCTGTTGAGAGTATGTAGGCACAATACTGACGTATTGGCGAGCCACCTTCCCCGTAACCCATAGTTAGGCGAACTACGTTGACTCTGATTTCTCATTCTCTGATGAGAATACGTAGGCATAAAGCGCGACGCTTTGCCGAGTCATTTTCATTACTTTTTTAGGCCAGCCTTGATAGGTAGATAGATGAAACCAACCCGTCAGATAAACACAACAAGCGTGGATCCCATCGAGTACGATGGACGTGAGGAGTGCTAATACCTTCCCCTTGCGTAACCGACTCCCGAACCCAGACAATGGTTGCGATGACCTTGTCTTATACCTTTTCGTCAGGTTTTTCCGATCGTTTCCTTTCCCGTTCTGAGGGATAAATAACGAAAGGTGGCGACTCTTCTATTTTGCTGGCACCTTATTTTCGCAGTAGCGACAGCAGTCTGCCTGTCCCTCACGTCACCATCACGGATGTGGGAGGCCCCAGCCTGGACCTCACCGTTGGTGAGTGGGGCGAAAGCGGAATTATGAACAACATCGTCGTGGCGTGGGCTGGTCATGATCTCGAAAGTTGGAGTTGATAAAAGCTTTGGTTCTATTGCTCGGAAGTACGAGGAAGCTTCAATTTTTCATAGACGGCGTCACTGATCGTACCTGATCAGAAGAGATTGTTGAATGGCCACACGTCGCCGACGTTAAACAAGCGCTTGTTTAGAGGCACCTCAACATTGTAAGTATTTGCTATTTTTGTTGTGTGTTGTGGGGTCTAAATGGTGGAAACATGCTAAAACTGGACTGTGCCTGCTGTGCTGGAAAATTTGAAATTCTGTCATGCTCGCTAGCACACTCGCTAGGCGAGCATGTAGCGAGCGTTCGCTAGCTGTTCGCTAAGCGAGTGTTTGCGAATCTGGCAGTTTAAGTTATTTAGTGGGCCACTCTTGTAGGCCTAAAATCTGTTTTTATTTTTGCAACCTTAGGCGAGCAAGCCAGCGAGCATGATAGAACCTACATGATATTTTAGCGGCCCTCTTGTTAGAGGGAAAGAGTGTTGAGAGAAACCCATCTGGGGAGGCTGTGAGGTTTCATAGGGAGGACATGATTCCTTTGGCTCAGCTGATCCTGATGTTGGTTCTGACAAACATCAAGCCAAAGTCACATACGTCAACTGTGTCGATCCAAGTGGCACATTTAGTTCACAGTATACTTACAAATGTTCAGATTGATGTGGCTCAGATTATTTCTAATAAGATGAAGTCAGTTGTTGAGAGCGGGCTAAAGTCAGGGGCACGAGTTAATTGCCCCCTTGCTTTTCCGTGCATTATTATGGCTTTATGCTCACAATCAAGAATGAAGCTTCCATCCCGAAGTTTAGTGAAGATCCCCGCCGCTATTGATGACAGATATGTGAACAAGTATTATAGGCCAAAAAACTACAAAAGTGGTACAGCTGCGAGTGATGCCGGAACTACTGATGGTCCCGGTGGTTTTCCTCAGGGGTTCGACCCTTTTCAGCATGCAGTGTGTAACTACTACTGGGATTGGATGGCGGCAACACAGGGTGCCATGGTGGATATTCACGACTCTATGCAGGTACTGCAGCTTCAGATCCGTGACCCCTCCGTAGAGCGTCCTATGATGACGCGTGAGAAGTTTATGTAGCACGCGAACTGGCCTGTGGACAGACCTGTTCTTGGAGAGGGGGCGGGTGCTAGTGGTCCTGTTGGTGGCAATGTTGATGCTGATGATGTTGGTGATGATGACGATGGTGATGATGATGTAGAAGGCGAGGAAGATTTTGATGATGATGGTTCCGATGATGAGGAGTATGAGTCCGAAGAGGACTAAGTTTTTATCTTTATCAGTTTTTAGTGCTTTGTTTTGTTTTCAGGATATTTTATTTTGTTTTCTGATGTTTTGGGTTGTACTTTTTGGGGTGTTTTGTCGCCCATGCACATTTCAGTTTATTCTAATTTCACTAATATTTATTGTTTTTGTTTAATTATTCTGTTTAATAATTTTTGTGGTTGTTGGGTGTCAAAACCTTCTAGATTGGTTGCTCTCTGAAAGAAGTATCCAATGAAGGTGTTGTTAGAACACATATTGGTTCTTAATAATATCTCTATGTTTTGATGATAACTATTATGAAATTTTGTAATTAAGAAATATATACTCTAAAATTTGCTTAAGAGTTTTTACTGCAGATAGTAAAGTAATTATCACTCCAGAAGCAAATCAGAATTGAACATAAGAAATATGCTAGACTCTTAAGCTCCATATGCATCCATTAGAAGATTCTGAATACTGCCAACAGAAGATCATGTGCGTAGACTCCCGAAGGATCTGAAGCAGAAGCTCCAGAAGAATCTGAAGCAAGTCAGAAGCATCTGAACCAAAGAGAATTCTGTATGAAGAGTTTTTCAAAGCATAGTGTCGCTACTGCGAAAATCGGCGCCGGCTGAACAGAAGAGTCGCCACCGTGCGTTATTTATCCCACGGGAGGGAAAGGAAACGCTCAGAGTAAACCTCGCACAACATGGGAAAGGTATGGTCGTCGCAACCAAAACCTGGATTCGGGAGTCGGTTACGCAAGGGGAAGGTATTAGCACCCCTCACGTCCGTCGTACTCGACGGGATCCACGCTTGTTTTCGGGTATGGATTGTTATTCTATCTAAACTATAGGTCAAGGGTTAAAAAGAAAAGAAAATAAAAATGACTCGGCAAAGTATCGCACTTTATGCCTACGTATTCCCGTCTGGAACGAGAAATCAGAGTCAACGTAGTTCGCCTACCTACGGGAAAGGAGGGGAAGGTTGCTCGCTAGGATACCGCATCCTATGCCTACGTACTTTCATACAGCATGAAAGATCAGAGCAAACGTAGTTCGGGCCACGTACGACACAAGTCTGTCCTTGATTGATTTTTATTCCTTCTGAAAAAGGTTTTTCTTGATTAACAGTCCCGGCGGACAAAAATGACGTCTTGATGAGTTCACATTCTTTTACGAAAGAAATGTCTTTTATTGTGTTTGAAATCTTTATGTGTTTTTCTGTTTGTTTTGAGAAAGAAAGAGAAAGAATTCTAAAACCTAGGGTTGCGAAGGGAAACAAACTAACCTAATGTTATCATGCATGGGTTAAGACCTAGTGTCTATCATGCTCCTCTCTTGCACAGAGAGAAACAGAGATCCTACGGGATAGGCAGAAACAGAAACAATATCAGATATATACAGTAAAGCAGTAAAATGCATGGATGCAACAATACAAGCGAGGCAAGGGAGTACCACTCAACCTCGAACCTAGAAAACAATAGGCAAAAGTGAACAGGCTTCACTTTCAAACCAACAGGGTAAACAGCAAACAATACAGTTCAGAAAACCAATCAATACATCAAGAAATGAAATACAGCAACAGAAGAAACAGCATCAGCAGCTCTGAATCAACATCTGGCTTCAAGTAATCTCCAATCATTCACAAGCTTCAACAAGCATCAATCTCCATCCTCATGGCCTTCAGACAAGGGCTTTGATCATCAGTCTTCCATCTGCAATGGCTTTTCTTCAAGCTCAAACCTCCAGGATGAGGGATCAGTCACAAGAGTGAGTTGGGTGTTAAGCAACCAGTTGACTACCAAAGGTGGTGAACAGACTGCTTCTAACACAAGAGACATTTTCTCTCAAGAGTTCTATCTCATAGACACTATCACCAAGCCTTCCAAAGGAAGGGGGTGAGTGTCTTAGAGAGACTCTGAATCACAGAGAAGAATGGATGCAGACAAGGCAATCCATGTTTGAGAAACAATCTTTCTAATCTAGAGCTCTGCCTAGCTCCTAAACTCTAGTCTCCTCAGCAACTGATAGCAAGAAACTCCTCCTCAACTCTGACAGTTGATCTTCAATCTTTGAATCTCCAATAGCTTCATCTCCACAAATCTTCAGCTTCCCCAGGGCCCCAGACAAACCCAATACCCATACAAACAATCAATAAACCCCAGAGGGCACACCACACCAGACATCAGATATACAGACAGTAATAATAGCAGTAGGGGAATCCTAACTGTTCTCTAAGGGATCTAATAACTACCCATAGCCCCTATAGTCCCATAACTAATCTATTCAAACCCCTAGTCCTAAGGGAAATGAAATCAAACTCCTAAGTTGTCACCTAAAACCCTAGTTTTGTACATGATGTTCAAGCATTTATTAATCACCTAAAATTAACCTCTAAAAATGGGAACTAAAATATTTCTACAAGTTGAATATCTCATCTAAACAATATGAAAAGAATGATCAAAAATATTAAAGCATGTGAGAAAACAAAAATCATAAAAATAATGCATGAAATGAATCTATTTAATATGACATTTATTTAGAAAATATGAAAAAAATATGAAATAAAACTAAAAATGAAATTTTATTCTCCTATAATATTCTAGACATTTTAATGAAAATATGGTAAAAAGAATGGATGAAAATGCATTTTTTATGAATTAGTTATGATTTTATGAAAATTGGTAAAATATTAACATGAAATAAGAAAATTAAAATTGAATTAAATGAGGGAGAGGGGTGCATTTAGAAACTCGCCCCAGTTGATATCCATTGGGCTTTCACAATGGGGGTGCAGATAGCGCCTTCTTCAAGGCCCAACAACAATCAGAATTAGTGAAGCAAATAAAACACGCTGGGGGGTGAGAAAAGAAAAGGAATTACGCTGAAATTGGTTTGGGCTTGGTTTAGGGGGGTGGGATTAGCATGATCCAACTCAGGCCCGCCCGTTTCAATTAATGAAACGGTGCGTTTTGGCCAGGGTCCTTCCCTCCAATTTCAGATCAAACGCTGGCCCTTAGATCTTACCCTAAGTCAAAAGTCCAAACCACAATGAACGGCCAGGATTATCTCTTCTTCCTCCATTCAACCTGAACCTAGGGTTTCTGCCATGCGAGCTCATGCACGAGCTACATTCCACCTCTCTGTTCTCCATCTCCAAGCCACGAATCAACATGCCATAAACATGAAATTTACTCAGGACCTCCCCCTCTACAATCCTAGGGCATCAGTTTTCTTTGAAATTCATCACAACAACAAATCCGATTGAGTCAACATCTGGCCTTCATGAAATCACACTGATATGCATCAACACGATTCTTCCCCAAACTTAGCCTAAAGTGAACTACAACTAATGGAGGTTAATTTGATCAATCAAGCTACAATTATAACGCATTAATCCAAGAGATTCGAACACTAACAGTTTGTGGCACCTGTCACTAACCATCACCAATCCTTTCCAAAATCATCTAACTTAATCTCCTAACCACCTAGATCAAGTCTACACTAATAAAATCATGTGAAACCAACAGAATCAAGCTAATCGAATGAAAACTTACCTGATGAGAAACCTTGAAAACAGCTATGGAAATGGAAGATATGAAGCTTTTGAGACTTGGATCTTGATTCACCAATTCAATACTCAATTCTGTATGCACAATTTTGGAGGTTCCTTGCTTGAATCATGCAATTCACTTGAACTTGTGATTTTGATGTTGATGAAAGAAGCACTCGAAAATGGATGAGAACTACCAAAACCTTGCTTCAATTATGATCTAAGATGATGATGGAGTAAAATTGAATTGATCTTGATGAAGATTGATGAAGAATTTGAGAGATTTGGAATGAAACTTTTATGAAAAAAGTATGAGAAATTTGTGAAATTTTTGGTGCAAATGAGGCCAACCCTTGCCAAATTCATCTTTCATGAATATATAGACCCCAATGGTACATTCTAGATCCATCTTGCACATTCCCTTGTTTTCAAACTTTGGCTCATTTTGATTATGTTTCTTAAAAGGTAAGCAACCATGGATAACTTCATTTTTTCCTTCTAAACTCAAAAAAGTGTGTGAACCATTGTTCTTAGAATTGTTTTTCCATTCAAAATCATATATTGGAAGTCTCCATTTGGACTTGTAAATCTCCCAAACCATTTTTCACTTTGGAATTATTCACTTTATAAGCCTTTTTAGTTCATATTTTGACCAATCATGTAACCCCATGCTATGAGCTTCTCCAATAACTTGTGACCTTCTTTCTAGACTTAAAATCCCATTTGGAGCAAGTTTGATGTTGTAAGTTTTTTCCATTTGAGGCCTCCTTGTATGAGTTTTGGACATAGATTAAAATGACCTGTAATTCACAAATGCCCAAAATACCCTTTGCTTGTCAAGACCATAAGTTGAGTTCTCCACATCATATGAAGGCATACTATACCATTCTAGAAAGCTAAGACAATGAGGAACAATTCTTATGTTGACCAAGAATTCATTTGAAATCTCCTTGAGGGGCAAAACTAGCTTGGAAGTCAAGTCACTTTCACAGACAAAAATTCAGACACCTCAGATGACCTGTAACTTGCAAGGACCATAACTTGAGTTCTATAAATCTCCTTGAGGTCTTCCACCACTCAAATTAAAGGTCTTGAGACCCTCTACAAGTTTCATGTTGGCCAAGAAGCCATTTGAAGCTAGCATTTTGACTTATCTTGCTTGGAAATTTGACCTAAAATAGGGGATTTTACAGAGAAACCCTAATTTAGTAACTCCTCTTCTCCTTGATTTCTCTTGAATTCTCCTTGTCATATCTCCATATCCTTCTTTATATGTCCAATGATGATCCCCACATCTCTCCAATAGACTTGAATGCCCTCTTAAGTCAGTCAATTGACCTAGGGTTGACCTAGGGTTGACCCAGATGAAACCCTAGTTGACTGTCTTCCACTATAGCTCTTGTGCTTTCATCAATGACTTGTATCCTTCTCCAAATGACTTTCTAAGTCTCTCATAATGTCTAGATACTCTCCATGCCTTCAATTCATAGCTCATAACCCTCTTGTTGATCCTCCGATACCCTCAGCTAGGAGATGGACTCAAGGCTTGATCTGCTGAACTTTTTGCTTTCAAATTCTTTCCTGATGACTTGAATGAGATGGAATTAGGATAATAACCTCTTGATAGGCCTCTAGAGATGAAAATAATGATTGGTCCCCTGTTGAATGACTTGCTATGCTTATGCTATGCAAATGGTTAGTCTATGTACATGACTCTATATGCAAATGCTAATGATATTAAAACATAAACCAAGTGAATAAGGTTGAGCAAATTTTAGGGTGCAACAGCTGCCCCTATTCAAGCGACTTGGACCCGATTGGATGAAGAGCCCGGAGCCTTCAGACATTCGCGGTACGAGACGGTTGAATACTAGTGAAACCAGAAATTTGCCAACCGCAGAAATAAACTGCGCTCCTGCTTGAGGAATGACATTCATCAGCTGAATCTGACTGTTAGAGTAACCCACTGATCTCGCACGACCGTACTGGGGATTGTCTTCATCGTTCTGAAGAGGATTTCGTCATACCAGACTGCTTGCTTGTCCACGTGAGGACTCTGTCTGTCGTCGATACGAAGAAATCTCAACTAAATCTGTCCACGTCAGGACTCCACTTACTGTCAACCCAAAAAAATCTCGGCAACTCCGCTGGGGATAATTCGTCCGCATTTCCATAAATTGAATCGCCCACGTTAGGAAAAACTCTTCCACGTTAGGAGTAACACCTGTCCACGTTAGGAATCAAAACTCTGTATCTGTCCCCGTCAGGACTAACCCTTTCATCTTTCCACGTCAGGAAGCAATCTTCTTTCCACATAAGGAGAACTACATCAATCTGTCCACGTAAGGACTCCAATACCACTTGACGTGTCCGCGTCAGGACTCCGATCTTTCCACGTAAGGAATTCCACTTTGGTGCTGAACCTGTCCACGTCAGGACTCAACTTCTCGAATCTGTCCACGTCAGGACCCCAATTTCTCCGCGTAAGGAATAAACTTCTTCTTCCACGTTAGGAATATCTTGATATGATCTGTCCGCGCCAGGACTAGACTTTTCCACGTCAGGAATAATCCATTTCTTTCCCCGTCAGGAATCAATCTTGATATGTCCGCGTCAGGACTTTGATCTTTCCACGTAAGGAATAAACTCGCCTTTCCACGTAAGGAAACCATTTTTCTTCTACGTAAGGAATGCTCTTGATATGTCCACGTAAGGACTCCGATCTTTCCACGTTAGGAATAAACCCTTTCTAGATATGTCCGCGTAAGGACTAAACTTTTCCACGTAAGGAATACATCTTAACCTGTCCACGTAAGGACTCCACTCTTTCCACGTTAGGAATCTTCTCCTGATATGTCCGCGTCAGGACTAAACTTTTCCACGTCAGGAATGCCATCTTAATCTGTCCACGTAAGGACTCTCTTCTTTCCACGTTAGGAATACTGTCATTTCCACGTAAGGAAACTATCTTCTGACACGTCCGCGTATGGACTCCATCTTTTCCGCGTTAGGAATCTCCGTCTTTCCACGCTAGGAATCACTTCTGTTGATAGGTCCGCGTAAGGACTACATCTTTCCACGTTAGGAATAATAATCTCTTTGATCTGTCCGCGTTAGGACACTGATCTCGTCTTGATTTATCCACGTAAGGACTCAGGCGTCTTCGACTCACTGAGGAAATAAGACTTGTCCACGTAAGGACTCACACCTTCGACTCACTCGGGAAATATCCGCGTTAGGACTTACACTTTGCCAACAACACGAAGAAGGATAAATTTGTCCACGTCAGGATTCTTGTATCTTGTCATCACAAAGAACTACAAACTTGTCCACGTCAGGACGCACATTTCACCATTACGAATAAAGATATCTGCCGAAAACAAAATGATCCACGTCAGGATACCAACACGAAGAGTAACCAATCTTTTGTCGACGTCATGACCTCCTTTTCTCCAAATTTCGAGAGACCGAATCTATCCACGTCAGGATTAACGCACCTTACCAATCCGGTAAAACAAACCTGTCCACGTTAGGACGCCCACTTCTGAAGAAATCCCGTCATTCTAGGAGTAAATGGTCCACGTCAGGACTTAATTCTTCAATGATCCTTACCCACAAACTGCTCAGCACTGACGTGACAGCGACTTCGAGATGAACTCTACTGGGGATGTCTGAAAACCAACTATCGGACGCCTGCTCCGAAATTCTGATTCATGCGATCCGTTGATGACAAACAAACTCTGCTTGGGGATAAGAAGACACTTATCCTGGCCACTCTGACTGGGGAAAAAATAAGAGACATTTGCACAAACGGCTCTGCTGGAGACAAAGAGAGTTTTATCATGATAACTCTGTGGGGAATACCGCCGAAACTGACATTATTATTGAATATCTCCTGCCGAGATCTTGACTGTTTGGTGATTTATTTGAGCAAGAGCTCTCTCCACCTGAACTACTAGAGTACAGACACTGCTTCAGCAAAATAAATGCTGGAAGGGTAACGCCGACTCGCCGGGGATAGCCTGATGCTACAAAATTATTCCGGCAAAATAAATGCTGGTAGGATGAAGTCGACCCTGCTGGGAAGTTGGGAACTCAAACCACACGTCTTGTTGAAGTAACCCCCTGCTGGGGAATATGACTTCGCTGGAGAATAACAGATGTGCACAGTATGCTCAGACCTTCTGCTGGAACGTGAACCGATATCACCAGTATCTCTGACAAAATAACTGACAGGACCCAACATCAACTCTGCTTTGGAGAGTCTTGACCTTCGAATTCCACTGGAAGGAAAAAACACTTGCTAAAAGAACTCCGCTGGAGAGAGGATAATTCTCTAAGGGAACATTAACTGACTCCGCTGGGGGGAGAATGCATGACCCTGCGGGGAAGATGAACCTGTCTGAATACAGCCTTACGATCGTGGAATCACCAAACTCTGCTGAGGACGAGTAACTTCTCTGGAGCACACCCTTTGGATAAGCTACGGCTAGCTGGGGAATTCTATCTTTCTTCAGGAAGAACCTGCATGACCTGCGTGAAGATCGAGTCTTTCGTTATCACAATCTTTTGGTCCTCTTCCTCGTAGGGTTGTGAAACCTGCAACAACACAAACAAGACACGACAAGCCTATGCAATCAAATTGATTCAGGTTAGTGACGTTACACTCAGTTAATTCAAAGCTTTAACAATTGTTGGCAAAGGCCAGTAATGTTATACTCATGCTAGCTTCAATAAACTTAGGCGTTTTATCATGCGCAAAACAGTAAAGAACAGGCATCAAGTACTGAATAACACATTTTCATTGATTGGGCCCCTGAATGGGCGGAGTTTTTTGTACACGGGATGTAACTCCTGAAAAGAGGAAGCTACGCAAAGCAAATACATAAGTATGCAAGTATTCACAAGAAGCATAAATATTGACAAATTAAATTTTGTACACATGTCGGCAACTGGATGCAGATGAACACCACGAACTGATCCTCCCATGACTCGTCCGACTCTTATACTTTCCCGGTATCCCTACTTCTGAAGAGGTTGTATCCGATAACTGACTCCTCAAACATATTCTCCCGCATTGATACTCATTGAATTCAAATTCGGACCGCAGTCATTTGCTTTTCACATCCCTAACTTTTGCGTGAACCGCCCTTTACGGGTTTTCAGTTCACCGGGATACCCCTTTTTGCCGAAGCCGCCCAGTGTAGGTTTTCAACTTCGCGGGTGTACATTTTTCAATTTTATCCCTAACTTTTGCCCGAACCCTTCATTCTGTTTTTGGTTCGCCAGGATGCCCCATTTTTGCCTGGACTCTCTTTTTTCTGTCCAGCGGGTCTATTTTAAGCAAAGTATTTTTTAACTGCGTCCGAATTCACAGGTGATGCAAAGTCTTCCCCGTCCATGGTGGACAACAATAACGCTCCTCCCGAAAAGACCTTACTGACAACGTATGGCCCTTCGTAGTTGGGGGTCCACTTGCCCCTGTGATCTGCTTGCGGCGGGAGAATCCTTTTCAGCACAAGGTCGCCCGTCTGAAAGCTTCGCGGAAGTATTTTCTTGTCGTACGCTTTCTTCATTCGTCTTTGATACAAACGACCGTATGCCAGAGAAGCTAGCCTCTTCTCATCCATCAAACTCAGTTGGTTCAATCTATTCGTTACCCATTCTGCCTCGTCCAGCTGAACGTCTCGCAATACCCTCAGAGAAGGGATCTCAACTTCCAATGGTAATACCGCTTCCATTCCGTATACCAACGAGAACGGAGTTGCCCCGGTTGATGTGCGTACCGTCGTACGATAACCGTGCAAAGCGAAAGGTAGCATTTCATGCCAATCTTTATAAGTCACCACCATTTTCTGGACGATTTTCTTGATATTCTTATTGGCCGCTTCGACAGCGCCATTCATCTTGGGTCGGTAAGGGGAGGAGTTGTGATGTTCGATCTTGAAATTCTGACAGAGCTCCTTCATCATTTTGTTGTTCAGATTAGAACCATTATCCGTGATTATCCGCTCGGGAATCCCATATCGGCAAATGATATCTCTCTTGATGAATCTAGCCACCACTTGCTTCGTTACGTTTGCGTAAGACGCCGCTTCCACCCACTTGGTGAAATAATCGATTGCTACTAGGATGAACCGATGCCCGTTAGAAGCCGTCGGCTCAATCTTTCCAATCATATCGATTCCCCACATTGAGAATGGCCATGGAGATGACATCACATTTAGAGGACTCGGAGGCACATGTATTTTGTCAGCATAAATTTGGCACTTGTGGCACTTTCTTGCAAACTTGAAACAATCAGTTTCCATCGTCAGCCAAAAGTAACCTGCTCGCAGCAGTTTTCTCGTCATAGCATGCCCACCAGCATGCGTACCGAATGCACCTTCGTGAATTTCCTCCATGAGAAGCTTTGCCTCTTTCTCGTCTACACAACGCAACAACACCAAGTCGTGGTTTCTTCTGTATAAGACGCCATCCGGGTTCAAATAGAAATTACCCGCTAATCTCCTGAGAGTTTTCTGATCTTGACTGGATGCCCCAGCCGGATACTCTTTATTCTTCAGGAAATTAAGGATATCAAAATACCACGGTTTGCCATCAGACGCTTCATCAATAGCAAATACATAAGCTGGCCTGTCCAACCGAGAGATAGTGATTTGGGGAGCTTCGTTCCAGAAATTGACCTTGTACATGGAAGACAAGGTGGCAAGGGCGTCAGCCATTTGATTTTCTGCCCGTGGCACGTGATGCAACTCAACCTTGTCGAAGAAAGGCAACAATCTCCTTGCATAATTCATATAATGTATCAAATTGGGCTGCCGTGTCTCCCATTCCCCTTTGATCTGATTCACCACCAGAGCTGAGTCTCCGTATACGTCTAGATGTTTGATTCGCAAATCAATGGCTTCTTCAAGCCCCATTATACAAGCTTCGTATTCGGCCTCATTGTTGGTAACGGCAAAGGTCAATCGGGCAGTAAACGGGATGTGCGACCCGTGCGGCGTAGTGATAATTGCCCCTATTCCGCTACCGTAAGCATTCACAGCTCCGTCAAATATCATCTGCCATTGGGACCCCGGCTCTGGTCCTTCGTCTGGTAACGGCTCTTCGCAATCCTTCATCTTGAGATACATGATATCCTCGTCAGGAAAGTCAAATCTCATTGATTGATACTCTTCAATAGGCTGCTCCGCCAGATATTCAGACAACACACTCCCCTTTATTGCCTTTTGCGAGACGTATTGAATATCATATTCAGTCAAGATCATCTGCCACCTGGCAATTCTACCTGACAACGCCTGCTTTTCAAATATATATTTGATTGGATCCATCTTCGAGATGAGCATGGTTGTATGATTCAGCATGTACTGCCTCAAACGCTTGGCGGCCCAGGCTAGCGCGCAACAAGTTTTCTCCAGCATTGAGTATCGAGATTCACAGTCTGTAAATTTCTTACTCAAATAATAGATTGCATGCTCTTTTCTCCCCGTCTCGTCGTGTTGACCGAGAACGCAACCCATGCTTCCCTCAAGAACCGTCAAATACATTATCAAGGGTCTCCCTGCCACTGGGGGTATCAAAATAGGAGGCTCCTGCAGATACTTCTTTATTTTGTCGAACGCCTTTTGACAATTATCGTTCCACGTTACAGCTTGATCTTTCTTCAACAGCTTGAATAATGGTTCACACGTGGCCGTTAGGTGAGATATGAACCGAGCAATGTAGTTCAATCTCCCCAAAAACCCGCGCACCTCTTTCTCTGTTTTAGGCGTCGGCATTTCTTGAATCGCTTTTATTTTAGCAGGATCGACCTCTATTCCTCTTTCGCTTACTATGAACCCCAGGAGTTTACCCGATCTCACCCCGAAGGTGCATTTGTTAGGGTTCAGCCTCAGCCTGAACTTCCTAAGCCTTTTAAACAACTTCAACAGATTCACCAGATGCTCTTCCTCCGTCTGGGATTTGGCAATCATATCGTCAACATAAACTTCAATCTCTTTATGCATCATGTCATGAAAGAGAGTTGTCATCGCACGCTGATACGTTGCCCCAGCATTTTTCAAACCAAAGGGCATCACTTTATAGCAAAATGTTCCCCAAGGCGTTATGAAAGTAGTCTTCTCCATATCCTCTGGCGCCATTTTAATCTGATTATAGCCTGAAAAGCCATCCATGAAGGAGAATACAGAGTATTGAGCGGTATTATCAACTAATACGTCAATATGAGGAAGTGGAAAATCGTCTTTTGGGCTTGCTTTATTCAAATCTCTATAATCCACGCACATTCGAACCTTGCCATCTTTCTTTGGCACTGGCACGATGTTAGCAACCCATGAGGGATACTTCGTCACAGCCAGGAACCCAACGTCCCACTGTTTCTGAACCTCCTCTTTGATCTTCATTGCCATATCTGGGCGAGTTCTGCGAAGTTTTTGTTTGACAGGCGGGCAGTCTTCTTTCAGTGGCAGACGATGCACAACCATATCTGTATCGAGCCCTGGCATATCTTGATACGACCAAGCGAATACATCATTATACTCTCGGAGCATTTCAACCAGTTTTCGCTTGATATCACTCTGCAGTGCGGCTCCGATACGAATATTTTTCTCAACCCCTTCCGACCCCAAATTGATAATCTCGATAGCCTCGTCGTGAGGCAGAATGGCTCTTTCCTCTTGCTTCACCAACCAAGACAGTTCTTCAGGAACGTCGCTATCTTCGACAACCTCTTCTTCGGTCTGGAATACCGGGTGCTCGAAGTCGGGACGAGTCATAGGTGGTTCAAGGATGTCATCTGAAAATGTTATCCTGCAAAAGAAAGGGTTAAGTGCTTCAAAATGCGTATAAAGCGGATAACCACGTTGCCATTTTATTGAAAAATACAAAACAAGAAAGATAGGGATTACAGTATTTACACATGAAAAAAACGCCATTTATTTAATGATTAACGAAGCAATGTTTATAACAACACAGCCCTAAGCAAATCCCGATGCCCCGGGCAAGACATCAGATTATTCAACAATTAATAAAGCAAAGCATTACTGTTTAAAAGTCACAGGAACAAGCTCCTGAATAGACCAGTTGCACAGTCCTTGTCCTGGCGTGCTTGGCTGAATCCAGGCATCCATATCACAGTCGCTGTCCCCTTCATCGGATTCCGAAGCAGCATTGACAGATTCCTGGCATACTCCACTGGCAGAGATGGTGATTGACTTTCTGAAATGAGGGGCCCCCACGGAAGGAGTTGATGACGACGGTCGGTACCCCAGTCCGAACCGGTCCATTTTCACCGGAATGTCCAATACTTTTCCCCAGCCCGTGGCTTCTCCTGCCTTCACTAGCGCTTGAGCCTCTTTATACGAAGAAACAGCTATCTCTGGCACTTTGCTTGGCCCGGGACTCTTGTCCTTTATGCGCAAACCTTCGAATGCCTGGCATGGCGTCTCGTGGATCTCCCCGTCGACTTCCACATATTTGAACGAAGAAAGATGGCTGACCAGGATGTCTTCTTCTCCGCACACGGTGACTACACTGTCTCCGACCATATACTTTAACTTTTGATGCAGGGTAGACGTGACTGCCCCTGCCCCGTGAATCCAAGGTCTTCCCAGCAAGCAGCTGTACGCAGGCTGTATATCCATGATATAAAACTCCGTTGCAAACACTTCCGGCCCCACTTGCAGAGGCAATGTAATCGATCCGAAGACTGTTCTCCGCGTGCCGTCAAACGCTCTGACTACCAAATCGCTGGGTGTACACAAAATCCCTCGAACATCCAGCTTCATCATAGCCTTCTTAGGCAGCACATTCAAAGACGACCCGGTGTCAACCAATACGTGCGACATTGTCAACCCTCTGCACTCAACAGATACATGTAATGCCATATTATGATCCCTTCCTTTCGGAGTCAAGTCGAAATCAGTAAAGCCCAGACTGTGGCCCGCATTTACATGTGCCAATACCCCTTCTAGCTGGTTTACGGAGACATCCTGTGGTACAAAAGAAGTGTCCAGGACTTTCAGCAAAGCATTCCTGTGGGCTTCCGAACACAACAGCAATGACAGAATAGATATTTTGGATGGCGTTTGCTGCAGATGCTCCACGATTTTATAATCGCTTTTCCGAATTAAGCGCATGAATTCCTCTACGTCCTTCGACGCTGCTTCTTTTTCATTTGCTTGAACCGGAACATTTTCCACTGCTTTCCCCTTTCCTTTCGCTATCCTTTCAGCCTCTACTTCAGGAGATATAAAGATCCTGCCGCTTCTTGTCATGCCTCCTGAGCCCACAACATTATCCACAACCTCCGCTGACTGCTTGTTAACATCGATTTTAATCCCGTCACAATACACCTCTAGCCCATATGACCATGGGACCGCTTTCGTGCTCTCATACGGGATTGGCCCGGCTTTAGTTATAGTAATCGGTGGTCGCTGAGCTGGTGCTGAAATAGTGATCGTCTTCCTAGGAATTGTCACTGTGGCAACATCACTCTGATTATCCATTACTGCCCCTGCCGGCTCATCAGTTGCTGTTCTATCAAACTGCAATACACCTTCATCAATCAAGGCCTGAATGCCTTTCTTCAAATCCTCACACCCCCCAGACAGGGCCCAACAATCTAAGCAGTACTCATTACAACCCGGGTAAACACCTCCTTGCAACAGTCGGCTTTTTATTTCGCTCAGCGGCGTCTTTAAATCCTCAACATTCATAATCAGATTCAGACCTTCCTCAGTCAGCACGGCGTTCGCCCCATGATTAGGCATGGGTTTCTGGACTATATTCGCACCGGTCGTTCCGAAGTTGATAGACTTGTTGTCCAAGAGATCCTGCACAACGTGCTTAAAAGCATGACAACCTTCTATATCATGGCCCGGGGCCCCAGAATGAAACTCGCAGCGCCTATTTGCATCATAGCCGAACGGGGGAGCTCCCGTTATCGGTGCCAAGGTTCTTTTCTCCACCAGATTCAATCCCAACAAGGTCTGCAATAAATCAGCATAGTTAGAGGGAGGCTTCTCAAATACTCTTCTCGGCTTACCACCCTGGAATTTTCTCTGAGCTTGCTGTGCCCCCTGCTGAGGCTGCTGCTGCTGTGGCATTGGTTGCTGCTGAACCGGTTGTGGTTGCTGGATTGGTTGTTGCTGATAAGGGATAGTGACACTCGACACTTGCTGCTGCTGACGATATGGATTTCTTCCCCTGCCTCGGCCTCGGCCTCGGCCTCCAAATACCGCGCTAGCTTCGCCCTGACGGCGCCCACCATAAGCTTTCCTATTACTGCCAGATGCAGTTGATTCATCGACCTGGAACTTCCCTTGCTTAATGTTCCGCTCAATCTTTTCACCCATCAGAATCAGATCTGAAAAACTAGCCAGAGACGTATGAAACAACATATCATGAAACAGCCCGGTGAATGTGCCGACAAACATATCGTTCATTTCTTTATCTTCCACAGGAGGACGGACCCTGGCAGCCATATCGCGCCACCTTTGCGCGTATTCTTTAAAACTCTCCCCCTTCTTCTGCGAAAGCCCGGCCAACTGGACCCGATTGGGTGCCAGGTCACTGTTATATTTGTAATGGGCTACGAACGCCTCTGCTAATTGCTTCCAAGTCTTGATATCAGTGGGCTCCAACCCCATGTACCACTCTAAGGAAGGACCCGATAGACTATCCTGAAAGAAATGCATGAGCATTCTTTCGTCAGTGGAGTATGCTGACATCTTTCTGTAATAAGCTCGGACATGCACCTTCGGACATGTATCTCCTTTGTACTTATCGAACACAGGCGCTTTGAACTTGATTGGCACCCTCAGCCCAGGTACCAAGCCCATTGTTGCCATGTCCAGACCCACAGCACTCTGGTTTAGGACTCCTTTCATTTGCTCTTCCAGCATTCTAATCTTTTGAGAATCATCCATCGGCCCTTCAAAACCCCCTCCAGAGAAGGCGTCCTCCTGTTGATCCTCTTGCCACATACCGTTTCCAGCCCCGTATCCATCATATGCATTATTACGTCCAGCTCTGACCTGATTCATCCCCGGAACTCGGCCTCTGTTGCCATACCCTTGAACACCTCCGGCAGGACCACCAGCCATAAAACCAGCACCGTTTCCGTTTCCAAAACCTCCGTAGCCCTGATTGACCATACCATAACCATCTTGCCCAAAGCCTTGAGCATTAAAGCCATACTTGCCAGTGTTGTCGAATCCCTGATCGTTGAATCCGAACCCAGTATTGACAAAGCCATTGCCTCCGAGATTATCTCCCAAATTGACATCACCCAGCCCAGCGTTGTGGACAGCAGTTTCATTTCCGACTCCGACGTTACCATTCACAGCAGCGGTAGCGTTGTTGACGTTAGCAGCAGTCATATTGACGACAGGCGGAGCCACTGGCGTCGGAGTGCCGTCCCCATGAGCAGTATCAACCCGGACAGACTGATGATCTTCGTTACCATGACCAGCGTTGCGAGCCAACAGAGGCTGGACCATGGCCTGCAAATTCTCTTGCCCTTTTGCTATAGCCTCCATGGTCTGCATGAAGAGGGCGAGCTTCTCGCGTACATCTTGCATCTCGTTCTGAATCTGGTCCATGACTTTCCGACAGTTGGATCGTGTAGAATAGCGGTGCGGATGTTGATCTGGAATCCTGTTAAGTACCTGATACAGAGCAAGAGATAAGCCACCATTCATATATTACCTGTTATGCAAGATGAATATGAATGCAATGCAATGTGCCTGTGCATTAGGGAAGTTCATTCCCCCAGTTCTAGTGCGAGGGTGCCGGTGCAGTGACAGTGTTGACAATAAGAATATCGGAGCTGAATCATAGAAAGCCTCATATATAGCAGAGAGAATCAATAATCCCAGGGTACAATATCACTGAGAGTACAAAGAAGGCATGACCTCAACCAACAATCCTGGTGATGGTCAGCACTATGCAAATAAAGCATACAAATAATGGAATGATCAAATCCTCCCAAAAGTCTGGTACTCCTCTATCAACTTCTTGGTCTCCGGATGGCTTGGTCGATCAAGCAGCCCTTCAACAAGCTGGTTTCTCTTCTTAAGGACACGGCGTACGTCTTCAGCAGTTTCTTCCCATGTTGCTTCTCCGAAGCAATCTTCTAACTTTCGCTTCTGGGATACCGCTTCATCTCTGGATTTGATTGCCTTGTTCAGTGCATGCTGGACACTATACCGGTTCATCACTTCTTCCTCACACTTCTTGATGCTAGACTTCAACTTCTCTTCGAGGTCGGAAATTTGCTGCTTCAGCTTATCTTCCCTCTTCTTGTTATTGGTGAGTGTGGCATTCCAAGTCTTATTGCAAGAAGATATCTCTCGGTGTGCTGCGTCGAGCGCCTTCTTTTTGGCTTCCAGCATGTCATGGGAGCTTCTGAACTCTTGCCCCAGACGTTCGCGCTTTTTCTTTTCCTCGGTCAACTCAGATCCTAACCTGTTTACCAGCTCAATCTGTTGTTGGAAAGCATATACAGCCTTGTGTTTCTCGCTGCGTGCCTGGGCTAGCTCTTGCTCTAACCCTTCATTAATCTTCATCAAGGCTTCCTTTTCTCTCACGACTTGCTCGTAGGCTTCCCTAGAAACAGTAGTTGGCTCTTCTACCGGAATAGGAACAATGACGGGTGCAGCTGGAAATGGCATTACTAACTGACTTGCTCTCTCCTGAATCCAAGCTCTATAAGGTGCATAGGCCTGACAGTCATTCTTTCCTAACAACGGCTTCCCTTTGCGGTTAATACGCGTCCAGGCATGTCGCAACTTGGCTAATAACTCCCCCTTCACATCACCGGTGAAGTACAGAGATTCCTGTACTTCTTCCTCTTGAGGTGGATTCTTCAGCGCATATCCGAACTGGCGAATGAATAGAGAAGGGTTGTAATTGATACACCCTTTTCTTCCTATCAATGGCACATTAGGGTACCCAGCACAGCTGAGGATGAGCTCAGATCCCAGCAGATCTCTATCAAACCACTCCATATCCTCCGACGATAGCCTCATCAAGCGCTCCGGCCAACCAACTGGAACTGTAGTCTCTGCAGCAGATCTTCTCTTAGGAAGGTGACTCTCAAACCACATACTCAATAAGGGTACACACAGATGAACATTCTTCCCTCTTCCCTTCTCATTCTTGTAATGCAGTGAATGGTAGAGATCTCCGAGTAAAGTAGGCACAGGATTACCAGCGGCAAACAAGTAGAAAGCATCGAAGTCCACAAAATCCGGTATATTGGGGAATAAAACTATGCCATAAATGCACAAGGCCAACACAGCGTTGAAAGCAACCCAGCACCCATTCTTGGCGTACTCTTGGGCTTTACCCACTAAAAACTGAAATGAGAATCCTGGAACTCCACGGGAAACAGTAGTCACAAGTTCAGAAGCATCAACATGCAAGGCTTTTGCCAATTCCTCCGGCTTGGGCTTGGCATCATAATGAATGAATGGAACCTGGTTCTGCACAGGCAGCTCAACATACTCCGCGTATTCCTCCAAGGTTGGTCCCATAATAAAGTCAGAGAACGTAAAACACCTCAAAGCAGGGTCATAGAATTGCATCAAAGCATACAGCCCATCTAACTCTACCTCTGTAGGTTTGCACACCAATCTCAGTAATCTACCATAACTCATCCGGAAACTCCTACGAACACCCTCATCAGCAAGAGAGATCAACCCAAGTAAAGGAACAATATCAGGTGTAGGCAATTTGTAGGCAACTGTTCTCCTTAGGCTAGTCATGATCAAATACTCAGAAGTCTGGGCACTAGAACTAGGGAAATGCAAATGCACCTGCAGCACAGACACACGTTAGTGAAATGCAAATGATAATGGATATGCAAGGATGCAATGCAAGTAACATTCAACAGGGACCAAAGCTGCAGCTGAATAGCCTAAACCCAATCAAGAAAGGTCTCAGATAGACCATCCAGAAGTCACCAAACCCTGGTCTCAGATAGACCTAAAATAAAACTCCAACACTGGTCTCTGACAGACCTCAAACCATAACTCCAACTGGTCTCTGATAGACCTCAAATCACCTCCATAATTGGTCTCTGACAGACCTCATAACTCTCCAACTGGTCTCTGCCAGACCTCAGAACACTCCCAATGGTCTTTGACAGACCTCAGAATAAATCTCCAAATGGTCTCTGACAGACCTCATAACTCTCCATAAATAACCAGGATCTCTGATCAAGAAATAACCGGTAGTCTGGAGGTCTAGTTACCTGCATAACCCTGAATCCCCTCACAGGTGGGTGGCCCTATAACTGGCACAAGGTACGGCATCCTATGCGGTCGTCGGCGTCACAGACTTTCAGGGTTGATGATACGATTCCCAGAAGGAGTGGCATCATCAAATCCTGAAGAGGCCTCACTCAGCCAACTTCCAAATGATCGGTCCCCAGAGTCGACAATCCAACTAACCAGCAACCCACGCCAACCAAAGGAAGGGGCAGGAGGCCAACCAGAGGAACCTCGTCTGAGTGTAGATTTCATGGGACACCAAAGCAAGCAAAGCAAGCGGGCGCCCACTAATTTCTACTCTAATTCTAGGTGCACTCAAGCCCAGGTCCGGCTTATCTCTCAATATCAGAACACCCGTCACACCCCAATACAGCAATAATAAACAATATATAAAGCTGAAAATACAAGGTTATACAATAACTCCATACAAAATCCTCGACGGGAAAACAAGCGTTAGGATTGACTCTCTTAAGGGACGTTGGATCCCAAATGCATAAGAACCATCGCAGTCCTTAGCAGCCAGGGGCCGTTGGAGTCCCCAGCAGAGTCGCCAGCTGTCGCTACTGCGAAAATCGGCGCCGGCTGAACAGAAGAGTCGCCACCGTGCGTTATTTATCCCACGGGAGGGAAAGGAAACGCTCAGAGTAAACCTCGCACAACATGGGAAAGGTATGGTCGTCGCAACCAAAACCTGGATTCGGGAGTCGGTTACGCAAGGGGAAGGTATTAGCACCCCTCACGTCCGTCGTACTCGACGGGATCCACGCTTGTTTTCGGGTATGGATTGTTATTCTATCTAAACTATAGGTCAAGGGTTAAAAAGAAAAGAAAATAAAAATGACTCGGCAAAGTATCGCACTTTATGCCTACGTATTCCCGTCTGGAACGAGAAATCAGAGTCAACGTAGTTCGCCTACCTACGGGAAAGGAGGGGAAGGTTGCTCGCTAGGATACCGCATCCTATGCCTACGTACTTTCATACAGCATGAAAGATCAGAGCAAACGTAGTTCGGGCCACGTACGACACAAGTCTGTCCTTGATTGATTTTTATTCCTTCTGAAAAAGGTTTTTCTTGATTAACAGTCCCGGCGGACAAAAATGACGTCTTGATGAGTTCACATTCTTTTACGAAAGAAATGTCTTTTATTGTGTTTGAAATCTTTATGTGTTTTTCTGTTTGTTTTGAGAAAGAAAGAGAAAGAATTCTAAAACCTAGGGTTGCGAAGGGAAACAAACTAACCTAATGTTATCATGCATGGGTTAAGACCTAGTGTCTATCATGCTCCTCTCTTGCACAGAGAGAAACAGAGATCCTACGGGATAGGCAGAAACAGAAACAATATCAGATATATACAGTAAAGCAGTAAAATGCATGGATGCAACAATACAAGCGAGGCAAGGGAGTACCACTCAACCTCGAACCTAGAAAACAATAGGCAAAAGTGAACAGGCTTCACTTTCAAACCAACAGGGTAAACAGCAAACAATACAGTTCAGAAAACCAATCAATACATCAAGAAATGAAATACAGCAACAGAAGAAACAGCATCAGCAGCTCTGAATCAACATCTGGCTTCAAGTAATCTCCAATCATTCACAAGCTTCAACAAGCATCAATCTCCATCCTCATGGCCTTCAGACAAGGGCTTTGATCATCAGTCTTCCATCTGCAATGGCTTTTCTTCAAGCTCAAACCTCCAGGATGAGGGATCAGTCACAAGAGTGAGTTGGGTGTTAAGCAACCAGTTGACTACCAAAGGTGGTGAACAGACTGCTTCTAACACAAGAGACATTTTCTCTCAAGAGTTCTATCTCATAGACACTATCACCAAGCCTTCCAAAGGAAGGGGGTGAGTGTCTTAGAGAGACTCTGAATCACAGAGAAGAATGGATGCAGACAAGGCAATCCATGTTTGAGAAACAATCTTTCTAATCTAGAGCTCTGCCTAGCTCCTAAACTCTAGTCTCCTCAGCAACTGATAGCAAGAAACTCCTCCTCAACTCTGACAGTTGATCTTCAATCTTTGAATCTCCAATAGCTTCATCTCCACAAATCTTCAGCTTCCCCAGGGCCCCAGACAAACCCAATACCCATACAAACAATCAATAAACCCCAGAGGGCACACCACACCAGACATCAGATATACAGACAGTAATAATAGCAGTAGGGGAATCCTAACTGTTCTCTAAGGGATCTAATAACTACCCATAGCCCCTATAGTCCCATAACTAATCTATTCAAACCCCTAGTCCTAAGGGAAATGAAATCAAACTCCTAAGTTGTCACCTAAAACCCTAGTTTTGTACATGATGTTCAAGCATTTATTAATCACCTAAAATTAACCTCTAAAAATGGGAACTAAAATATTTCTACAAGTTGAATATCTCATCTAAACAATATGAAAAGAATGATCAAAAATATTAAAGCATGTGAGAAAACAAAAATCATAAAAATAATGCATGAAATGAATCTATTTAATATGACATTTATTTAGAAAATATGAAAAAAATATGAAATAAAACTAAAAATGAAATTTTATTCTCCTATAATATTCTAGACATTTTAATGAAAATATGGTAAAAAGAATGGATGAAAATGCATTTTTTATGAATTAGTTATGATTTTATGAAAATTGGTAAAATATTAACATGAAATAAGAAAATTAAAATTGAATTAAATGAGGGAGAGGGGTGCATTTAGAAACTCGCCCCAGTTGATATCCATTGGGCTTTCACAATGGGGGTGCAGATAGCGCCTTCTTCAAGGCCCAACAACAATCAGAATTAGTGAAGCAAATAAAACACGCTGGGGGGTGAGAAAAGAAAAGGAATTACGCTGAAATTGGTTTGGGCTTGGTTTAGGGGGGTGGGATTAGCATGATCCAACTCAGGCCCGCCCGTTTCAATTAATGAAACGGTGCGTTTTGGCCAGGGTCCTTCCCTCCAATTTCAGATCAAACGCTGGCCCTTAGATCTTACCCTAAGTCAAAAGTCCAAACCACAATGAACGGCCAGGATTATCTCTTCTTCCTCCATTCAACCTGAACCTAGGGTTTCTGCCATGCGAGCTCATGCACGAGCTACATTCCACCTCTCTGTTCTCCATCTCCAAGCCACGAATCAACATGCCATAAACATGAAATTTACTCAGGACCTCCCCCTCTACAATCCTAGGGCATCAGTTTTCTTTGAAATTCATCACAACAACAAATCCGATTGAGTCAACATCTGGCCTTCATGAAATCACACTGATATGCATCAACACGATTCTTCCCCAAACTTAGCCTAAAGTGAACTACAACTAATGGAGGTTAATTTGATCAATCAAGCTACAATTATAACGCATTAATCCAAGAGATTCGAACACTAACAGTTTGTGGCACCTGTCACTAACCATCACCAATCCTTTCCAAAATCATCTAACTTAATCTCCTAACCACCTAGATCAAGTCTACACTAATAAAATCATGTGAAACCAACAGAATCAAGCTAATCGAATGAAAACTTACCTGATGAGAAACCTTGAAAACAGCTATGGAAATGGAAGATATGAAGCTTTTGAGACTTGGATCTTGATTCACCAATTCAATACTCAATTCTGTATGCACAATTTTGGAGGTTCCTTGCTTGAATCATGCAATTCACTTGAACTTGTGATTTTGATGTTGATGAAAGAAGCACTCGAAAATGGATGAGAACTACCAAAACCTTGCTTCAATTATGATCTAAGATGATGATGGAGTAAAATTGAATTGATCTTGATGAAGATTGATGAAGAATTTGAGAGATTTGGAATGAAACTTTTATGAAAAAAGTATGAGAAATTTGTGAAATTTTTGGTGCAAATGAGGCCAACCCTTGCCAAATTCATCTTTCATGAATATATAGACCCCAATGGTACATTCTAGATCCATCTTGCACATTCCCTTGTTTTCAAACTTTGGCTCATTTTGATTATGTTTCTTAAAAGGTAAGCAACCATGGATAACTTCATTTTTTCCTTCTAAACTCAAAAAAGTGTGTGAACCATTGTTCTTAGAATTGTTTTTCCATTCAAAATCATATATTGGAAGTCTCCATTTGGACTTGTAAATCTCCCAAACCATTTTTCACTTTGGAATTATTCACTTTATAAGCCTTTTTAGTTCATATTTTGACCAATCATGTAACCCCATGCTATGAGCTTCTCCAATAACTTGTGACCTTCTTTCTAGACTTAAAATCCCATTTGGAGCAAGTTTGATGTTGTAAGTTTTTTCCATTTGAGGCCTCCTTGTATGAGTTTTGGACATAGATTAAAATGACCTGTAATTCACAAATGCCCAAAATACCCTTTGCTTGTCAAGACCATAAGTTGAGTTCTCCACATCATATGAAGGCATACTATACCATTCTAGAAAGCTAAGACAATGAGGAACAATTCTTATGTTGACCAAGAATTCATTTGAAATCTCCTTGAGGGGCAAAACTAGCTTGGAAGTCAAGTCACTTTCACAGACAAAAATTCAGACACCTCAGATGACCTGTAACTTGCAAGGACCATAACTTGAGTTCTATAAATCTCCTTGAGGTCTTCCACCACTCAAATTAAAGGTCTTGAGACCCTCTACAAGTTTCATGTTGGCCAAGAAGCCATTTGAAGCTAGCATTTTGACTTATCTTGCTTGGAAATTTGACCTAAAATAGGGGATTTTACAGAGAAACCCTAATTTAGTAACTCCTCTTCTCCTTGATTTCTCTTGAATTCTCCTTGTCATATCTCCATATCCTTCTTTATATGTCCAATGATGATCCCCACATCTCTCCAATAGACTTGAATGCCCTCTTAAGTCAGTCAATTGACCTAGGGTTGACCTAGGGTTGACCCAGATGAAACCCTAGTTGACTGTCTTCCACTATAGCTCTTGTGCTTTCATCAATGACTTGTATCCTTCTCCAAATGACTTTCTAAGTCTCTCATAATGTCTAGATACTCTCCATGCCTTCAATTCATAGCTCATAACCCTCTTGTTGATCCTCCGATACCCTCAGCTAGGAGATGGACTCAAGGCTTGATCTGCTGAACTTTTTGCTTTCAAATTCTTTCCTGATGACTTGAATGAGATGGAATTAGGATAATAACCTCTTGATAGGCCTCTAGAGATGAAAATAATGATTGGTCCCCTGTTGAATGACTTGCTATGCTTATGCTATGCAAATGGTTAGTCTATGTACATGACTCTATATGCAAATGCTAATGATATTAAAACATAAACCAAGTGAATAAGGTTGAGCAAATTTTAGGGTGCAACACATAGTTACTACAGAAGATTCTGAAAGTACTAAAGCTGCCAGTACTGAAGATCTGACTCAAATATGCTCTAAACCTACACACGCTAAAAGCACACCATGCTGCAAAGACTCTGATTCAGCATAACTCTGATCAACATCAGAAGGCTCTGATCAAATTAGACTCTGATGAATCTTGCTGAAACTTGAAGAAGAATAATTCAAAGATTATGTCCATTGGAATAATCCAAACGACTCTTTCCTTATTTATGCTAGACACAAGAACACAGACAAAAAGAATTTCTCTGTGCTTTCTTCTTCTAGGAAAGGTCACTTGATGTGAAGACAAAAAGGCTCAGACCTTTTAGGACACTCTTCTCAACGTGAAGTTCTCTCGGATCAAGCTGCCTATAAAAGCAAGTCTTCACCCATCTTCTTAAGTTGACGTTTTATCCAAAAAGAAATCAATATTCAAAGCTCTCATACTATTCATATTCTTTCTAGAATTAATTTCTTTGTTCTTAACTTTAAGTGAAAAATCACAGTTGTGATAAAGCTTTATTAGAAGCAATTTAAACACTTGTATGTTATTACATTTGATTGTAAGAAAACCTTAAGAAGATCCAGTTAGGATCAGTTGTTCTTGAGAAGACTTTGAACAGTTGTTCTTAGTGCTTACTATTGTAATCAGTTGATTAAATAGTGGATTAAGTCCTTGATTGAGAAAGGCAAATCACTCTAGGAAGGGTGGACTGGAGTAGTTGAGTTCAACGAACCAGGATAAAAATACTTGAGTTTTTATTACTATGTTTTTATCTTCATACTTATTCAACCCCCCTTATAAGTATTTTCTCACCTTCAGTTGGCATCAGAGCTCCGGTTCTGTGTGTGCTACCATTTCACAGTGACAGTAAAGATCCAGTGAGAAAAACTTTGATATATATTTGGTTGTTACTATGGCTGATAATACAATGTCTAACACTAACAACAAATATGAAGAAAGGGACAGAATCAACACCAAACCCCCTATGTTTGATGGGGAGAAATTTGATTATTGGAAAGACAGGATTGAAAGTTTTTTCCTTGGATATGATGCTGATTTATGGGATCTGGTCATAGATGGATATGTTCATCCCATTGATGGGAATGGCAAGAAAGTAGACAAAAAATCTATGACAGATGCTCAGATGAAGGAATTTAGAAATCACCACAAGGCCAGAACAATATTGTTAAATACAATATCTCACACTGAGTATGAAAAAATTACAAATAGGGAAACTGCATTTGACATGTTTGAGTCCTTAAAGATGACTCATGAGGGAAACACTCAAGTCAAGGAAACAAAGGCTCTGGCTCTAATCCAGAAGTATGAAGCCTTCAAGATGGAAGACTCTGAATCTGTTGAAGCTATGCTCTCCAGATTTCAAATACTTACAGCTAGACTAAAGGTTCTGGATAAAGGATACTCTACTGCTGATCATGTGAAAAAGATCATCAGAAGCTTACCTACCAGATGGAAACCTATGGTGACTGCGCTGAAAATGGCTAAAGATCTGAACAAGATCTCCTTAGAGGAACTAATCAGTTCACTAAGAAGTCATGAAATTGAACTTGAGGAAGATGAACCTTAAAAGAAAGGTAAATTTGTTGCTTTAAAATCTAATAAATCTGCTAAAGCATTGCAGGTAATAGATGAAAGCTCTGAAGAATCCTCATCTGAAGATGAAGATGAACTATCCATGCTGTCTAGAAGAATAAACAAACTCTGGAAGCATAAAGGAAAGAAGTTCAGAAACTTCAGGAAGCCTGACCAAAGAAAAGAATCTTCTGGACATAAAAGATCTGGAAAAAAGGAGGTTGTCTGTTATTAATGTAAAAAACCTGGACATTACAAAAATGAATGTCCAAAGGTGCTGAAAGAAAAGCCTAAAAGAAAATTTGATAAGAAGAAAAAGGTTCTAATGGCCACCTGGGATGATTCAAATATATCTAAATCTGAATCTGAGTCAGAAGAGGAATGTGCCAATGTAGCTTTGATGGCAGACATAGAAGATCAGGAGGAAGGAACTTCAGGATCTGAATCTGACTCTGAATCTGACTCTGACGCTGAAGAGGTAATGGCTAAACTCACTAAAGAAGAACTTATCAAAGTGTTATCAGAAGTTCTGAAGAGCTATAACAATATTAAGCTCAAATACAAGAAGCGTCAAAGCAATCTTGTATCTGAGAATAATATTCTCAAATCAGAAGTAGCTGAGCTAAATGAAAAGAATTTAAAATTGAAAAATGATTCTGAATTAGCTCAACAAAACTCTGATTCTGAAACTGAATCTGAATGCAAAAATATTTTGGAAAAATATGATTATAGCTTTCAGAAGTTTCTTGCTAAAAGTATAGACAGGAGCAAAATGGCTTCAATGATCTATGGAGTTAGCAGAAATAAAAGAAAAGGAATTGGATATAAATCTTCCCCTGGAAAGGATTTAAATCCAAAACCTGTTGATAAAATTATCATCAAGAAAACTCCTTTATATTCCCACTTTAAATTTGGTCACTTGAATGATATTGAACAAACACGTTCTGAACAGAATATTCATGTGTTTAAATCTAAGGCTAGTCAGAATAAACCTTATGTTGAAAAATAGAAGTTTAGACAAACCTTCAGAACAACTAACCCTAAAGGACCCAAGAAGATCTGGGTACCTAAAAGTAAAATAATTCATGTTGCAGATGTTCTTAGCAGCAAGGTCAGGACGCCAATCATGGTACCTGGACTCTGGATGCTCGCGACACAGGACAAGAGAAAGGTCTATGTTCCAAAGTCTGGAGCTTAGATTTGGAGGTGATGTGAAATTTCGAGGGAATTAGAAGGGCAAGATCATTGGATCTGGCACCATTGGAAATGGTAAACTTCCCTCTATTACTAATGTTTTACTTGTTGAAGGGTTAAAGCATAACTTATTGTCCATAAGTCAATTAAGTGACAATGGTTATGATATTACCTTTAATCAAAAATGTTGTAAAGCTATTAGTCAAAAGGATGGCTCTATCCTATTTAGTGGAAAGAGGAAAAACAACATTTATAAAATAAATATTTTAGAACTTAGGGTTCAGAATGTTAAATGCCTCTTGTCTGTTAATGAAGAGCAATGGGTCTGGCACAGAAGATTGGGGCATATTAATATGAGACGTATATCTCAGATTAATAAACTTAATCTTGTCAGAGGACTTCCTAATCTGAAGTTCACTTCAGATGCTCTTTGTGAAGTATGCCAAAAGGGGAAGTTTTCAAAATCATCTTTTAAATCAAAAAATGTTGTTTCTACTTCCAGACCACTAGAATTACTTCATATTGATCTGTTTGGACCAGTGAAAACTGCATCCATCAGAGGCAAGAAGTATGGATTAGTCATTGTTGATGACTATAGTAGATGGACATGGGTAAAGTTCTTAAAACACAAGGATGAGTTACATTCTGTGTTCTTTGACTTCTGTAAACAAGTCCAGAATGAAAAAGATTTCAAAATTATAAAAGTCAGAAGTGATCATGGTGGTGAATTTGAAAATAAATATTTTGAAAAATATTTTAATGAAAATGGCATTGCTCATGATTTTTCCTGTCCTATAACTCCACAACAAAATGGAGTTGTAGAGAGGAAAAACAGAACTCTGCAAGAAATGGCCAGAGCCATGATCAATGAGACTAATCTGGAAAAACACTTTTGGGCAGAAGCAATCAACACAGCCTGTTACATTCAGAACAGAGTGTCTGTAAGACCTCTTCTGGAGAAGACTCCATATGAATTGTGGAAGAACAAAAAGCCCAACATTTCATATTTTCATCCTTTTGGATGTATTTGCTATATGTTAAATACTAAAGAAAATCTGAACAAGTTTGATTCCAAAGCACAGAAGTCTTTCATGCTTGGATATTCTGAACGCTCTAAAGGCTACAGAGTATACAACACTGAGACACAGATTGTGGAAGAATCCATTCATGTTAGATTTGATGATAAGCTTGGCAGTAAAAAGCCAAAGCAGTTTGAAAACTCTGCAGATAGAGAAGTAGTCTTCACTGACTCTGAAGGCTCAGAGGCAGACAAAGCTCAAGTGAAGGAACCAGAAGCAACGCCAGATGCAATTCCTTTAACTTCTCAGATGAACAATTTAAACATTTCTGAAGAATCAACTGTTAGAGGATCATCTTCCAGAATTAAAGCTTCTCATCCAGAGAATGTTATTATTAGAAAGAAGGACGATCCTATCAGAACAAGATCCTTTCTTAGATCATCTGAAGCATCATTGTTTGGACTGATGTCAGTAATTGAACCAACTTCTGTAGATGAAGCTCTGCAAGACAATGATTGGATTATTGCCATGCAAGAAGAGTTAAATCAATTCACCATAAATGATGTGTGGGATTTAGTTCAAAGACTAAAAGGATTCAATATAATTGGAACTAAATGGGTCTTTAGAAATAAACTTAATGAGAAAGGAGAAGTTGAAAGAAATAAGGCATTTTGCTTGTTGCTCAAGGGTACAGTCAACAAGAAGGTATTGATTATACTGAAACTTATACTCTAGTGGCAAGGTTAGAATCTATACGCCTTCTTAATTCATTTGTTGCACAATATAACATCACTCTGTATCAGATGGATGTTAAAAGTGCCTTTCTAAATGGTATTATAGAATAAGAAGTTTATGTCCACCAGCCTCCTGGTTTTGAGAATGAAAAATTTCTAGATCATGTTTTCAAACTAAAGAAATCTCTGTATGGTTTAAAATAAGCTCCTAGAGCTTAGTATGAGAGATTGAGCAATTTTCTTCTGGAGAAAAATTTCATCAGAGGCAAAGTGGACACAACACTCTTTTGTAAATCATTTAAGAAAGATCTTCTAATTTGTCAAATTTATGTGGATGATATCATATTTGGATCTACCAATACTATGCTGGGAAAGGAGTTTGCTCAATGTATGCAGGCAGAATTTGAAATGAGCATGATGGGAGAACTGAGATTCTTTCTAGGAATTCAAGTCAACCAAACTCCAGAGTGCACTTACATACATCAGACCAAATATGTTAAAGAACTTCTGAAGAAATTTAACATGACTGATAGTAAGCTGGCAAAGACTCTCATGCATCCAACCAGTTCACTAGGCAAGGAAGAGGTAAGTAAGAAAGTAGATCAGAAACTCTACAGAGGTATGATAGGATCTCTTCTTTACTTAACTGCTTCTAGACCTGACATATTGTTCAGTGTATGCTTGTGTGCTAGATTCCAATCAGATCCTAGAGAATCACACTTGACAGCTGTCAAGAGGATTCTAAGGTATCTGAAAGGTACTTCTAATGTGGGTTTGTGTTACAGAAAATCTGATGATTTCAAATTAGTTGGATTCTGTAATGCTGACTACGCTGGAGACAGAGTGGAAAGGAAAAGTACTTCTGGAAGTTGTCAATTTCTAGGAAGAAATCTAATCTCTTGGTACAGCAAGAAGCAACCCACAATTGCACTATCAACCATAGAGGTAGAATATATTGCTGCTGCTGGATGTAGCACGCAGATGCTCTGGATGAAAATTCAGCTAGAAGACTATCAAATATTTGAAAGTAACATTTCTATATTCTGTGATAATACTTCAGCTATATGTTTGTCTAAAAACCCCATTTTACACTCTAAGGCAAAACATATAGAAATTAAGCATGATTTCATCAGAGACTATGTTCAGAAGGGAATTATAAATTTGTCCTTTGTTGATACAGATCATCAATGGGCAGATATTTTCACAAAACCCCTTGTTGAAGATAGATTCAATTTTATTCTGAAAAATATTGGTATGGATTCTTGTCCAGAATAATATTTGTCAGAAGCAAATTTTACAGATGCAAAAATGTTTAATGCTCTAAAGTATTTCTTCTAATTACCTATTCATTTTCTTAAAATTATTTTTTGTGTGAAACTCTGAACAAACAATCCTCAAAGGATCTGAACGTTGGTTAACGTTTCATTTCTCAAGAGAATTCAGAAGCACATGCAAGCAAACACGTGTCACTCTGAATCTGCAAAGGTGGCGTGTACACTACTGAAGAGACGTTTGAGGTGAAGTTTGAATAGTGAAAATCTTGATTTTCCCCCCAAATTGTCAGAATCAATAAATGCTTGAAATGATTTTTATTCTTTTTCATTAAATGCTTTGTGAGAATGTGCTTTTATCTGATTGTTTGTATGCCTAAGTGTTTAGTATAAATATCACACTTATCACCATTTTCACACTTTTCACATCTCAAACCGTTTATGCATTTCTGTCTTCTTTTCTCTCTTCACAAAAACCCTAAGCGTTTAACAAACTCATCTTCAATGGCAACTTCATCATCAACTGCTGCACAGTTTCAATCAACCAAGGCTGCAGTCACTTCTGCAAATATGGGTGTGACTCCATATATGACACCAAAGAGAACTTTGTTAACACATGTTGACAAACTGGAAGTTCTCTGTGAATCAATGGTGGAATTTGATTCACTGGCTGAGAATGGGTTTGAGTTTCGCTCCATTATAGATGCTCAAGGATGGGTGAAATACTTTGACAGACTTTTTGGACCAGTCTACCCCCTTCTGGTGAAAGAATTCTGGATACATGCTTTTGTATACCCTAAGTTCATTTTATCTTCTGTTCTGGGTAAAGAGATAATCATCACAGAAGATCTGATCAGGAAACTCATTGGATATGAGGAGACAGATGGAGTATCTCATCTGCCAGCTGGGCGTGTAGATATGGATGAAGTATATGAGGAAGTGATGACTGCTGGACAAGCTTCTAATAAGTTCAAAGATCTGAAGCCTGATGACAAGATCTGGGCAAAGATTTTCATGGGATGCATTCATCATAGAAAGTCTACAAACTCTCCAGACTATGTAATAAATGAACAGCTCTACATTATGTATTGCTTAAGTCAGAGCACCAAAGTAGATCTTCCCTATATTCTGTTTATGCACTTATGGAATCACATAAATGCCTCCAGAGAATCTGTGAAAGAAAAAGGTCAGAAGATCCGAACTTGGATTCCCTTTGGAAGGTTAATCTCAGATTTTCTGACAGAAAATGGATTGGTGACTGCCCTATATGCTGGTGGAGTCACAGATGAACTTGAATTTATTCTTGGAAAACCTCTGAATGCAAAGAGTCTTCAGAGACTAAAAATAGTAGAAGAACTCACAACAGCACCCAAGAAGCTGAACATCACTGAACTCAGTCAGAAGAGAATCCCAGTAGATGACTACCCTCTGTTCTATGCTGAAGAACCAAGGGAAATTGTAGTAAGATATATTGATGCTTGCAAGGCAGATGGAACGCCTATTCCTGCAGATATTATAAAAATAGCAAGGGAACCATTGCCTGTTGGAGGAGAAGAGATCACAAGAAAAAGAAGTCAATCAGAAGCAGAAGCTGCACTCTTGTTCAGAAGAAGCCCAAGGTTGCTGAGAAGCCTCAGAAGATGTTAAAGAGGAAAGAATCTAGAGACACTCCTTCTGTTCCTGCAAAACGCATCAAGATTAAAGGTACCAAATCTTTTGTATCTTCTGTAAATAATATTGTTATAAATGATTCAACTTTTAAGTCTATTCCAAAACCACCTTCTACCCAAAAATAATCTGTACCTGCTTCAACTCATGTTTCTGTTCCATCTCCACAAAAATCATCTAATCCTATTTCCATCTCACATGTAAAACAATCATCTGTACTAAAACCAACAACAACAAAACCACAAAATCAGACTCCACAACCAGAAATACCAACAAAACAATCTGCACCACAACAACCACAACAAACAGAAAAACCATCTGAACCACAACAACAACCACAACAAAAACAATATGTATCACCACAAACACAACAACAAGAAAAACAACAAGAAAAACAACCATCAAACACATCTGAACCCACTGCATCTTGTTGCACCCTAAAATTTGACCAACCGGGTCTCGTATCTGGCTATACGTTTCGACGCATAATCGCATTCGCACCTGCATATTGCATACAATGCATTTTCTCATTTGTTTTGATTTTATCAGGGATCACAGCTCTCGTCTCGTGTTTCAGGTGTTTTTTATCAGTTTGGATAGGTAGAATTGTATTGTTGGGATATTTCAGTGCCCGTTTATTTTTACCGATTATTTTTGTTGCGCTCTCGCAGTGTTATGTGTCGGTCGGTGCTTATTTTGCTCTTCTGGGATTTATTGTGATTTTTATGGATTTTATTGGCATTTTTTTAGGGTTTAAATAGCTTTTAAATCATTTTTAGGGTTAATAGGATTTTTTAATAGTTTTTAATTCTTTTTAAATAGATTTTTAATTATTTTAGAATTTAATAGATTTTTTAGGATAATATAGAATTTTCTAGGATATTAATGGTTTTTTAAATAGTTAATAGATTTTTAATCTTTTTTTAATATAGATTTTTCTTATTAAATAAATGAGTTTTTGTTAATAGAAAATTGATTGTTTTAGATATAGAGATTAATAGATTTTTTTCTTTTATTAGTTTATAGAATTTTAATAGGTAATATAGTTTTATTAGAGGTTTATTAGAAGTATATTAGTGGGTTTGTTAGATTTTTTAGAGTATTATTAGTTAGGAGTTAATTAACATTTTTAGGATTAATTGAAGTTTTAATAGTTAATTAGGATTAGATTTAATTCATTTTTCATTAATCCATATTATTTTTAATCAGATTTAATTAGTTTTTCTTTTCAATTTTAGTTCATTTCAGTTTTTGTGGGCAATTTTCTGTTTGGGCCTATCTCATTTCGCAGCCCAACTCATTCAGCAAAGTGCCAGATTTGTCCAGAAAATCCAGAAATTGTCCAGCATAATCCAGGTGTATCCAGAACGTTCTAGAACGTGCCAGAAGACTCAGTCTTATAAATACCCCTCGCCACGTGTTGCACAAAGGCTGGCCCCACGTTTTGTCCTCATCTTCACGCCACCTCACCTCAGTTCCCTCTCTCCATGCCACGCGCCACACACGTGGAAGCCATGCAGAGACTGCCTCCACCCACACGGCCACGCGTCACCCCCATAACCCTCGCCTGAAGTAGTCACCGGCCGGCATGCATGGCCGGCGACCACCACCATCAACGTCGCCGGAGACCCTAAAACGCCCAGAAAAACCCAGATTCCGTCCAGCCTCCTCCTTCAAGCTTCATCATCCCAGGCATCTTCATCTCCCATCTCCTTCCTCCGATCACCAACCTCCATCTCCGATCAAGATTCATCTTCTCTACAATCAACACAACCCAGAACTCCGATCAAACATGCAAGATCTTCCATCAAGATCATCAACAACGATGTTCCAGATTTCTTCTTCAATCAACCACAATCATCATCCACCAACAAGAAGCAGTTATCACCTTCAATCGCCATTGTATTCACCTTCTTCCCAGAACGACCACCAAAAATTCATCAGGAAGAATGTTCATCGTTTCCCCAGATCTTCATGCATTCACCTCGCCCTTCAAACTTCAGAAGCATCAGGAAACACAACCATCATCATCTCACGAGTTCATCGCTTTCACAAGATTCCCCAGAATCTTCAAGCATTCGTCAGCGAACAACTCCTATCCAGATCTCCAGAAACTCAACCTCACTAGTTCTTCAAGAACAGACAAGAACTTCATCAGCGAGCAAATCCAAGAACCCTTTCCAGAGACGAGCATCATCAAGAATCAGCATCCGAGATCTTCATCAGCGCATGTGTATTCCTCCTCGAGAACGACAGATCTATGGCCATTCAAAGCAAATCTCCAGATCATCAGAAAATCTTCTAGGACTCATCGAGTCTTCTTCTGCTCCGTCGTGAAGGTAGGGTAGAGAAGGTTGAGAGAAGTTTGAGTGGAAGTGAGGTAGACGTTGTAAGAAGCGAAGCTGAGAAAGGTTAGGAGAAGAGAGAGCGGAGGAGAAAGAAGGTGGCGGCGGCGGCCATAAACAGGGAGAGTAAGAAAGAGATTCTAGGGTTTCAGAAACAGCAAGGGAAGAGAGAGGAGAAGGGTGGATTGGGCCAGGCCCAACAGTTTTTTTGGGGGACGCCTTCCCTCATTTTTTCTGACGAGAAGTGGGCCTGGGCCCAACGGGTGTTCTGCTTACACAGCCTACAATTTCCATCCAGCACCCCCCTGCGTGTGGACTGGTTTGTTTGCTGGGCTGGGCCCATTCAGTTTTTATTTTACTTTCTTTTAACACCCCTGTAACAGCAGTGTATCCCCCTCCATATTCTTTTGTTTTTTTCATTTTTGCCTTTGTTTAAAGTTTGTTAGAAAAAAAAACAATATATAAAGAAAAACATTGTAGAAAAAAATAAGAAAAGAAAAGAATATGAAAAATATATTTGAAAAAAGAAAGAAGAGGAAAAAGAGAAGAAAAAGAAAATGTATATTGAAAAAGGTAGAAAATATAGTGAAAAAAATATATTGAAAAATAGTAAAAAAAAATATAGAGAAAAAGAATATATTTGAAAAATAGAAAAAGAAAAGAAAAGAAATATAAAGAAAATAAGATTGTGAAAAAGAAAAGAAAAGAAATATTATGGAGAAAAAATATAGAAAATATATAGAAAATATAGAGAAAAATATGTGAGAAAATGATTGGAAAAGAAGGAAAAAATATTATTAGTAGACTTAATATTTTTTAAGTACATTTTTCTTTTAGGAGATATTTCCATAGAGATTATTTTCCGATTTTAGAGATAGTTTAGAAGTCCACTTGTTAGGGGGCTATTTTTCATTCGATTTTTTCAGGATAGAATAGGATAGTGTTTCTTAGGAGATTTATTTTCAGTATGCAATCATTGTAATCATTTTTCAGAGATTAATAAAACGAGATTTGAGCTGTGGTCCCGAAGTAGCCGAACTACAGCTGCTCTGATTTCTCGTACCAGACGAGAATATGTAGGCATAGGATGCGATATCCTAGCGAGCACACTAACAACTAACCTGTTGTTCTCTCGCGGCTGTGCGATCGAGACTTTTCCCGCTGACGCCTAATTGTTACCCTTTTTTCTCTCTTGCCCGAGTGCATTTGAGACCAAGCCATAGTTTTGCCCATAGGTTCCCGACCCTGTGAAACCAGTTGTTTTTCTCACTGCTGTGTGAGAATGTTTGTTTAGTCGTAGTTAGTCTGAACTACGTAAAGCTCTGATCTTCCATGCAATGGAAGTACGTAGGCACAAGACGCGAGGTCTTGGCGAGCCATTTTTCCCTGTAGTCCCGAACTACGTTGACTCTGACTTTCTCTCTTAAGAATACGTAGGCATAGAGTGCGACGCTCTATCGAGTCAATTCCCTTCTGTTTAGATTTAGCAGCCGTAGATAGATTGTTTTGCATCCTTTAGACAACCCAAGCAAGCGTGGATCCCGTCGAGTACGACGGACGTGAGGGGTGCTAATACCTTCCCCTTGCGTAACCGACTCCCGAACCCAGGTTTTGGTTGCGATGACCATACCTTTCCCCGTTTTTTGCGAGGTTTACTTCGAGCGTTTCCTTTCCCGCTCTGAGGGATAAATAACGCACGGTGGCGACTCTTCTGTCAGTCGGCGCCGATTTTCGCAGTAGCGACAGCTGGCGACTCTGCTGGGGACTTGATAGTTTCCTAGGGATCCAACGTCCCGAAAGCGAGTCAATTTTGGGGATCCAACGTCCCCTAAGAGAGAGTCAATCCTAGTGTTTGTTTGCTTGTCTATTAGGTGTTTATTTATCGATATTATCTGTTGCTGTTGGGGTGTTACGGGTGTTCTATGATTGAGAGAAGCCGGACCTGGGCTTGAGTGCACCATAGACTTAGAGTGGAAATTAGTGGGCACGTGCTTGCTTTGCAGGCACTAGTGTCTCATGAAATCCACGCTCAGACGAGGTTCATCCGGTTGGCTTCACTTTCAACCCTTTGGGTTGAGACGGTTGCTGGTTTGGTGGATTGTCGACTCTGGGGACCGATCATTTGGAAGTTAGCTAAGTGAGGCCTCTTCATGAGATGACGATGCCACTCCTTCTGGGAATCGTATCATTCCTCATGAAAGTCTGTGACGCTGACGACCGCATAGGATGCCGTACCTTATCAGATATAGGTCCACACCTGTGAGTGGGGGGTTTTTTGTGCAGGAAACTTGACTTCCAACCTACCCGTTATTCTGGTCTTCTCTTCAGAGCAACCGTAATCCGTCAGCAGTGCAGTAGTATTTAGATTGTGTGGGGGCTGTGATCCCGTGTTTGTTGCATTGCATTGCATTTGCATAGGCATCTTCGCATCATATTACATACCATTCGCCAGCTAGTCAGAGCTCTTATCCAGCCGTCATTTTGATTCTGAAGGTGAGTGTTGAAGACGACCAGGGGGTGGAAGCAGACTTGAGCAGAATCGAGCAGTGAAGTCAGCTGACAGTTATTGGTAGCTATGTCAGAGAGCAGCTTCCAGTTTGTTGATACCTTGTCAGGTTTCACCGTGACGTCCAATCCTCTATATGGATCTCCGCACGACGAAGACTTTCTGCAAGTAAACAACCTTACTGCAGCTCAGCTTGTGCAGCCATCTGTTGAAGACCAAGGTCTGCGAGAGCAGTTTGTTGTCCGAGGTGAACGTTCTCCTTCTGTTGATGTCTCAGACTACCAGGGTTTTGCCTTCCCTGTGCCAAAGCCCCGAAGAGAGGTCCCGACAGCAAAGAATGAAGACCCATTAGCTCCCGTGTATGCTGAAAGGTTTCGTGCATTAGAAGAGAGATTCAAAGCCTTGAAAGGTAAAGACGCTGTTACTCCTAGTGCTGCAGATATGTGTCTGGTTCCTGGCCTAGCGTTACCTCCGAAGTTCAGGATGCCGAGGTTTGAAAGATACAAAGGAGATAGTTGCCCGAGGCAACATTTGGTGATGTTTTGCCGAAGAATGACTTCATTTGTGCACAACGACAAGCTGATGATTCATTGTTTTCAAGATAGTCTGACTGGGGCACCTCTGAGTTGGTATATGCAGTTAGAGCGTGATCAGATCCGATCATGGATGGATTTAGCCAGAGCTTTTCTGAAGCAGTACGACTATAATCTTGACGAAGCTCCTATTTGCATGTAGCTGCAAGAATTGTCTCAAGGGAACAATGAATCTTTCAGAAAGTATGTTCAGAGATGGAGAGAATTTGCTGGTAGAGTGCAACCACCGCTCCTAGACCAAGAGCTGAAAGGCATGTTCGTAAACTCCTTGCAGAGCCCGTACTTCGAAAGAATGCTTGGAACCGCACCAAACTTCTCTGAGTTGGTAAGAACGGGAGAGCGCATCGAGTATGGTGTAAAGACTGGAAGAATCCCGTATGTTTCAAGAGGTCAGGCCAGTGAAACTGAATCTCTCTGTAGCTCTCAATCTGAAGATGAAGCTATGATCAATGCGGTCCTGGAAGATGTTGGATATCCTCAAGTCGAATCGGTGAAATCTGTTGGTTCTCCGTCTTCTCAGCGGTCAGTATCTTCAGTGTATCGTTATTCTGGACAGACAGCCGTGCATGGGGCACCCTGTCAGGGACCTTATGTCACTTCCATTGCAAAGCAGCGAACTCGTGGCCGAGGTTATCAGAATCAGCGTCAGAATCAGAACAGACCTCGCAACAACTTGGAACGAAGGAATGCTCCTTTTCACCCAGTGCCTATGCCGTATAGCCAGTTGCTACCATCTTTGATCCAGAAGTCTTTGGTGGAGCCGAAAGCTCTTAAGCCAGTTCTAGAACCTCACCCTCCTGGGTATAATCCCCATGTTCAGTGTGGTTATCATGATGGCTCACCGGGGCATTCGACGGAAGATTGTAAAGCATTTCAGGCGAAGGTACAGCAGTTGATTGATCAGGATCGCATTTCCTTTCGAGAAGGATTTCTGTTTGTTCATCCAAACCGCTCAGCTGTCTAAGCTCGTTCGGGAAGTATTCCCCAGCAGAAGCCGGTGGTTCAGGCAGGCAGGCGCCTCAGCATTTGACAGTCCTCAGACCTTTTATATCATTTGCATTTGTAGTTTCTTTTTCTGTTAGTTACTACCTGCTTTTAAGCATTGTATGTTTCGAATGGTGATAATAATAAAGTGATTATGCATTTTTCTGAATTAGTCATGTCGCTGTCGCTCATTTATTGCATTGCACTGACACTTGCATTTTTTCACTCCACTTTTTCACTGTGACTAGCAAAGTTAGGAGGGAGGATGATGAAACATAAACTCATAACCGATGATCGTATGCTTTCAGATAAGACCGTACCAATGACGTACAAGGCATTGTTTCCATTCCCCAAACATGGGGATATAAGGAGGTAGTCCCTTGTTAACCACTTCGAGCCAGGAAGTAGAAGTTTTTTCGGACTTTTAAACCCTCACATCTTAACCCGGGGCAGGGTAGTTGTCAGTTAGCTTGACCGAGCGTTCAAGTCTTGCAGAGGAGTGTTGTCTTTCAAGGACCAATCAGTTTACACCTTTCAAAAGGTCAAAACTCACCAATCAGGAGTGAAACAGTTACGATCCTTTCGGAGCAATCAAGACAACCAGTGTCACGCGACTTTGTTCCAAAAGAAAGAAAGAAAGAAAGCCCGCTAAGTAAAAAGAAAGAAAAGCTGGAAAGCTAATACTTAGGCAAAAATCAGGGCATCCCGCTGGACTTCAAATCAGAAAAATCGAAAAGAACTCAAAAAGAGTCAGTCCAGGCAAAAAATTAGGGAATCAAAAGAATGAAAAAGAGGGATTAAAAAGAAAATTTTCCCCAGCAAATCACAAAGTCGTGTACACAGACACCGAAAGCGAAGAAAGAGTAACTATCACTCTAGAAGAAAAGCTTCATGAGTTCCTTAACTGTAGGTCCTTACCATTCAACATACCTCTCGAAGAGGCGAGCGCTTGTGCCAGGTTAACTGAACCTTAGGATCGGAGATCATCGCGTAGAAGGGGTGGGTACAAATCAAAAATTTGAGCCAAATATCCTTTGTTTCACGAACCGTGAGCCCGACCACGATACAACCCTTAAAAGACCTAATTGAGGTAGGGTTAGTCTGAGGTGCATTACGATAAGGTTGAGTAACCTGACTCCTTCTTGACTTGCTAGTCACATCCTAGTTGCATTTTTCACTGACCACGTAAGCACTACGTTTGAACTTTGGTTCATTCGTCACTCATAATCATTGCATGTAAATGAGTGACAGCTCAAATTTTTTTTCAAAATCTGCATGACCATTGCATTAAAATTACCATTCGTGAACAGACAATTTTAATTGCAGGTTAGTAGTTGGCATGAAAGAAATTCCATCAGGGAATAATCGAGCAGGACTGAGTAATTCAGCAGTCTGAACCAGAATGGTGTATGTTGTGAAGCCTTGTGAATCAAGGGCATTGACTTCCAGTAAGTTCAGTATCAACTAGTCTGAGGGCCAGTCCCGAAGTTTCAGTTGAGCAGGGGCAGTTCGTTTGAGAAGCAGTTGATCAGAAGTGCGTCTTCTCGGGAGCCAATCAGGGGCAATTATACAGAGCGCTGAGATTTGAAAGCAGATACTTCCAGTGGATAATCAGATCGGGTTAAGTCGCTAGAACGCTCGTTCAGGGGCAAGTCATCGCAGAGAATGTTGAAACCCACTGGGTTGACAAGTGTTTAATTGGAGATTGAATTCTTTTGTCGTACAGCTGCCGGGGCAAATATTCTCGAAGATTGTCTCGTAGCAAGCTGTTCAGAGCAAGTACTCCCAAGAGCTAGATTGGGGCAAGTTGGATTGTATTGAAGCAGGTTGTTCAAACCAGTCTGTTTATCCTCAGCCGGAGTTGAGTATCGGGGAATCATGTCAATACCCTTATCAAAACCATTACTCTTATCACTTCGAAAAAGGCCGTGCTGTCGTTGGATCATTATCCTACAGTTTAAACCTGTTACGTGTCAGTAACCAGTAGTTTCCAAAGTCCAGTTCTCGCCTGGCAAACCGGTAACCAGTTCTCGTCTGGCCCACTCTATCGTAAGCATCAGTTCTCGTCTGGTGCAGTTTATTGTAAGCATCAGTTCCTGTCTGGTGCAGTTTATTGTAAGCATCAGTTCTCGTCTGGTGCAGTTTATTGTAAGCATCAGTTCCCGTCTGGTGCAGTTTATTGTAAGCAGCAGTTCCCGTCTGGTGCAGTTTATTGTAACCAGTTCTCGTCTGGTTACCGTTTCTTCAAGTGTTGTATCAGTTCTCGCCTGGTACATATCGTTGCATAACCAGTTCTCGCCTGGTCATCGTGTGTTTAACCTGTGTGTTATACCAGTTCTCGCCTGGTGTACGTCAGCTTTCAGCCAGTTCTCGCCTGGTTGTCTTTTTCTCAGTCTGTTATCCAGTCAGCCCCGCCTGATGTTCAAAAACACAAAAACCAAATCAATTCTCGTCTGATAACCTATTTTCCTATCAGTTCTCGTCTGGTAGTTTACCTTTGAATGCTAGTTCTCGTCTAGTATTTCCCACTGTGTACATAATCCATGTTTATCCTAAACTAGAAAAACAAAACAAAAAAAACCTAAAGGTATCTGACACAGTATTTCCCAATGACTCGCAAGTTGTCATGTTCCCCGATATGAAGCTCGACGAATACCAATGCTCCGAGTAATGGTTGAATTCCTCGCAGATGTTGTTAAATCAGAATTGCCACTCTTCAGCAGATGAAAGTTGCTTATTATCCCCGGAAGAGTCGAGATGGTATTGTACCCCGTATCGGAGTAGGATCAGGAGTATCCTCAGCAGATTAAGATTGATATCCTTGATAGTAGGGGCATTTCCAGCAGCGTGCCGCGCGCAATCAATCCCAATTTGGGTCAATCCCCGCAAAGTACAATCAGTTGTCAATGGTTTGAAGGGAGCATCCCCAAGAAGAGTTGTTTTTCTTTCCCCCAGTAAAGTCACCAAGCAGGGTTGCCTTTTCATTTCTCCAGCAGAACGGTTATCCCCAGCGGATTCGATTTCCCGTTTCCAGCATTTATTTTGCTGAGACAATTCTGGGACTTCAGTTCATCCCCATTAGAGTTGGCGTTTCCTTCGGCATTTATTTTGCCAAGTGGTTTCCAGACCTGGTGTTCTCTGGCAGCTCGAGCCTGCATTAGCATTTGCATATATAGTCATTGCAAACATACAGCATATCCATGCCGTCTGGGCATCGCATTTTTCAAACAGAACACATAGCATTTACATGTCATATAGGGCATTGCATCATTATCAAGCATACGCATGTCGAAACATGGACCAGAATGGTTACCTATTGGATTTCGAATTTGTTCACCTGCAGAGTTGTGTGGTTCAGCTTCTCGTCTTCCCCAGCGGAGTGATTCTTCATATTTGGTTGTTACGTCAGCATCAGGCAAAAAAAAACAACAACAACAGAGATTGACATATATCAAGCTTTTCTGAAGCTGCCGCCTTCGTCAAAATAGGTGCCAGGCTTCCCCAGGAGAATTGTCCTCAAGTTCGCAGTGAACTGTGAGTTGACCAGATTTGATCCCATGAGAGAGATGGGAATCAAGGTGTTTGCTTTTCCGAAGCATTATTTCAATACTTGTGGCGTCACACAGGTGTTGAAAAGGAGAAGAAAATTTATCAGAAAATTGATCAGTTGTTGCCGTGACAACCAAACTTCAGTTATCGGAAGCTATTTCTCAAGCAGCTTTGCAGTATATTCCTGCGGTTGGCAAATTTCAGGGTTCCATTTGTATTCAACCGTCATCCACCTTGAATGTTTGAAGGCTGAGCGCTCTTCACCCATTCAGGTCGAAGCCGCTTGAATAGGGGCAGCTGTTGCACCCTAAAATTTGACCAACCGGGTCTCGTATCTGGCTATACGTTTCGACGCATAATCGCATTCGCATCTGCATATTGCATACAATGCATTTTCTCATTTGTTTTGATTTTATCAGGGATCACAGCTCTCGTCTCGTGTTTCAGGTGTTTTTTATCAGTTTGGATAGGTAGAATTGTATTGTTGGGATATTTCGGTGCCCGTTTATTTTTACCGATTATTTTTGTTGCGCTCTCGCAGTGTTATGTGTCGGTCGGTGCTTATTTTGCTCTTCTGGGATTTATTGTGATTTTTCTGGATTTTATTGGCATTTTTTTAGGGTTTAAATAGCTTTTAAATCATTTTTAGGGTTAATAGGATTTTTTAATAGTTTTTAATTCTTTTTAAATAGATTTTTAATCATTTTAGAATTTAATAGATTTTTTAGGATAATATAGAATTTTGTAGGATATTAATGGTTTTTTAAATAGTTAATAGATTTTTAATCTTTTTTTAATATAGATTTTTCTTATTAAATAAATGAGTTTTTGTTAATAGAAAATTGATTGTTTTAGATATAGAGATTAATAGATTTTTTTCTTTTATTAGTTTATAGAATTTTAATAGGTAATATAGTTTTATTAGAGGTTTATTAGAAGTATATTAGTGGGTTTGTTAGATTTTTTAGAGTATTATTAGTTAGGAGTTAATTAGCATTTTTAGGATTAATTGAAGTTTTAATAGTTAATTAGGATTAGATTTAATTCATTTTTCATTAATCCATATTATTTTTAATCAGATTTAATTAGTTTTTCTTTTCAATTTTAGTTCATTTCAGTTTTTGTGGGCAATTTTCTGTTTGGGCCTATCTCATTTCGCAGCCCAACTCATTCAGCAAAGTGCCAGATTTGTCCAGAAAATCCAGAAATTGTCCAGCATAATCCAGGTGTATCCAGAACGTTCTAGAACGTGCCAGAAGACTCAGTCTTATAAATACCCCTCGCCACGTGTTGCACAAAGGCTGGCCCCACGTTTTGTCCTCATCTTCACGCCACCTCACCTCAGTTCCCTCTCTCCATGCCACGCGCCACACACGTGGAAGCCATGCAGAGACTGCCTCCACCCACACGGCCACGCGTCACCCCCATAACCCTCGCCTGAAGTAGTCACCGGCCGGCATGCATGGCCGGCGACCACCACCATCAACGTCGCCGGAGACCCTAAAACGCCCAGAAAAACCCAGATTCCGTCCAGCCTCCTCCTTCAAGCTTCATCATCCCAGGCATCTTCATCTCCCATCTCCTTCCTCCGATCACCAACCTCCATCTTCGATCAAGATTCATCTTCTCTACAATCAACACAACCCAGAACTCCGATCAAACATGCAAGATCTTCCATCAAGATCATCAACAACGCTGTTCCAGATCTCTTCTTCAATCAACCACAATCATCATCCACCAACAAGAAGCAGTTATCACCTTCAATCGCCATTGTATTCACCTTCTTCCCAGAACGACCACCAGAAATTCATCAGGAAGAATGTTCATCGTTTCCCCAGATCTTCATGCATTCACCTCGCCCTTCAAACTTCAGAAGCATCAGGAAACACAACCATCATCATCTCACGAGTTCATCGCTTTCACAAGATTCCCCAGAATCTTCAAGCATTCGTCAGCGAACAACTCCTATCCAGATCTCCAGAAACTCAACCTCACTAGTTCTTCAAGAACAGACAAGAACTTCATCAGCGAGCAAATCCAAGAACCCTTTCCAGAGACGAGCATCATCAAGAATCACCATCCGAGATCTTCATCAACGCATGTGTATTCCTCCTCGAGAACGACAGATCTATGGCCATTCAAAGCAAATCTCCAGATCATCAGAAAATCTTCTAGGACTCATCGAGTCTTCTTCTGCTCCGTCGTGAAGGTAGGGTAGAGAAGGTTGAGAGAAGTTTGAGTGGAAGTGAGGTAGACGTTGTAAGAAGCGAAGCTGAGAAAGGTTAGGAGAAGAGAGAGCGGAGGAGAAAGAAGGTGGCGGCGGCCATAAACAGGGAGAGTAAGAAAGAGATTCTAGGGTTTCAGAAACAGCAAGGGAAGAGAGAGGAGAAGGGTGGATTGGGCCAGGCCCAACAGTTTTTTTGGGGGACGCCTTCCCTCATTTTTTCTGACGAGAAGTGGGTCTGGGCCCAACGGGTGTTCTGCTTACACACCCTACAATTTCCATCCAGCACCCCCCTGCGTGTGGACTGGTTTGTTTGCTAGGCTGGGCCCATTCAGTTTTTATTTTACTTTCTTTTAACACCCCTGTAACAGCAGTGTATCCCCCTCCCTATTCTTTTGTTTTTTTTCATTTTTGCCTTTGTTTAAAGTTTGTTAGAAGAAAAAAAACAATATATAAAGAAAAACATTGTAGAAAAAAATAAGAAAAGAAAAGAATATGAAAAATATATTTGAAAAAAGAAAGAAGAGGAAAAAGAGAAGAAAAAGAAAATGTATATTGAAAAAGGTAGAAAATATAGTGAAAAAAATATATTGAAAAATAGTAAAAAAAAAATATAGAGAAAAATAATATATTTGAAAAATAGAAAAAGAAAAGAAAAGAAATATAAAGAAAATAAGATTGTGAAAAAGAAAAGAAAAGAAATATTATGGAGAAAAAATATAGAAAATATATATAAAATATAGAGAAAAATATGTGAGAAAATGATTGGAAAAGAAGGAAAAAATATTATTAGTAGACTTAATATTTTTTAAGTACATTTTTCTTTTAGGAGATATTTCCATAGAGATTATTTTCCGATTTTAGAGATAGTTTAGAAGCCCACTTGTTAGGGGGCTATTTTTCATTCGATTTTTTCAGGATAGAATAGGATAGTGTTTCTTAGGAGATTTATTTTCAGTATGCAATCATTGTAATCATTTTTCAGAGATTAATAAAACGAGATTTGAGCTGTGGTCCCGAAGTAGCCGAACTACAGCTGCTCTGATTTCTCGTACCAGACGAGAATATGTAGGCATAGGATGCGATATCCTAGCGAGCACACTAACAACTAACCTGTTGTTCTCTCGCGGCTGTGCGATCGAGACTTTTCCCGCTGATGCCTAATTGTTACCCTTTTTTCTCTCTTGCCCGAGTGCATTTGAGACCAAGCCATAGTTTTGCCCATAGGTTCCCGACCCTGTGAAACCAGTTGTTTTTCTCACTGCTGTGTGAGAATGTTTGTTTAGTCGTAGTTAGTCTGAACTACGTAAAGCTCTGATCTTCCATGCAGTGGAAGTACGTAGGCACAAGACGCGAGGTCTTGGCGAGCCATTTTTCCCTGTAGTCCCGAACTACGTTGACTCTGACTTTCTCTCTTGAGAATACGTAGGCATAGAGTGCGACGCTCTATCGAGTCAATTCCCTTCTGTTTAGATTTAGCAGCCGTAGATAGATTGTTTTGCATCCTTTAGACAACCCAATCAAGCGTGGATCCCGTCGAGTACGACGGACGTGAGGGGTGCTAATACCTTCCCCTTGCGTAACCGACTCCCGAACCCAGGTTTTGGTTGCGATGACCATACCTTTCCCCGTTTTTTGCGAGGTTTACTTCGAGCGTTTCCTTTCCCGCTCTGAGGGATAAATAACGCACGGTGGCGACTCTTCTGTTAGCCGGGCCGATTTTCGCAGTAGCGACACATCTGTACCAGTTACTTCTAAACCTATAAAAGTAACATCTGAACCCCCATCAAAACCTTCTGAAAATCCTTCAGAATCAACCAACCCATCTAGAATAAACATCCCTAAGACAGAAGTTCTAGATGTTACACCTCTCAAAACTGTCTTTCAAGTGTCCTCTACCTCTTGCACACCAACTACATCATCCAATTCCTCAGAATCTGATATACACCCAGATTTTCTGGTATCCCCCTCTCACAGAGATTCTGAAGTAAACCAACCTGAACCCCCTGTTTCTTCTGAAGTTATTATTCTAGATCCTATTCCAACACCTAAACCATCCTCTGAAATTACCATTCCCAATCCTACCCCTGCACACAAGCCAAGAACATCTGAGAATGTACTTTCTGCTTTGTGCAAACTATCCACTTCTAACACACTTCCTTCTGGTTTTACTTTGAAAATTTTCTACACCAGAGGTGAACCCTCTGAAACCATCACTCCTCTCAAACCCAAACTTACCATCATTCTACCATTTGTGCTTCAAGCATATATCAAAACCATGTCAGCAGTACCTTCATCAGATCCAAAACTATACTCTGCTATATCTGCTAAATCTGACATACCTATTTCATCTGATAAACCTGCTATTTTGGATAAACATGCTAAATCTGCTTTCAAACCTTACTCTGATAAACCATTTGATGTGGTTTCCTATCAAACTAGAGAAAAACCAAATCTGTTGAATGTTGTATCCAGATCAAATCCTGACAAATCATCTGAAATTCCATTCATACCCTACTATCCTCCTCCTCTAATTTCCATTCATAAATCCATTTTTCCACCTACTCCCCAACCCAAGCCAATAACCTTGGAAACTCTGCTACACCCCAAACCTAGACTAAATGTTGATCATTTATTTACATGTTTTTTGCAAGAAATACTGATGTATTTAGGTTCTGTACAGAGGAAGTGTTCAGCAACAATGGATGCAAAGGAATCTGATGTCATTTGGAATGGCTTCATAACCAGATTCAACACTGTAGCATCAAATCTGAAGAACGTATGTTCTGATGATGCAAAGCTTAGATTTGCTGAAGCTGCTAGAAGTTTGTTCTGGACTGTTAAGAGATCTGGACCACTGCTTCTTACAGTGCTCCTTCATCATCAGAAGAGAATACTGAATCTGCATCTGAAGACAACCCTCTGGCCATGACTCTGATAGAACATCCTTCTGGCTCTACTGCTCCTAGCTCCAAAGCCCCTATGGAAATTGACTATGTTCAAGCTTCAGAAACTGTTCTACCTTCATCATTTGAGATCAAGAAAGAACATCCAGATCTTGAAGATAAGATTGCAGTTCTGAAAGCTGGTCAATTAGAAATCAAGTCATGGATGGCTAAACAAGATAAGAAGTCTGAAGATATGACTCAGTGGATGTCCCAACAGGATCAGAAGAATGAAACGATGGCTAAGTGGATGTCAAAACAAGAACAATCCTCTTTTGAGATCACGGATTTGTTGAAGATGCTTTTGTCAAAACACTCTTAGTTTATTTTTTTCTTCTGTTGTTTGCATCTGATGTTTGCATATGTATTTTGATTTTCTTATGATGTGTATACTCTTGCTTTGAATTGAATGAATGAATGTTTCAAAGTTTTCTCCACATGATTTATCTCATTTATTGTTTCCTTTTATTTGTCTTTTCAAAGTTATTACTTTTTGCTTATGACAAAAAAGGGGGGGAAAATATAGATCTGAACTGTTTAATTAAACTTCACCAGAATGAAACTTCAGACATATCAATTTTATCTAACATAAAATCTGAGTATTTCAGAACATTTGATAAGTACACTCTGTAAAAGAAACTCTGAGACTCTCAGATCATTTGACAATTATCAGACTCTGACTCTGAAATATGCAAGACACTCTGACTCTCAAATGTTAAAGAACAATCAAGCTCTAACTCTAAAAAATATTCAAGACAAAAGGGAAGTTTCTATTCCTTACTTATATTTAATTCAGGGGGAGATTCATCATCTCAGGGGGAGTTATAATTATTCTATTTTCAATTAAACAAAATTTCTGATGTTTTTGTCATCATCAAAAAGGGGGAGATTGTTAGAACACAGATTGGTTCTTAATAATATCTCTATGTTTTGATGATAACTATTATGAAATTTTGTAATTAAGAATTATATACTATAAAATTTGCTTAAGAGTTTTTACTACAGATAGTAAAGTAATTATCACTCCAGAAACAAATCAGAATTGAACATAAGAAATATGCTAGACTCTGAAGTGCCAGATGCATCCATTAGAAGATTCTGAATGCTGCCAACAGAAGATCCTGAGCGTAGACTCCAGAAGTATCTGAAGCAGAAGCTCCAGAAGAATCTAAAGCAAGTCAGAAGCATCTGAACCAAAGAGAATTTTGTATGAAGAGTTTTTCAAAGCATAGTTACTACAGAAGATTCTGAAAGTACTAAAGCTGCTAGTACTGAAGATCTGACTCAAATATGCTCTGAACCTACACACGCTAAAAGCACACCAAGCTGCAAAGACTCTGATTCAGCATAACTCTGATCAACATCAGAAGAATCTGATCAAATTAGACTCTGATGAATCTTGCTGAAACTTGAAGAAGAAGAATTCAAAGATTATGTCCGTTGGAATAATCCAAACGACTGTTTCCTTATTTATGCTAGACACAAGAACACAGACAAAAAGGATTTCTCTATGCTTTCTTCTTCTAGGAAAGGTCACTTGATGTGAAGACAAAAAGTCTCAGACCTTTTAGGACACTCTTCTCAACGTGAAGTTCTCTTGGATCAAGCTGCCTATAAAAGCAAGTCTTCACCCATCTTCTTAAGTTGACGTTTTATCCAAAAAGAAATCAATATTCAAAGCTCTCATACTATTCATATTCTTTCTAGAATTAATTTCTTTGTTCTTAACTTTAAGTGAAAAATCACAGTTGTGATAAAGCTTTATTAGAAGCAATTTAAACACTTGTATTTGTTATTACATTTGATTGTAAGAAAACCTTAAGAAGATCCAGTTAGGATCAGTTGTTCTTGAGAAGACTTTGAACAGTTGTACTTAGTGCTTACTATTGTAATCAGTTGATTAAATAGTGGATTAAGTCCTTGATTGAGAAAGGCAAATCACTCTAGGAAGGGTGGACTGGAGTAGTTGAGTTCAACGAACCAGGATAAAAATACTTGAGTTTTTATTACTAAGTTTTTATCTTCATACTTATTCAACCCCCCTTCTAAGTATTTTCTCACCTTCAGGTGCCTCCAAGCTTGGATGGAAATGATAAAAATAAACAAGCGAATAAGGCTAAGGTACATGGTTACCTTCGGTTAGAACTCTAGAATGCGTGAAGAACTTTGTTCTTGTTGTGATTAAATGTTATTCTTTTTGCAACAAAAATTGAATGAATGATTCACTTAGGATTTAGAACCATAAATTGTGAGGAAACCTCCATTGTGCACTTAAATGCTGGATTCTGATAAACTTTGTTGATTTATTGTATTCATGCTTTTTCTTTTATTATTACGAATTTGTGGAAGCAATTAGAAATGATCAAGGCACTTATTTTCTTTCGAGCACAACCAGTTCCAAATACAAACTTACCCGTGAGAAGAGAGTATTCGTGAACCCCTTTGAGCTTAAAAAGTTGAATCTCGGCTTGAAATAAGGCGAGGCTTCAAAATCTTTTTTCTAAAAAACCTGAAATTTTTTTATTATTGTTCTTTTGCCGTAAAAAGTAAAGAGCATTCACTTATGAAGGAAGTAGAAGATAAGTTGGGGAGAACGAAATTATAAGTTGGTAGTTTGCCACAACTCTTGAAGAACCAAGCAAGCATTGAAAAGAAATTAGAAAAAGAGAAACACTTGTTTTGTGAATACAGTGTGAAAAAGAAAAAAAACTTATGATCAAAAGAAAAGAATGAAAATGAATTCTTGCTTGAAAGAAAAATATTGAAAAAAAAATTGAGTTGTGAAATAAGAGTTGTGAAGGTTTCAAATGAGAAACAAGTTTAATGAAGTTGAGATGTGTGAATAGTTGTACAATGAATGTCTCTTTTGCATCGGCAACTTCGTTTTCAATGGCCTTAGATATATCCCTTATTTGTAAACCTAACCAAGCTACAACTGGAAAAGTCCTTAGTGATCTTCAAGCTTCCGCATTTTCATTTATAATTGTTAGACATTATATGAATTGATTTGATTTTTGCATTGTTTTTTGGAGAGTGAAATTGTCCTCGCGGTTGTATACGTATAATTTCTTCAATCCTTATTCGAAGAGGAGAGATAGGGTGATTCATTCAGGATATCATTGTTGTGGATTGATGCATGTTTTGTATTGCTTTAAAGATTTAGTTTTTGTGTATTGTGTTGTTCTAACCATTGGGAACGCGTGTCTGGTTGAGTCGCTTGTGTTTGAGCCATTTGATCCAATTTCGGAAAAAAAACCCTTTTTCTTGAAGCAAATCCTCTTGTTCTTCAAGGGGCATACTTTGCTTGAGGGCAAGCAAGATTCTATTTGGGGAGAGTTGTTAGATACCCAATTGTGCTTATTTGAGCTATCAAATGTGGGCATCTTTCGCTCCTTTTTGTCTAGTTTGTGTTCAAAACCGCCTTGCTTTTGTTGATATGCAACATTATGTGAAATGCTCTTGGTCCCTTTAATTTGTGTGTTATTGTGCAGTATTTAAGCATGAAAGAATAGAAGTTTAAGACACAAGAAATAAGGAAAAAGAATCAAGCAAGAAGAAGAGCAAAAGCATGTTCGCTAGGCGAGCACCTGGCGAGTGAGGTAGCGAGTTGTTCGCTAGGCGAGCTGCTAGCAAACACTCCCAGACTTGGGGAGAATCAAATTGGCATCATTCACTGGCAGCGAGGAAGGTGGCGAAGGACTCGCTAGGCGAGCAAGTAGCGAAGCATTCCAGAATCAAATCTTCAGTCCTCGCTAGCATGTTCGCTAGGCAAGGCTGTAGCGAGCGTTCGCTGTGAGCTTGCTAGGCGAGCAAGGTCGCGAGCGTGACAACACAACAACCTTTTCTATAAGTAGCAATGTGTAATTTTTGAGAACATATCAATTTATTTTTTACTAATTCTGCTCAAAAGCAGATTTTTGTGCCCTAGAAACCCAATATCTCTCATTTCTTCATCTCTTAACATTATTCTACAAAAAGAAGGTGGATTCTCATCCAAGTTGGATTCTTCGACTCGGATGTTCATTAACCTTCTTCCGAAACTTCTTGTGCAAGCTACGATGAAAATGAGTGGCTAAATCTTTTCTTTTGTCAAGGTTAGATGTAGGTGATCATTAACTTTGTTTGTATATGGGATGATCTTCATTTGTAAACTCTTTGATGATGAATATATGGTGAAAACTTTGTTTTATTGTTAACTCTTTGTGTTAGTTTATGATTGAAAGATATTTTCCAACTCTTTACCTAGGTTTTCATCCATCTATGTTCTTGAGCTAGAGATAGTCTTGAATGTGGTTGTTCACCAAAATATCAAACCCTAAAAGTTGTCATTTTGATATATTGTGTGAGAAATCAACAATGGATCAAAATGGAAAAATCACAATGTGTGTTAGAAATAAACATATTGAGAGGACATTGTGAAATTGTTTATCATCTAACGAAGTTTACTAGTTTTGTTGATTGAACATATACATGCAAAGTGATCGTCGAACCCTAACTTTGACAATCTTTCTCAAATCTTAAAACCTAAACTTTTATCGCATTTATCTTGCTTTTATGCAAGCTACCATGACTAAAAACCAAACCCCCTTTTGTTACTATAAAGTTAAGAATTTAACAACTGTCGAACGGCGGCAATATCACAGATTCCCTGTGGATACGATAACAAAAAAACTGATACTTTACCACTGTTTTAACAGATACTCGTTGGGGATCACACTTCTTTTATATTTCTAGCTTAATGAAAATGTATGAAGCAACTTGTCATGTTTCAAGAAAATTTTCAAAGGAACGATTAAGTTATGCTTCACGTGGAGATGCTGATAGTGCTTACAATTATTTGAAGTTATTTAATTTCATATTCATATTGCATTTTATGAAAGCAATTATGCGGATCACAAATAAGCTTTGTCAAGATTTACAACAACAATCTCAGGACGTAGTTAATGCTATGCATTTGGTTATTATAACAAAAACTCTTATTCAAGATTTAAGAGAAATTAGTTGGGATGAATTGTTTGCTTCTGTGAAGTCTTTTTGTGAAAAACATGATATTGGGATTCCTGATTTTAATGATGTTCACTCAACAACAAGATTTGGTCATTCTCATCTTGAAGATAACCAGGTAACCATTGAGCATTATTTTAGAGTTGAAATATTTTTCACTACCATTGACAATTAACTGCAAGAGTTGAATAGCAGATTTAGTGAGCAAGCGATTGATTTATTAACTCTAAGTGGTGCTTTGACTCCCAAGGATAATTACAAGGCTTTAAACCTTGATACCATTTGCACTCTAGTTGAAAAATATGATCCTATGGACTTCAATGAGCAAGAGAAGATTAATTTGAAATTTCAACTTCGAAATTTTATTATTGACGCTTGTCAAGCATCGAGTTTGAATAATTTGTCAACTACTCAAGAGTTATGTTCATCTTTGGTTGCAATTGAAAAGAAGGAAAATTAATATTTGATCAATAGATTGTTCCGCCTTATCATGACTCTTCCTGTATCTACAGCTACTACGAAGAGATCTTTTTCTGCAATGAAAATTATCAAGACAAGATTGAGAAACAAAATGGAGGCTGATTTTCTAGGAGATATCATGACGATTAATATTGAAAGAGAAATTGCTACAAGTATTGATTCCGAGACTATTATTGATGATTTTAAGCTACACAAAAACCGTAGAGCATTATTTTAAGGTATTTATATGTACTACTCTTTAATCATTTCATGTTCAACTATGTGTTTTTTATAATTTAGATATTTTATTTACCTTATAGTATAAATATTTGATTTATAAATTATAGATTAATTTCATGACCACCTCAAACTTTTATAGTCTGGTTCCGCCACTGAATCCACTGTATCGTACACCTTTTGAATGTCCAATTAGAGCAAACACTTAGGCATAGTTCCTTTCCTAGTATACCCTTTAATTAGCTCATAGACCAATAACACATGGTCATGTATCTTCCTTCCAAGAACAAAGGAAGCCTGATTATAGTTCACAATACTCCCTAAAACTCTACTTAATCTGTTTTTCAAGACTTTAGAAATGACCTTATAGAGTGTAGTACAGTAGGAAATAAGCTTGTACTCTTTAAGGGTCTTTGCATCAGGATGCTTAGGGATTATGGTCACTAGTGTTCCATTCATTTTACTGATTCTCCCTCTATAAAAATAGTCTCTGATAGCACTCATCACATCTTGCTTAACTATATTCCAGGATTTCTTGAAAAACCTAGAGCCATAGCCATCCAATCCATGTACCTTCAACTCATCAATGCTTTTAAGAGCACCTTCAATTTCAGCATTTGTAATAGGATCAACCAACATTGCTCTTTGTTCATGAGTAAGCTGCTTCAAATTCCTAAAAGCCAAAATATCAATACCTTCCGATCCTCATTTGATTTTCCCATCAACTTTTCATAGAAAGACAACACCACTTTTGCAATGTCTTATTGGATATTCAATCTTGTTCCATCTTCTTTATAAAGCTTATTCATCAACCTCTGTTTATGCCTACTCTTTAAAGCAACATAGAAGAATGCATTATTGCTATCACCAAATTTAATCCAGTCAAACTTACTCCTCTATATTATTATTATTATTATTATTATTATTATTATTATTATTATTGTTATTATTATTATTGTTATTATTTTTTTTATTATTGTTATTATTATTATTACTATTACTAGTATTATTGTTATTACTATTACTATTATAATAATAATTATTACTATTGTTATTATTATTACTATTATTATTATATTATTATTATTACTATTATTACTATGCTTACTGTTATTATTATTATTGTTATTATTATTATTATTATTATTATTATTATTATTATTATTATTATTATTATTATTATTATTATTATTATTATTATTATTATTACTATAACTATTATTATTATTACTATTACTATTATTATTATTATTATTATTATTATTATTATTATTATTATTATTATTATTATTATTATTATTATTATTTTTAAATGTGGACAATAATGACCGAAGTAGTAACAAATCTATTTTTAAAGTAAATAACACAAATCACAATTTCGGTCACTAATTCGGTTCTTCAGTGACTATTTTGGTCAATAAATATCTATAAAGCCAATTCTTTTAGTAGTGAAAATAGGGTGTAATATTTCGGTCACTAATAGGGTGTAAATTTGTCAACATTCATAATAAGCATTATTTATTTTGCATATGATTTTTGTCAAATGAGGTTTAAATTCTTTTGATTTAAATGTATATATGCAATAATTGACACCCGTTATTTAAAAAAAAAGGGTTTAATATATCCTCTATTTACACCCGTTTCAAACGGGTGTTAATTTGTCAGAGATTCCTCAACTGTTGAATTTAAACCCTCTAATAACAAGTGTAAAATGTATAAAAAAACGGATGTAAATTCCTCTTTTTGCACTACTGAATATAAATAAATTAATTATTAATTAGAAATGGTGTGATGTAATTCAATTACATATTAATTAATTATTAATAAATTAACGGTAATTCTAATTGTTGACCACGTTTTTCCTTGAAGACCAACTCTCTTCGCTTCCTTGTTGAACAAGTGAATAACGATTAGTCTTGACTGGACTAGTTCCACTCACCCACGTTTTCCTCCCACAATTTTTTCTCCATTCCGGTTGGGTCCTCAGCTGTAACCTGTATTTTAGCGAGCATAAATGTTGTTGTATGAATTTGCCACAGACAAAAAACAGAATCGATGAAGAACAACTATTTGGAATTGAAATTTCCCGAGGTGTCGCCTCGACCAGAAATAGTTTGTCCCAAGACTTTTTGAAAATAGAGAATTGCTTAACTATGAATATGGGAAAATTTTCTTCCCATCCATGATAGTCACTAGTTCACCAGTCAATTGTTGCCAAAAATAATCTGAACTCATGGGTCTAAGGTCCCTCTGTGGGAACCTCCGTTGCTACTTCTCGATTATTTCCAGTGTGAAAGTGGAACAGTGCCCCTATCTCATCTTGATTAAGCTTATAATCTTTTTTTAAACATCCTAAATAGAGTGCCCCAAACATTATGGTGTGTCTATCTACGATAATTATATTGTAATGAGCTGAGAAACTCCAAGGCGAGTTTACCATATATATTGTGTTTTAGGGTCATAAAGCCTTAAGCTTCTAAGACATGAATTGTCAACATACCTAGTTGGAAGAATTTCACAGTAAGATATGACTTAAAACAAGTTCCTCTAGTTCTCATATTTAAACTGAATGTCCATATAATCAATGTTCTGAACTCTGGGAGGCATTCTGATGTAGAAATTTTTGGTTTTGGAGTGAAAAATGGAGGAACCTGAATTTGGGTGGTGATGGAAAAATAGGGGAAAGGTTGATTTTTGAAAAGAGAAACGAGTTGTTGGCAAGGTGGTGGTGAGAGAGCTTTCTTTAGGAAGATGAAGATTGAGAGGGAAAGTGTGAGAAATAGGAGTGATAGGCACTAGTTTTGATGAGGGGAGAAAAAGCGAATTCATAATTTGGTTTAAATGGTATTTATAAATGATTAAACGATGGGGAAAGTGGTTGAACGTCACTAAATTGGAAAAATGCATTCTCCACGTGCTGACGGGCGTCAACTAGTAACTGACAATCAGTAGTGACATGTCTAGAGAATCCATAGGTCTCATAGTTGGGAGTCACATCAGCTACGATAGTTGTGGGATTTATGCTCTGATTATCAATTTTTCTCAGTAAGGATGTCTACTTTCGCATTCATATGATCGAAACTGCTCACTTTGTACATACCGCAATTGGGTTGTGTCTTCTCAATATGAGCGTGTTACTTCCCCATTGGTAATGGTTTTGAGCCATACTCTCGTTCAGAGCGTAGGCATCAGTGAAATGTTTATTCATCAGCGCTCCGCCAACAACGACATCATTAATCATTCTCATATTATAAAGAATACCATTATGGAATGTATTAATAATCAACCACTTTTATAACCCATGGTGTGGGCATGCTCTCATCATATCCTTATATTGCTCCCAAGCATCAAAAAGAGACTCACGATACACTTGCCTAAAGCAGGTAATTTGGTTCCTTAACTTGGGTTGTTGGCCCTTATTGGCCTGTGACCCGACGCTTGTCTTCCTTTCAAAACACCTAATAAGATTTTATAAAAAAATATTCACAAAAATTCGGTAGTGCAAATAAAAAATATGGTATGAGTAGAAAAAATTGGTAATTAATTCAATGTATTTGGTATGCATTTTTATCGGTTGTTTCTTTTTTAAAGTTGGGTGTGAAAAAAATATGTAGGTTTTTGTAAAAAAACACACCATTCTGATAGTGTAAAATCATCATTTTTTTTAAAAGTTCATGCATTTACCGAATTTTTGTAGGGATTCAAAATATCTAGTAGTGTAATTTACAACATTTGAGATTTTGTGGACAATTTTGCACGACAGTGATTGCACCAACAATCATTTGTGACCCATAATAAATAAAAAAATTGTATAAATAATGATCAAGTGTAGTTAAAAACATCTTAGAATATCTCAATATTCGTTTATGGCAGTTGTGTCCTTCAACAATGTGAAACCTCCTGTTAATTTTTGCTACCCGGGAAACCACCAATATCACAAAGGTAGTAAGATCGAGTTTCATGCACCATAGATTGATGTTGAAGGAATTTTGAAATATAACATCATTGAGCTGAAGACTGATGAAGTACATATCACCGTAGGCAAACAAAGGGACTAGTCAAGTTTGACGCGACAATTGATAGATCTATCGACGATATTATACAATTATTGAAACTTCCATAATTATCTAGTACGTAGTGTCTAAGTTTTATTATTTATTATTGTTTTGTTAAGTTATGTAATTGTATGTGTTAAGTTATGTTAACTGTCATGTGTTACGTTATGTTATTTGTCAAGTGTTAAGTTGTGTTATTCAAGAAATAATGATAGCGATAAAATGATATCTTATAAAACGTACGGTGCAAATGTCTGAGTTGTAATACAAATAATATAAAAATTGTACAAAATTAATAAGAATGTTAACATTGGTCCCCCATAGTTTATGTGTGTTGCTATGTTGTTCATTCACACCAGGTGGTAGCAGTGGAGGCGATGGTACATCATCAGAAGGTCCAACATTATTTGCATGCTTAATTGGTAGGATCGATGGTGTAAGAGTGTTATATAGTATGGTACCCTTCTAAGAAACCACCCATACACTGCGCAGGAAAATGAACCTCCGCTTCTTAATCTGCAACGCACGAGCATAGCTGATAACATTACCTACAAACCGTATCAGATAAGTGTCTAGAAACTAAGGTCTACCATCGTAAATAACTAGAAAAGGGAAGTCTCATCAAACTCCTGATGCATTTTATGGTATGTTTGAGGTGTCTAGATGACATCATCTATAGTCAGCGTATCAATCTTCTTCCTGTAATCAAAAGGACGACCTGGGTGTGCATGCCTAACCTTCTATCTCTTGGCCCGTGTGGAGCCAGAAGTGGTAGAAATAACCTTTCTCTAAAAAATGGACGATAAATGCTCGTATATCATCAACTGCACAAAAACATATGCAAATAAACCAATGTCATAAATAAGAACTAAATTAGTAAGAAATAATAATCTTTTATACCTGAAATAGACTCATATAACCAACAAGTTACCTTTTGTCAAAGACATTCGCCTTTCTAAGTGCAGAATATAACACAGTAAATGGAACACACACTCATGCCCAGCTGACATGGTCTAGATTACAAAACATCCACATGTACCTCACATCGATATATATATATATATATATATATATATATATATATATATATATATATATATATATATATATATATATATATATATATATATATATATATATATATATATATATATATATAAAAGACTAATCTGCTAAGATAGTACATCCTACAAGCATCGTCAGCGGACAATCCACCAATGAAAGGAGACCTTAATCATCCACAATCGCCCTGACTTCCATAGGCATCAGGACATCTAAGAACTTTTTCCAGCTTTGCCTCGTGGTCGGGCACCTTCAGCAGTAGGCGGTGTTGTAAGAAACAGAGTGAAAGCCTTCAATTATTTCCATAATCTGAATGCCACATGGTCAGGCATATCCGTTGAGCAACGAATGGTCACTGAGCTCTCCAATAAACCTTCAACCAATGTGTACAGACTACTCAATCAAAGCTAGAGCATTCGCCTTTATATCAGTAAGATGAGTAACATTCATATCACCCATAGCGGGCGCCTCCGTATCGGCCGGAATAGTAGCCATTGTTACCATTAAAGGAGTCACTTTTGTATCAACTGTAGGAGTCATCTCCATATCATCCATGGCCTCTGTCTCAATATGATGAGCCACCTCTATCTCAGCCACCATCTTCATGTCATCCTAATCCTCCACCTCCTCAGCTACTATTTTGACATCATTAATAACCGCATCAACATGCTCATCATCAAAATCTTTGGCTCATCCATAAGTGTTAGCTCCTCTACGTCAGGTATTGTGGGTGCGGGAGCCTGCTCAGCCATCTGCCCACTGTGAGAATTGGTCGGAGCTACTCTCCCTGCCTGGAGATGTGAGTCCTTGACGTCATCGTTCCTCACACGAGCCATCATATCATCTATGTTACGTTGTCTAGAAGTTACCGTCTAGTCTAATCCTATGGTCCTCACCGGAAAAAAACAATGAAATATGAACTACCATATTTTTGAAATATCCGGTTAACTATATAAAAGTTTTGCACTACCGTTTGTTTTGAAAATCCAGCATGGTTGTATGCATTTTTACCAAAATTTTCAAAATAATCGGTAGAAATGCAAGTATTTTTACTGATTTTTTCAAAATATCTAATATACAACATTCATTTTTATCGAAATCTTCACATCATCCAAACATTCCACCAATGAAAGGACACCTTAATCACCCACAATCTCCCTGACTTCCATAGGTATCAGGACATCTAAAAACTTTTTCTAGCTATGCCTCGTGGTCGGGCACCTTCAACGGTAGCCGGTGTTGTAACAAACAAAGTGAAAGCCATCAATTATTTCCATAATCCGAATGCCACATGGTCAGGCATATCCATTGAGCAACGAACGATCACTGAGCTCTCCAAGAAACCTTCAACCAATGTGTACAGACGACTCAATCAAAGTTAGAGCATTCGCCTCTGTATCAGCAAGATGAGTAACCTTCATATCACCCTTAGCGGGCGCCTCCGTATCAGCCGGAATAGTAGGCATTATTTCCGTTGAAGGAGTCACCTTTGTATCAACTGTAGGAGTCACCTCTATATCATCCATGGCCTCTGTCTCAGTATGATGAGCAACCTCTATCTAAGCCACCATCTTCATGTCATCCTAATCCTTCACCTCCTCAACTACTATTTTGACATCATTAATAACCGCATCAACAGGCTCATCATCAAAATCTTTGGCTCATCCATAAGTGTTAGCTCCTCTACGTCAGGTATTGTGGGTGCGGGAGCCTGCTTAGCCATCTGCCCCCTGTGAGAATTGGTCGGAGCTACTCTCCTTTCCCGGAGATGTGAGTCCTTGACGTCATCTTTCCTCACACGAGCCCTCATATCATCTATGTTACGTTGTCTAGAAGTTACCGTCTCGTCTAATCCTATGGTCCTCACTGGAAAAAAACAATGAAATATAAACTACCATATTTTTGAAATATCCGGTTAACAATATAAAAGTTTTGCACTGCCGTTTGTTTTGAAAAATACAACATGTTTGTATGCATTTTTACCAAACTTTTCAAAATAATCGATAGAAATGCAAGTATTTTTACTGATTTTTTCAAAATATCTAATAGACAACATTCATTTTTATCGAAATCTTCACATCATCCAAACATTGATATGATGAATAAAAAAAGCCCTCAGTTTTAGTCTTCATAAGTCAAAAGCATCTCTAAGCACTAAAATTTTCAACCTCAAATTGGAACGTGGATAGCAAGATGGATCCAAGGATCTACGCTCACCGATCCAATTTGTAGAGAAAAAACAATTCTTCGACAAATTTAAAAGGAAGAAAGAAACAACACAATCTAATGATTCAGCTTGGAACATTTACTTTGAAAACAATTATGAACAAGAAGCACTTTCTTGTACAGTTAACTTTTCAGAATTTACAAGAGAAGATTGAATGAGTATACAACTCCTAAAACAATTAAATTTATAGCTACAGAAATGCAAACTATCTAACCGAAAGAGTTAAAACTAACTGAAAATATTAACTAACACGAGTCCATTCTATCACACATATACAATCTACAAAACTTGACTTCACAACTTCATACCAAAATCTGGTAATTGGCAGCACAAGTCAGATTAGAACGACAGGACAATGAAGAACATGAAACTGGGCTATGTTTGTGAACAATTGGAAAGCTGCAACCAACAGAATTTTCTATCTCCGCAACTGTTTTATTGAACAAGTCAACATGACAAGGAAGCCATAGAGGACCATCGTTTCCATATCCATATTCATTCTCAACATCTTCCAAAAGCGTTTTAAACAAAGGATGATTGAATATTTTGATCTTGATTACGAATCTCTGTCTCTCAGGTCCAACGTAGACACAAACACAACCGTGTGCTGGTTTCTTAGTATTATTTCTATGCTTTTTGGGGCACTTTTCTGATAATTTGTCATAGCTGCAACTGCTAATACTGTCTTCTGAATCATACAATCTATTGTTGCTTCCCCATACCCTCTTACACTTCTTCACAAAATTCATGTCTATATAATTGAATAGATGCACGACTATTCGAAATGAAGTGTTGATTAAGAGTATGAAAGGATCCTAAGAATATAAAACAAGTTAAGTTCCTTTTATAGGCATTTAAAGTCTCAAACCGGTCCACTCTTATTATTATTGCATATGTCATTACTCTATTATATTTTTTATTGGTCCACACGTGTTGTAGAATTTTGAATATCTTGTTTTCATACAAAGCTACAATTGAATTTTGTCCATAAAGAATGATCTCAACTTCAGTAAGGAATTTGAGTAAAAAAACAAATCATATTTATAGTTGGTTGTACTTGTAAAAATAAATAAAAAATAATAGTTGGTTTGTGAGAACAGAAAATCCTAGTATTAATATAATCCTCTCCAATATTAATATTATATAAAAAAGTCAAAGAATAATATGAAAAATGTGAGGAGAATATGTGTGACCCTGGCGCTGTCATTCTTGGATGACGGTAATTGAGAAAACAGTAAGAACTTTCCGTTTCAAATTGGAGGGAGGGATTAACCGGTCAATAGTTTAATACAATTAATACAATTTTTTTTATAGAGGGAAGGAAAGACTTCACTAGAAATCTGCAAATAAATCGACTCAAGTAAAAAAACTTTTATCCTCCATTTCTCTCTCACTTGATAAAATATCGGAGAAACATTTATCATTACGCACATATCAAATGATCTAAACAACTGAATGTCAACTCCAAGTAAAAAAATACTTTTATCTTCCATCTCCCTCTCACGCTTGTTAAAATGCCGAAGATAAACTTACCATTACGCACATATTAAATGGTCTAAACAACTGCATGTCAAATTATAGAAAAGGAAAGTTACAATATCCAAATGCTATTATCCATTGACATTATTAAAGAAAAGGAAAGTTACAATATTATTCTCGTTATGAATACAATATGCAACCAAGTGGCAATATATATCAGTTTGGTCTGGTAACGCTTATAAACTAACTCCTATAAACTAGCAAATAACAGAAAATATTAATATGCGGTGTTTGTTACTCCCCCACAAGTTGGACAGTCGACGGACATGATGCCCTGCTTGCACAGAAAAGTGGAGAAGGCAGCAACTAGAAGTTTTTTGGTGATGGCGTCGGCAAGTTGCGCAGAAGACAGAATGAGAAATAGTTTGATGAGTTATGTTTTTTGTTTCTCTCGAATTAGGTGGCAGTCAATTTTATATGCTTGGATCTTTCATGGATGGTGGGGTTGTGTGCGAGATACACAACAAGACGATTGTCGCAGTAAATGGAAGTTGGGCTGGTGAACTTGACGCCAAAATCTTTGAACAAATAATGCATCCATTGAATTTCACAGGTTAGAGCGGCAAGAGCACAATATTCTGCCTCAGAACTTGATCTGGAGATACTTGTTTGCTTTTTGGATTTCCAAGAAATGAGGGATTGGCCTAAGAAGACAGCAAACCCGGTGGTGAAGCGGCGAGTGGTTGGGGAAGTCGCCTAATCACTATCTGCAAAACCAGAAAGAGATAACTTAGAATGGGCAGGATTATACTTTAAATATTGCAATATTATAGTGGCAGCTTTGAAATAATTGGTGGTAGGGGAAGATACAAATTGGCTTAGTTGCTGCACCGTGAACGAAATATCGGGACGAGTGGCTGTTAGATAAATTTATTGTCCAATTAAACGCCTATATTGAGAGGATTCTTAAACAAAGCAAAATCAGTGGGATGCAGTTTAATATAAATATTGTAGGGAGTAAAAGATGGTTTCGGCGCCAACATGTGTGTGTGTGTGTGTGTGTGTGTGTGTGTGTGTGTGTGTGTGTGTGTGTGTGTGTGTGTGTGTGGTGTTGAGCAAGTTAAATGTTGTTGCGGTGAAAATTGGATATCAAACTATTATATTAACTTGAATCTTAATTCTTTTACAACCGAACTTTAATTTATCCAAAGGAAAGATCTAAAGAAAGAAAAACTCTTTTCGCGATGTAACGACAATGCTTAAGAGATTCGGGGATCGGGGGTTGGTTATACCTAGGGAAGGTGTTAGCACCCTAAGCATCTGTAGTACTCTACAGGAACCTTTTGTTTGATTGCTTGCTAAGTTTGTGAAATGTGTTATGGTTTGGGATTAGGATAAGGGATAGGTAAAGACCTAGATGGTTTTCTAAGTTTGCTCGCAAAGACATCGCATCTTCTGCCTATGTATTCTAACTAGGATAGAATCAGAGCAATCGTAGTTCACTTCACACGGGATGAAGCACACTTGATTAGGATCATGGTTCAAGGGAGAACAAACAGAACAATGTTTGTGTGGTGTTTTGACAAAACTCCCTAATCTAAGTTATAACACTCAAAAGGGAAAGTAAGAAATCATGACAATAATTCTTACGTAGAGTTGACAAACTCTATCCTAGGGTTCTAGTTGAAGAACACTCCTAGTACAGGTGGATTTCTTAGACTTAAAAAAAAGTCCAATGGCTTCTAAACTAAGGTTAAAGTGACTTAACAAAGTCAAGAGAAAGGTGAATGAGCTATTCATGACATGAGAGTCAATGGAAAGACTTTTCCTTTGGAAGGAGAGAGGGGAGACAAAATGGATGAGAGCTAACAAACTTCATCACTTTGGGGAAAGAAAGGATTAAGAAAAGTAATAACATGATGAAGATAAATGTATGGTGACAATCGTTAAATGAACATGTTGAAGATAAACACAAGATATGCATTGATGACGATCAAAGCAACTGATTAAGCAAGGACTGCGACAGTAGATCAAACTCAAGTAAATTCCTCAGAGGAGGCAAGATGAACATGGTAACAACCAAAATAAAATCCTAGCATGTTGACTAACATTAAGGAAAAGAGGGCAAGCAAATATCATGTCATTCACAAGTATAACAAGAGAGAAATTCATCTGCATATGTGGAAACGGTTACAAAATGCACTTTAACTTGCAAGTAGTCAAAAGGGATGAAAATTAGGCAAACATGGAATTTTAAAATACTACATAAAAATAGACATAAAAAAACATAATTCAAAAAGAATGGATGCAAAATGATTAAAAATGAGGGAGATATGATTTTTTGAAGTTTGGTTGAAAAATGGCAAAAATTGACAAAAGGGTTGCCCTCCTCAGGGGTCGAACCCAGGTTCAACTGGTACAAGGCGCTAAGGTGACAAGGTGACTACCACTGGGGTGACTATACATCCGTTTGTAAATGCCACCCCATTAAAATATATGGGAAACATTCAAAACAGGCTGGGCACAAAATATGAAACAACAAACCATTTTGCATTTTGGTCATAACTTCTTCAATTTCCCATGGATTTGGGTTAAATTTTAGTCTAAATCATGTGGAATTTCACAAGGAACAAGATGGCATTTTTAGATTTTTGAAATTCCTCCTCCATTTTAAAACCCGATAGCACTTGCATTTTTGATGTTTGTAATGCATTATGAGAGGTAGATCATGCCACAGTCATTTTTAACTTAATGCAATCATGCACACACACCACAAAAATGATAATGAATGATTCTAACCACAAATTCAGGTTGAAAACAAACAGTTGTGAAAAATGTGTTCAAGTTGCAAATTATTGTGAATATGAGGCATGATGATGTCCAATTCAAGTTCTAGGCATATTTTGATCCAATAAGCCACATACACATATTGTAAACATGATAATGGATGATTTTGACCACAAAGATGGAGCCTAAACAGACTGTGATGAAGAATGAGTTTTGAGTTGCAAATTGGTATTATGATGATGCAGTAGGATGTTCAAAACTAGATTCAAGCACATTTTGATCATATGAATCACATACACATCTCTCATATATACAAACAAGTGAGTTCATGCAAGAAAAATGGTTCAAACATGGATGATATGAATTTTGGTGAGTTAAATGCAAAATGATGCTCTTAAATGTAAGTTGAATGACCAATTCAGTTCTTATGCACAAATTGACCAAATTAATCATTTACACACATTGAAAACATGTTATAGGATGAATTCAAAAAGAAGGTATGGCTCAAAGTGCAAGTTTTGACAAGTGAGAAGCATCACAATGCTCAGTTTTGATTCTAGTCACATATTGATCAATCTAGTCATGTACACAAGTCATACATATGAAGATAAATGTGTTCAAACATAAATGGAGTTCAAATCATGCTGTAGTGAAAATTGGCTGTCAAGTTGCAAAGTTAGGTTGTGAAATGGATGAACATGTTCAAATTTAATTCCAAGCATTTTTAGACTGAACCAACCATATACACACCACACATACATGATATTGAATGAGTTCAAACACAATTTGAAGCTAAGAGAGGACTGTCATGAAAAATGAGGGTTGAGTTGCAAGTTTTGACATTTGATGCAAAAATGAAAAAGTGCAGTTCAGCATTCTAAGCAAAATTTGGTTAAGTTAACTTCACACACATATTGAATACCTGATGTTGGATGAATTTGAGCACAAATTTAAACACCTCTTGGCCTGAGATCACAACTGATATGTGCATGACACAACTTATGCAAGACAAAGCATTTTATGAATGAACAAGCAAACCAAAGGGAAACAGCTCAAACCAAACATACATACTCACCATAATAATGATTTTAAGTGTGATTCAGCCCAACAAACAGATATAATCCAGTCATGACAGAATTTTGATACAAGACATCACATGACACATTTTCAACATAATGAGCTCAAAATGCCAAAACAAGAAATTATGGTGTAAAGCAAAGATGGAGTGTTACATACCTCTAGTAGCCTGTGTTGAGCAAGTTTGATCAATAAGAAACCTAGAGAAAACTTCAAATGCACCTAGCTTTGGAGATTTCTTCTTCTTGAAGCAAGAATGCAAATTTCAAGACAGTTGGAGAAATAAACTCCACGAATGACCCTTAACACTTTGGACAGTTGAGAAATGATATATGTGAGGTGTTAGAGTGATTAAAACATAAAGCAAATGCCTAGAACAAGTTTTGGCAGATTTTGTGTATCATAGTCAAAGTAACTTGGTATGGAGGTTAACTTTTTGAATGAGGAGGTTTTTGAGTGGTTCAATGGTTGGAACACCTTCTATATCATATTTATGAGTTGTGGGGATGATTTTTGGTGAGTTTGAGTGTGGAGAAATGATTTTGACAGCAATTGTACCAAGGCAGATTTTTGTGGTTTTTGGCAATTTTGTGATTTTGGTGAGTTTGGAGAAAAGGGTGAAAGGGTGGGAGTTTGATCTTTCTATGGTTTTTAGAAGAGCTCTTGTGTATGGTATGAGGTGGGGAGTGCCTCTATTTATAGGCAAATGGGGGTAGTGGGCACATTTGGAGATTTCCTTCCTAAGAAGGAAAGGTTTTCATTTTTTGAATCCAATCTCCAAAAAGAGATTTCTTGGCTGATAAGTAAGCTTAAGTCAGGCTTCATGATGAGTTTGAAGTGGCTAAAACCAGGATAGAAGGCATAGATAGATGGCTGGTTCAGATTCTACTTTCCACCTCATGCTTGTCATTGATTTCAAATGCAAGTTGCAAGGCCACTTGCAAGCCCACTTGCAAACTTGGCAAATTTACTTTCCTCTGCATTTTCATTGTATTTCCATGCTACAAAGTTTCTACATATCAGATAAAACATGTTTCAAAAGCTGAGATTGGCCCAATTGATCAAAGGAATGATTTTTGAAAGTTTGTCAATGTGGGACTCAAGTGTGAAAACACCAACTTGCCAAATCCATAACTCTCATTTCACAAATTCTATTGAGATATGCTAGTACTTTTTAGAAAGTCCTCAAATAGCTCTAAAACATTCATGTTTTTATGAGTTTCGAATTCTCAAAGGAACTTGGCCAAAAGACCTCTCAAAGTTGCTAAAAAATGAGCTTGAAAGTGAAATTTTCTCAAGTCTTTTCCCTTCTTAAAATGAATTTGGTCATAACTCCAAATCTATGCATTTTCTGACCATAGACCACTTAGGTACTTTTGTAGGATTTGCCAAGAGCTTTCCAATGAGCTTTGAACCACTTCATTTGGATGTGTGGTTAAGGAGTTATGGTTTAGCCCCTTTCAAAACCCTAATTTCCCGATTTTTCGTTTACTCCTTCATCCTTGATCGAATGGTCATGAAAATTGATAGGCAAGTGCAATATGACATAAGGATCAATTTTGATTCACACTTTGAAGACCAATTCCTTAAATTTGAAGAGTTGACTTTTCGGTCAACCGTACGATCGATCGGTGACCACCGAGTCGTCTGTTGACACTCTGGACCTCCTGAGACTTTGACACTTCTTGAATGCACTTTATTAAGCTATATGAACTTCATGGATCATGATCCCACCATTAAAACACCTTCCAACACCAAAGTCAAACTACAGTTGACTTTTACTGGTCAAAAACCCTAATCGGGGCTCCTGGGCTGCACTGTTCTTGATTCTGAAGTGACAACTTCAAATTGGATTCTCAACTGACATCATATGATACCCTTGATCTTGTTTCATGATTGAATTAGCCTAAAACTTGGATTGATCACAAACCCTGAAGCTTCGATTTGACTATACACAACCCTGATTCATCTGTAACTTTACAAAGACAAACTTGCACTAGGTTAAGGTTAGGTAATCCATGAGTATGCTCCTAAAATGATAATGAGAATCTAAGGGGTCAAAATTTGGGGCGCAACAAATGTGTAATGACGTTGTTTGAGGAGAATACATGTGGAGGATCTAGCAACCTAGAGACCAAGAAAGTTTCTTAGAGGACCAAGGTCTTTAATACAAAAGTGCTGATGAAGCAGAGTTTTAACACGATCCGCTCCTGCTGGTGTGGGGACGGGCTGAAAAATAGCCAAGCTTCTTGCTCGAGGGGCGACGTGGTGTGTCGCGTCCTCGGACGAAGGGGAGGCAGTCTGTCCGTCCCTCACGTCACCATCACGGATGTGGGAGGGCCCAGCCTGGTCCTCACCGTTGGTGAGTGGGGCGAAAGCGGAATTATGGACAACATCGTCGTGGCGTGGGCTGGTCATGATCTCGAAAGTTAGAGTTGATAAAAGCTTTGGTTCTATTGCTCGGAAGAACAGGGGAGCTTTAATATCCCACATACGGCGTCACTAATCGTACCTGATCAGAAGAGATTGTCGAATGGCCATGCGTCATCGACTAATAGTTGTTCACCAGAGGTAAGGAGAAGGAGGGGGTATACCTGCAAGGCACTTCGATGCTTAAATGAGTAAAGGATTAGAGTGGGAAAAAATACATAAAATGGTGTAGAGAATGGAATACATGACCCTCTAGTGAAATAGGGTATTTATAGAGAGACCCCAGCGCAGGGCCAACGGTTACTTGCATTGGGCCTGATTGTCAGACCCAACCCAAGTAACTGCTAAGGCTTACGTGGCGTAGTGAAGATCAGCACGTGGTCTTCTCCTTAGATCAACTTCCCCGTGATCTTCGGAAGGTGGGCTGACCAACTCTTTTGAAGGCGGGTAGTAGCCTGATGACGTGTCCCGCATGGGGGAACACGTGGAGATCGTGTGGGAGACGTGTGATTCTTCCCGACAAGGGAGGCGTCTGCCCGACGTATCTAGTTCTGTGCCTGACATGGGAGATTTGAGCTCTGTTGGGCCTTCCCCACATAATGTTGGGTTGGGCCTGTCCGATGGATGGGCAGTTCTGAGCCCACTCCAGAGCACTATTACTATTACTCCTACTATTACTACTATTAATATTACTATTACTAATACTATTATTATTATTATTATTATTATTATTATTATTATTATTATTATTATTATTATTATTATTATTATTATTATTATTATTATTATTATTATTATTATTATTATTATTATTATTATTATTATTACTACTACTACTACTATTACTACTACTATTACACCTACTATTACTACTACTATTACTATTATTACTTCTATTATTACTATTACTATTACTATTACTACTATTACTACTATTATTACTATTACTATTACTATTACTATTACTATTATTATTACTATTACTACAATTATTATTATTATTATTATTATTATTATTATTATTATTAGATCATCATTATTATTATGATCATTATGATTATTATTATCATTATTATTATTATTATTATTATTATTATTATTATTATTATCAGAAATAGAATCATACCTATATTATATGTCCAAAACTTTTATGTAAAAGCGACCAAGAGGGTCCAACTAAACTATAACCCACTACCTAGCTCATCATCAATTGAGCAACATGCTTTCACATTTTGGGTTTCAACCATAACCTATATACGATAATATTAATAACAATTGTTTGTATACTATCAATGTGCACACTATTTTAACACACAGTGTTGTTCCTCATTTTCCAGCATGTATATACAGTCTCAGCCAAAGCAGCCCGCAAAGCCCTTTGCTTCCAACTCTTGCCTTTGCTATTTTGTATTACCCACTATGATTCTCTGTGCCAGCTTTCAGGAATATGATCAATATTGAGCCACTCTAACACCTTCTGCCACACATCTCTCATACAACCACACTCAAACAGCAAGTGATCCAATGTTTTTATTATGTTGCTGAAACAACATATGTCTTTGTTCAGTAAACCAAATCTCTTTAATCTTTCCTTTGTTGGTAACCTATCTTGAAACGCAAGCCACAAGATAAATTTGGCTCTTGGTCTAGCCAAATTATCATACAGAAGCCTTCTCCAAATTACAGGTTGATGCACTTCCAGAAAATCATAGTAAACATACTTAACTTTTAATTTTCCATTCTGTGTTATCTTAGTCCACTCTTGACTATTAATCACCTTATTACGTTGCTGCAGAATGTTACTTAGGATCCAAGAACAATTACTCTTGATTGGAGCTCTCATGATATCCTCTTGCTTTATATAATTTGTGTGCACCCATCTAATCCATAGGTTATCCCCTCTAGCAAACATAAGTAGGTCATCAACAAAGCACATATTGGTTATCTTCAGCCTCTCACATTTAGAGTGGTCGCTAAAATTTGGTATTCTGTCCAGCTCCTGCATTTTCCTATTCAAATACTCCATTATTATAACAAACAACATAGGTTAAATGGGATCACCTTTCCTTAACCCACGCTTGGCCTTCAACTCCTTAGTGTGTGTATCCCATTGATACTAAATCTGTATGTAACTGTTGTCACCCCATCCATGATCCATTTCACAAACTTTCTTGGAAATCCCATTTCCCTTAAAATCATTTGGAGTGAATTCTAGTCCACTCATTGGCGAAACATGCTTGGGACTAGGGGGGCCACAACCACCCCAAACTTTTTTTTTTGATTTTTTTATATAGTGAAATTACTAAAATAGCCTTACTTATATTAAAAAAATAACAATTTTACCATTATACTATTAACTAAACAAACCCTAATTTATCTCATTCCAAAAGATGCATCTTCTCTTTCTCTTTCAATTCAAGTTTTAGAAAAAAAAATTTTAAAAAACCCACGTCATTGCATCGTCGGTACCTGTACGAGACTCGTTTGGCCAACCACCAACGCCGCCACTGGAGACCGTCGTGAGTTTGTGTCGTTCATCTTAATCTTCTTCATTTAAAATTCTTCAAAATAAATTGCTCCAAATCGACATAATATGTAAAATTCTTGTTTTCATTATGATTAATTTATGTTTTATTTTATTATTACTTATTAGTTTTCAAGTTTGTTTGAGTTTTCTCACAAAAAGTAATCTACTGCATAATTAATTTGTTATGAAAAGAAAACACTATAGTTTGGCATAACGTGCTACTTGTGAACTATTCTTGCTAATGTTATTCACTTATTTTAATTGTTGTAGCATATTGTCATTAAATTAATATTCATTTATTTTAATTTGTTGTAACATCTCTCTTGTATAAAATTGCTAGTGTATCATAATGTTATTAAACTGATTTTCTTTAACTCAACCTTTAATTGTTGTAATATGAATTTGTGTTCAAACTATTTTAGAATATTATCAATCTTTTTCAATGATAGCTATGAAATTTTTTTTCATAATCTGTTTTTAATTTCATACCTATATAATATTATCAAAAACTTGTATTTTTTTCTCTTCAATTGTGTTTACAAAAAGCAGGTCAATAAAGAAATAGAAATAAAATAAGTTTGAAATGTTGAATTATGTTCGATGTTCGTTACTAATTTATTACTAAGTTACTAACTTATTAATATTTGTAAAATTGAATTATGTTGGAATTTTATTGTGCTGTTTTAATTTATTTAATTGCTTGTGCAACACAAAAGTGATAATGAAGAGTAGAAACATTGATTCTTTTTTCAAGAGGAAAGAAAGCTATGAAGAGAATTTAACACCTATGTCTGAACCTACAAGATTTATTGAGAATCCAAGAATTGAAAACATTAATAGAGTTTGTTCGGATGACATTGAGAATTCTTTAGAACAATATCTTGGAAAGCGTCCTTCAATATGGGAATATCCAGTAAATCAAATAGATGAAATACGAAGAGCTTATTTAAAATGGGGTTCATATCAAATGAATTTAGAGCAATATCCATTGTCTGGTAAAGAAGACCATCAAAGACATTTTCAACACGCTAGGTTTAGCCTTTTTCCTTCATGGTTAGAATATTCACCTTCAAAAGATGTTGCTTATTGCTTACCGTGTTATCTTTTTAGCAAAAGACGAAGTGGATGTCCTGGTTCTGATGTCTTCATTTCTACAGGTTTTAGAGGTTTAAAGAAAGTCAGAAATTGAAAGAATTGTGCATTTCTTAAACACATAGGGAAAGATCCTTGTTCTCTACATAACAATGCTATGAAAACTTGTCAAGACTTGTTGAATCAAGATGGTCAAGACTTGTTGAATCAAGATGGTCAAAACTTGCACTAGTGTTCCATTCATTTTACCGATTCTCCCTCTATAAAAATAGTCTCTGATAGCATGCATCACATCTTGCTTAACTATATTCCAGAATTTCTTGAAAAACCTAGAGCCATAGCCATCCAATCCATGTACCTTCAACTCATCAATGCTTTTAAGAGCACCTTCAATTTCAGCATCTGTAATTGGATCAACCAACATTGTTCTTTGTTCATGAGTAAGCTGCTTCAAATTCCTCAAACCCACAATATCAATACCTCCCAGATCCTCATTTGATTTTCCCATCAGCTTTTCATAGAAAGACAACACCTCCTTTGCAATGTCTTATTGGGTATTCAATCTTGTTCCATCTTCTTTATAAAGCTTATTCATCAACCTCTGTTTATGCCTACTCTTTAAAGCAACATAGAAGAATGCATTACTGCTATCACCAAGTTTAATCCAGTCAAACTTACTCCTCTATATTATTATTATTATTATTATTATTATTATTATTATTATTATTATTGTTATTATTATTATTATTGTTATTATTATTGTTATTATTTTTTTATTTTTGTTATTGTTATTATTATTATTACTATTATTATTGTTATTATTATTACTATTGTTATTATTATTACTATTATTATTACTATATTTATTATTGCTATTATTACTATGCTTACTATTACTATTATTGTTACTATTATTATTATGCTTACTATTATTATTATTATTATTATTATTATGATTATTATTATTATTATTATTATTATTATTATTATTATTATTATTATTATTATTATTATTATTATTTTTAAATGTGGACAATAATGACCGAAGTAGTAACAAATCTATTTTTAAAGTAAATAACAGAAATCACAATTTCGGTCACTAATTCGGTTCTTCGGTGACTATTTTGGTCAATAAATATCTCTAATGCCAATTCTTTTAGTAGTGAAAATAGGGTGTAATATTTCGGTCACTAATAGGGTGTAAATTTGTTAACATTCATAATAAGCATTATTTATTTTACATATGATTTTTGTCAAATGAGGTTTAAATTCTTTTGATTTAAATGTATATATGCAATAATTTATACCCGTTATTTAAAAAAAGGGTGTAATATACCCTCTTTTACATCCGTTTCAAACGGGTGTTAATTTGTCAGAGATTCCTCACCTGTTAAATTTACACCCTCTAATAACAGGTGTAAAATGTATAAAAAACGGATGTAAATTTCTCTTTTTGCACTAGTGAATATAAATAAATTAATTATTAATTAGTAATGGTGTGATGTAATTCAATTACATATTAATTAATTATTAATAAATTAACGGTAATTCTAATTGTTGACCACATTTTTCCTTGAAGGTCAACTCTCTTCGCTTCCTTGTTGACCAAGTGAATAACGATTAGTCTTGACTGGACTGGTTCCAATAACCCACGTTTTCCTCCCACTATTTTTTCTCCATTCCGGTTGGATCCTCAGCTATAACTTGTATTTTAGTGAGCTTAAATGTTGCTGTATGAATTTGCCATAGACAAAAAACAGAGTCGATGAAGAACAACTATTTGGAATTGAAATTTCTAGAGGTGTCGCCTCGGCCAGAAATAGTATGTCCCAAGACTTTTTGAAAATAGAGAATTGCTTAATTATGAATATGGGAAAATTTCTTTCCATCCATGATAGTCATTAGTTCACCAGTCAATTGCTGCCAAAATAATCTGAACTCATGGGTCTATGGTCCCTCTGTGGGAACCTCCATTGCTACTTCTCGATTATTTCCAGTGTGAAAGTGGATCAGTGCACCTATCTCATCTTGATTAAGCTTATAATCTTATTTTAAACATCCTAAATAGAGTGCCCAAAACACTATGGCGTGTCGATCTACGATAATTATATTGTTATGAGCTGAGAAACTCCAAGGCGAGCTTACCATAGATACTGTCTTTTAGGGTCATAAAGCCTTAAGCTTCTAAGACATGAATTGTCAACATACCTAGTTAGAAGAATTTCACACTGAGATATGACTTAAAACAAGTTCCTCTAGTTCTCATCATTGAACTGAATGTCCATATAATCAATGTTCTGAACTCTGGGAGACATTTTGATGTAGAATTTTTTGGTTTTGGAGTGAAAAATTGAGGAACCTGAATTTGGATGGTGATGGAAAAATAGGGGAAATGTTGATTTTTGAAAAGAGAAACGCATTGTTGGAAAGGTGGTGGTGAGAGAGTTTTCTTTAGGAAAATGAAGATTGAGAGGGAAAGTGTGAGAAATGGGAGTGATAGGCTCTAGTTTGATGAGGGGGGAAATGGGAGTGATAGGCTCTAGTTTGACATGGTCTAGATTACAAAACATCCACATGTACCTCACATCGATATATATATATATATATATATATATATATATATATATATATATATATATATATATATATATATATATATATATATATATATATATATATATATATATATATATATATATATATATATATATATATATATATATATATATATATATATATATATATATATATATATATATATATATATATATATATATATATATATATATATATATATATATATATATATATATATATAAGACTAATCTGCTAAGATAGTACATCCTTCAAGCATCGTTAGCGGACAATCACCCAATGTAAGGAGACCTTAATCATCCACAATCTCCTTGACTTCCATAAGCATCGGGACATCTAAGAACTTTTTCCAGCTTTGCCTCGGGGTCGGGCACCTTCAACGGTAGGCGGTGTTGTAACAAACAAAGTGAAAGCCATCAATTATTTCCATAATCCGAATGCCACATGGTCAGGCATATCCATTGAGCAACGAACGATCACTGAGCTCTCCAAGAAACCTTCAACCAATGTGTACAGACGACTCAATCAAAGTGAGAGCATTCGCCTCTGTATCAGCAAGATGAGTAACCTTCATATCACCCGTAGCGGGCGCCTCCGTATCGGCCGGAATAGTAGCCATTATTTCTGTTAAAGGAGTCACCTTTGTATCAATTGTAGGACTCACCTTCATATCATCCATGGCCTCTGTCTCAATATGATGAGCCACCTCTATCTCAGCCACCATCTTCATTTCATCCTAATTCTCCACCTCCTCAGCTACTATTTTGACATCATTAATAACCGCATCAACAGGCTCGTCATCAAAATCTTTGGCTCATCCATAAGTGTTAGCTCCTCTACGTCAAGTATTATGGGTGTGGGAGCACCAATATCACAAAGGTGGTAAGATCGAGTTTCATGCACCATAGATTGATGTTGAAGGAACTTTGAAATATAACATCATTGAGCTGAAGACTGATGAAGTACATATCACCGTAGGCAAACAAAGGGACTAGTTAAGTTTGACGTGACAATTAATAGATCTATCGACGATATTATCAAGTTATTGAAACTTCCATAATTATCTAGTAGCGTCTAAGTTTTATTATTTATTATTATTTTTTTAAGTTATGTAATTGTATGTGTTAAGTTATGTTAACTGTCATGTGTTACATTATGTTATTTGTCAAGTGTTAAGTTATGTTATTCAAGAAATAATGATAGCGAAAAAATGATATCTTATAAAATGTACGGTGCAAATGTCTGAGTAATAATACAAATAATATAAAAAATTATAAAAATTTAATAGGAATGTTTACATTGGTCCCCCATAGTTTATGTGTGCTGCTTGTGATGCCAAAGAATAAACCTTACCATTTGGATGCTATCATCTACAGACAATGTTGTTCATTCACACCAGGTGGTAGCAGTGGAGGCGATGGCACATCATCAAAAGGTCCAACATTATTTGCATGCTTAATTGGTAGGATTGTGCAAAAGTGTTATATAGTAAGGTACCCTTCTAAGAAACCACCCATACACTGCGCAGGAAAATGAACCTCCGCTTCTTAATCTGCAATGGCACGAGCATATCTGACAACATTACCTACAAACCATATCAGGTAAGTGTCTAGAAACTAAGGTCTACCATCGTAAATAACTAGAAAAGGGAAGTCTCATCAAACTCCTAATGCATTTTATGGTATGTTTGAGGTGTCCAGATGACATCATCTATAGTCAACGCATCAATCTTCTTCCTATAATCCAAAGGACAACCTGGGTGTGCATGTCTAACCTTCTATCTTTTGGCCCGTGTGGAGCCAGAAGTGGTAGGAATAACCTTTCTCTAAAAAAGGGACGAGAAATGCTCATATATCATCAACTGCACAAAAACATAGGCAAATAAACCAATGTCATAAATAAGAACTAAATTAGTAAGAAATAATAATCTTTTATACCTGAAATAGACTCATATAACCAACAAGTTTTCTTTTGTCAAAGACATTCAGATCTCTAAGTGCAAAATATAACACAGTCAATGGAACACACACTCATGCCCAGCTGACATGGTCTAGATTACAAAACATCAACCAATGAAAGAAGACCTTAATCATCCACCATCTACCTGACTTCCATAGGCATCAGGATATCTAAGAACTTTTTCCAGCTTTGCCTCGTGGTCGGGCACGTTCAACGGTAGGTGGTGTTGTAACAAACAAAGTGAAAGCCATCAATTATTTCCATAATCCGAATGCCACATGGTCAGGCATATCCATTGAGCAACGAACGGTCACTGAGCTCTCCAAGAAACATCAACCAATGTGTACATACGACTCAATCAAAGCTAGAGCATTCGCCTCTGTATCAATAAGATGAGTAACCTTCATATCACCCGTAGCGGGCGCCTCCGTATCAGCCGGAATAGTAGCCATTGTTTCCGTTAAAGGAGTCACCTTTGTATCAACTGTAGGAGTCACCTCCATATCATCCATGGCCTCTGTCTCAATATGATGAGCCACCTACATCTCAGCCACCATCTTTATGTCATCCTTGACGTCATCGTTCCTCACACGAGCCATCATATCATCTATGTTACGTTGTCTAGAAGTTACCGTCTAGTCTAATCCTATGGTCCTCACCGGAAAAAAACAATGAAATATGAACTACCATATTTTTGAAATATCCGGTTAACTATATAAAAGTTTTGCAGTACCGTTTGTTTTGAAAATCCAGCATGGTTGTATGCATTTTTACCAAAATTTTCAAAATAATCGGTAGAAATGCAAGTATTTTTACTGATTTTTTCAAAATATCTAATATACAACATTCATTTTTATCGAAATCTTCACATCATCCAAACATTCCACCAATGAAAGGACACCTTAATCACCCACAATCTCCCTGACTTCCATAGGTATCAGGACATCTAAAAACTTTTTCTAGCTATGCCTCGTGGTCGGGCACCTTCAACGGTAGGCGGTGTTGTAACAAACAAAGTGAAAGCCATCAATTATTTCCATAATCCGAATGCCACATGGTCAGGCATATCCATTGAGCAACGAACGATCACTGAGCTCTCCAAGAAACCTTCAACCAATGTGTACAGACGACTCAATCAAAGTTAGAGCATTCGCCTCTGTATCAGCAAGATGAGTAACCTTCATATCACCCTTAGCGGGCGCCTCCGTATCGGCCGGAATAGTAGGCATTATTTCCGTTGAAGGAGTCACCTTTGTATCAACTGTAGGAGTCACCTCTATATCATCCATGGCCTCTGTCTCAGTATGATGAGCAACCTCTATCTAAGCCACCATCTTCATGTCATCCTAATCCTTCACCTCCTCAACTACTATTTTGACATCATTAATAACCGCATCAACAGGCTCATCATCAAAATCTTTGGCTCATCCATAAGTGTTAGCTCCTCTACATCAGGTATTGTGGGTGCGGGAGCCTGCTTAGCCATCTGCCCCCTGTGAGAATTGGTCGGAGCTACTCTCCTTTCCCGGAGATGTGAGTCCTTGACGTCATCTTTCCTCACACGAGCCCTCATATCATCTATGTTACGTTGTCTAGAAGTTACCGTCTCGTCTAATCCTATGGTCCTCACTGGAAAAAACCAATGAAATATAAACTACCATATTTTTGAAATATCCGGTTAACAATATAAAAGTTTTGCACTACCGTTTGTTTTGAAAAATACAGCATGTTTGTATGCATTTTTACCAAACTTTTCAAAATAATCGATAGAAATGCAAGTATTTTTACTGATTTTTTCAAAATATCTAATAGACGACATTCATTTTTATCGAAATCTTCACATCATCCAAACATTGATATGATGAATAAAAAAAGCCCTCAGTTTTAGTCTTCATAAGTCAAAAGCATCTCTAAGCACTAAAATTTTCAACCTCAAATTGGAACGTGGATAGCAAGATGGATCCAAGGATCTACGCTCACCGATCCAATTTGTAGAGAAAAAGCAATTCTTCGACAAATTTAAAAGGAAGAAAGAAACAACACAATCTAATGATTCAGCTTGGAACATTTACTTTGAAAACAATTATGAACAAGAAGCACTTTCTTGTACAGTTAACTTTTCAGAATTTACAAGAGAAGATTGAATGAGTATACAACTCCTAAAACAATTAAATTTATAGCTACAGAAATGCAAACTATCTAACCGAAAGAGTTAAAACTAACTGAAAATATTAACTAACACGAGTCCATTCTATCACACATATACAATCTACAAAACTTGACTTCACAACTTCATACCAAAATCTGGTAATTGGCAGCACAAGTCAGATTAGAACGACAGGACAATGAAGAACATGAAACTGGGCTATGTTTGTGAACAATTGGAAAGCTGCAACCAACAGAATTTTCTATCTCCGCAACTGTTTTATTGAACAAGTCAACATGACAAGGAAGCCATAGAGGACCATCGTTTCCATATCCATATTCATTCTCAACATCTTCCAAAAGCGTTTTAAACAAAGGATGATTGAATATTTTGATCTTGATTACGAATCTCTGTCTCTCAGGTCCAACGTAGACACAAACACAACCGTGTGCTGGTTTCTTAGTATTATTTCTATGCTTTTTGGGGCACTTTTCTGATAATTTGTCATAGCTGCAACTGCTAATACTGTCTTCTGAATCATACAATCTATTGTTGCTTCCCCATACCCTCTTACACTTCTTCACAAAATTCATGTCTATATAATTGAATAGATGCACGACTATTCGAAATGAAGTGTTGATTAAGAGTATGAAAGGATCCTAAGAATATAAAACAAGTTAAGTTCCTTTTATAGACATTTAAAGTCGCAACCAGGTCCACTGTTATTATTATCGCATATATCATTACTCTATTTTATTTTTTATTGGTCTACACGTGTTGTAGAATTTTGAATATCTTGTTTTCATACGAAGCTACATTTGAATATTCTCCATAAAGAATGACCTCAACTTCAGTAAGGAATTTGAGTAAGAAAACAAATCATATCGTATGCTTGCTCAGTCAATTCATAGTTGGTAGTACTTACTAAAATAAAATAAAATAATAGTTGGTTAGTCAGAAAAGAAAATCCTTGTATTAATATAATCAGTAGTATTATATTGAAAAGTCAGAGAATAATATGAAAAATGTGAGGAGAAGGTGTGTGACCTTGGCGCTGTCATTCTTGGATAATTGAGAAATCAATAAGAACTTTCCGTTTCAACTTGAAGGGAGGGATTAATTAGTCAACCGTTTAAAACAATTAATTTTAATTTTTATAATTTTTTTTATAAATTATTACAAATAAGAGAGAAAAAAAGATGGATCAATCCACAAAAGAAAACCACTAATAAAACACCTCCGCCAACCACACAGAAGGAAAAAATCTCAAGAAAACATAAAATTGACATAGCTCGATTTAGGGGTGACAAAACAGATTCGACCCGTTAGGCATATCTGTTTTGCCCGTATTTTAAGATGGGGAGGGCGAAGGATTTAGGCTCTCGCCCTCTAATGTTTCCGTCCTGTCCCGCTCTATTTTTTTCGGGATTTTTGCGGACACGTGCATTTACATTAATTTTTTCTTTTTTAGATTTAAAAGATGCAGTGTCTACCGACTTCTCTCGCCCCACCCTCAGTTTTTTTTTGGGACGAACCTAAGTTTTAAGCCTGCATTCTCAATTATGTCCATCCCGCTCCGTTTTTTTTCAGGCTTTTGCGGTATAGGCCTAAATAAGACCAACATGCCCGTTTCCACCCTAGCTCGACCCAATAACTAACAAAGCTAGAATTTAAAACAAATGCCTCACCACCAACAAAACAACGATTCACAGGCAAAAATCGAAACCACTACATACAACAAGAGAGGGACCAATCACTTTAACCAATATTGGTTTAAACACATGATAAGATTCTGAAGGCAGATAGAGAAAAGGAAAAAGTTTGCTAGTAACCTGCAAATAAATCAACTCCAAGCATAAAAAAAATACTTCTATTCTCCATCTCTCTCACATTTGTTAAAATCCCATAAACAAACTTATCATTACACACATACCAAATGGTCTAAACAACTCCATGTCTAATTATGGAAAAACTCTCCCAAATCTCCACCCTACCTCCTAGAGAACGAAAGATCAAGAAAAAGAGAAATAAGATCCCTAGAAAGAGTTAACTGAATCCTCAACCATCTAAAAGTTTCATAACAAGAAGGTGGGAAGCTAGTTCAAGCAAGTCCCCACACAAGATGCAAGTGGCGGCCTCAAGATAAATTAAAATCTTTCTCTATAAAATGTTCTCTTTATACAGAAACTTGTCTGGTAGAAACGTCCAAGAAAAGACCTTAACCTGAGAAGGACCCAATTATCCCAGATTAGGGGAAGGGTTGCGGCCACCCTCCCTTCCTAGGTAATAGAGGAAGACCCGACAAGCCGTTGAAGATGTTTCTAAACCAACGTATCGCTCTCCTCACTGAGATGGAACACTTAGAGAACATAAAAGAAGTCCGAAACAAGAGGTTTCTCATGGGAAAAGAAATGTCTCCTCCATTGAAGATTTCAAGAAAATCTTCCACTCAAACTGCCTACCTATCTCTTTCATAAACCCATCTTTAAATTTACATTGTCATTGAGAAATCCTTTACACATGGTTTAACAACCTTTTGTATCAAATCAGTTATCATATATTGTCATATTAGTTAAGTGATCGATATAGAAATAAATATTTAAACGATATCGCTATCACATTATTGTTTATAAATAAATAAAAAAAATTTATAATTTGAAATATATAATGAAACAAAAGTTTAAACTAGAAGTATTGTTAACATAGTTAGTTTGTTAAGTTTAATTGTTTTTGACAGTTCAACCGTTTTCTATAAATTTTCAATTTTTAAGGTTCACATCATTTTCTATATATTGGATGAAACTTGCTTTTGTAATAGCTAGTTAACAATTCATAATCAATCGTGATTTCAATTTTTTCTCAAAGCATTAACTCTAATATGGTATCATAAGACATTTTCTGATTTTCTCTTCCGCATTTTTGTTTTCTCGCCTTTTCTTCTCTTCTTAATTCTTTCATTAATAGTGAATCATGATGATCCTTACGATATGTGTTTTCTCGCTTTTTCTTCTCTTCTTTGCTTCTTATTTTTCTCTCATAACCACTCATTACGGCAATTTCAAATCGTGGTGCCGTGCCATGATATTGGCGCTCAATGGCAGGACCAAGTTAGGTTTTATTTATTGTTCAATCCCAAAACCTGTTGAGATTGATCCTCTATTTCGCTCTTGGATGCGTAACAACAACATGGTTTTTTCATGGTTGCCTAATTTCGTTTGAAAGAAATATCAGCTAGTGTGATATATGTTGAAAATGCTACTGAGATCTGGATGCAGCTTGATGATCATTCTCAAGAGAAGAATGGTCCCCGTGTTTTCCAATTGAAGAAAAATCTTCTAAATTACACTCAAGGTTCGTCTAATGTCAACATCTATTTCACCACCTTTAAATCATTATGGAAGGAAATTGGGGAATTTCGCCTCATTCATCAATGTAATTGTGGGCACTTCTACGAATAAGTAATTTTACCTCAGTTTAAGGGTGAGGTAAAGAAGCATATCATAGAAAGTGTGCCACTTTTTCCCTTGGATTAACTGGAAATTGAGAGGAAAAGTGGATCTGGTTATGGATTTGATCTCCATCAACAATATTTTTGTATTTTACAAACTAAAAAGTGGGCTCCATTTTTCCCTCTGGTACCATTCACAAGGGAATTGATGTAGTCTTTTTACCTCAGTTTGGAGAAACAACTGAGGGTAAAATCCTTGTTTTATTTTTATAATTTTACAAAATTTTAATTTTATCCTGTATTTTTTTTGAAATAAAATGTAAATAAACTTAAATAAAACAATTAATTTTTTTTTGAACATAACCTAAACAAAATAAATGGATCTTATGTAGCAAAACTACAAATTATTTATACCATAGCTAAAAAGGCACACACATCCTCTTTTTAAAACAAAATAAAAACATATACATACAAATGCGAAAACCAAAGCGCAAATTCTTAAATGGACGTCCTAAAGTTTTTATAACAACAACATTAATAATTCAATATCAATAAATGAATGTTACAAATAAAACTTTTTATAACTTTCTTAGAGATAATAAATCAAACATTTTACTTCTAAAACTGTGCAACATATGGTATCCATCCAAATCTTTACATGTTAAAAAAATATGTCAATAAAAATATTCAAAAGTAAAGTGGATATTTTAGTATTATAAATATATAATACAAAGTCATATAAAATACTTATTTTTTTATTTTTCCAATTCTCTTTTTAATGATCATAACGAAGAATATGCACATCATATGAATCATTTTTTTCATATGAGATACGCAAATGTGTTGGAAAAAAAGGGGTTTTAGAAATATCAAGATTTAAATCTTGACTTTTTTTTCCACTATCAGGTATGTGTTTTCCTTATAGAAAGATTGACCATTTATTGTTAGAAGGATCGCTGACATAAAAAACTTATTTTGTTTAGAATGCTAAGTTGAATGGTTCATTCATATAAGATGTCTTATGAAGGTCAATCTGTGTCAGTGTGAATCCTAATTTTTCAGTTTGTACACCAACTTTATTGTCAATCCACTAGAACTTATATAAATGCATTTTAAGTATAAGGTAATCAATCTACCAAATCTCTTAAGTAACCCTAAACTACGATCTAGATGCCTTTACAAGATTCATATCTTTGGAACTAGAGATGTACATGAAATTAACATAATACATAATCCCAATATTTTTTCACGATACTACAATCATCCTTAGATATTGAATAAAATTAAAATTTACTAATGTTTTGTGCACTCCAAGTTATTACATTAAACTTAGGCATACATGGCATCCATTTAATTGTCTTATATTTACTTCAATCTTTAGAAACCCTTTCACTAAACCAATTTATGAAACATTTGTTATGTTCTGCCAACATCCATTTTTTACTCACCCGGAGGAAATTTTCCTTGATAAGTCTTCTAGAAGCATGTCTTTCAATAATTCAAGCAATTCAGTCAAACTTGTATCTATTTACTCACTTTTTCCTTCACATTAAATAGTCTTAAAACAGTTGAAAATCATGGATAAAATTTTCATCCCATAAATGACATCTCATCCTTGTCAATATATAAAGTATCACACATATGGACTCTTTTTATAAAAATATTGAGAAGTCAAATATAAGTAATTAAGCGGTTAAAGATGCAAAGTTAAGTATTAGGGTTTGATATGATTAACTATGTGATGATGGAAACCAAAATGGAATATAAGATCAAGCATCATCTCAAGAACACTCCAGAAAATGTCTACAAAAGAAAGCATCTAACAAAGTCTTAAAGTGAAAGACAACCCTATATTAGTCTGAGTAAATATTATGTAAATAAAAAGGGAATTCTATTAAAACTGCATGGCTAAAACACACACACACACACACACTCGCATGCGTGCGCACACGTACATGCGCGCGCACACACACACACATCTTTTAAAAATGATTTTTCTTAAGAAAATATTTTGTAAAATTTCTTGAAGTTGTGCCAAATGAATTGGAGACAATCAAAATTGTTGTGGACAAAGTTTTGCCTTTTCTAAATCGATTGGGACACCTATATATTCGATTAGATCATTTCAAAATTAAGTTCTAATCGATTTCGACAACATCTTAATGGTGTACAATGGCTTGATATCTTTTCTTTCCTGTTTTAAATTGGTAATCAATTACCTTTAGAGGTTTTAATCAGTTAGCATTAGGTTATAAACAATTAGATTATTTTATAAGGCATTAAAATCAATTTCATTTTGAGTCAATCTCTAGCCAATATATAAAGGTCCCTTCTCTCATTTTAAACCATCAAGAATTGTGTTTTGACATATCCTACTCTCTCTCTCTCTCTCTCTCTCTCTCTCTCTCTCTCTCTCTCTCTCTCTAAACTTTCCTTGTACTTTCTCTCACTAATATTTTAGTTGAAATGCTTCTGCGAGCAAGTTCTTTTTGGTGTGAGGATAAGTTTTAATTCTGGAAGGGTAGAATTGTAAATTAACCAAGGGAATCTTTTGTATACATCTTGGTTGAATATTATCAATTTATGATTTGTTTGGGTTAGAGGCTAAACCCATAAATGCTTTTAGTTTGAGGATTATGTGATCAACACCTTGTTTAGGTTCGAGGATAGCCAGTGATAAAATCTCAGTAGGTTCTTAGTAAGCCTGTGGTATAACCAAGGATAGGTTAAAGCTTAGTCCGATATTAAAAGTTTAGATAAAGTTTGAGATTAACCCAATATTAAAAGTTTGGATAAAGTTTGAGATTAACTCGATATTAAATTTTCCTCGGTTATTGGTTAGGCTTTATAAAACCAAACGTTTGTGAGCGCAGCCTGTGGTAAAAGCTTAAAACGTTTGTTTAAAAGCTTAAAGACTAACTGTTTCAAGATTCTTATGGAATGAAGACTAACTTCTTTAACCTAGAGTTTCTGAAAAGAGGATTAATCACAATCAACTCCAACAGACAAAATTTGCCTCACAATTTTTTAATTTTTGAAATGTATGTTGCGACGTGTTTTCCACGCCACAAATTTATTTTTTGAAAATTCCAACCTCCCCCGATTTGAAAACTTGGCACCTTCTTTTTAAAATGCATGTTGCTAGGTGTTTTACCCGCCACAACATTTTCTTTGAAAATTTTCAACCTTTTCACCATGTGATAACCTAACTTTTATTATTTTATTATTTAAAACTTATAGCAACGTGATAAACATGTCGCACCACCACTTTTTTGCCACATATTTATCACGACGCAAAATCATGTTGCTGGGGGATTATTTTCTTGTAGTAACTCTCCTACCTCTACTGCTCTTCTTATCAACTTTGTGAGACCCTCCATAATTAACACAAATAGAAAACGGAAAAGAGCATCCTCCTTCCTCAAACCCCTCTCCACTTTAAAATCATTAGTGGTACTTCCATTGACGATTACTGACATTGAATTACTAAAAACGCAAGTCTCCATCCATTAATTTCACTTAACACCAAATCACATTCTTTTCAGCAAAAACCTAAAATATTTCCGATTCACGCCAAATCTCATTCTTTTGAACAAAAATGTTGAAAGCTGTTAAATTCTTAACAGCATGGTCACTTTAGTTGGTTTTTGTTTTTTTTTTATATTATTCTCTCAAGTGTATAAATACATTTTGTAATTTCCAATTTCAATTAATGTCAATTTTAAATCATCCAATAATACTCTCTACCCTAATTCTCATTCTCTCTCAATTTCATCTTCTTCTCCAATTTCTTTTTCACCATTATTACTACCTTCAATCTCTGTTTTTTATATGTTGTTCTAACAAAAAAATCTAAGATAATCTACCATCATCTTCAAACAACTCCATCATTCTCTCATAGTCATATCTAAAACTTCATTCACAACCAAAATAAACTCTCTTTTGTAATAATAGTTAGTTAACAATTCATAATCAACCATAATTTTAATATTTATCTCTCAAAGCGTTAACTCTAATAAATAGTTAGCAACATTTTATCTTAGAAAATTTTCTTATCTATTTAGTAATCCATATCTACACTTAAGTTATAACAACTGGTAAAGTAAAGAAATTAACACTATGCAAATACGATAAAAAAAAAAAAAAGTTTCGATCATTGTAAAATACACTGCAATCAAAAAGGAGTCATTTTCAAAAAATCATAGATATAGATATATATACATCCACAAGTGTTAATTTTACAACTTAATTATACCAAAAGCTTGTAATTGGCAACACAACTCAGGCTAGAATTGGAAACCAGGCTATGTTTCTGTGACCCATTGGAAAGCTGCAACCCACGAAACCGGTATCATCCTCGTCAGCACTCTCAATTTCCACAAGTGTTTCACAGAAAAACTCAACATCACAAGGAAGCCATAGAGGACCGTCGTTTCTATATCCATATTCATTCTCAACCCCTTCCAAAAGCGTTTTGAACAAAGGGTGATTGAATATTTTGATTTTGATTATGAATCTCTGTCTCTCTGGTCCAACATAGACACAGACACAACCATTTACTGGTTTCTTCTGCTTAATATTATCCTTTTGTTTGTGGCTCTTGTCTGATGATAATTTGCCATAGCTTCCACCGCAAGTTTCTTCTGGATACAATCTATTGTTGCTTCTCCATACTCTTTTACACTTCTTCACAAAACCCATCTCTATATAAATTGTATATAGATATATCCTGTCGTATGGAGAAAGCAAGAGATTGCAAATTATTGTGTTGATTGTGTATGAAAGGTTCTTAAAGATTGTTCTTATATAGACGAAGATGACTAAAAAGTCTCACACGGTTCCACCCTATTATATTATAGTACTTCGTTTTTATTATTCTTATTATTCTATTTTATGTTCGTAATATTTTATTTATCAGTCCACACGTGTTGTTAAAGTTTGACTATTTCTATGAAATTGTCTTAGATTGATATGTCAGCGGAGTTGATGAAGTTGTGAGCAACAACGAGTTATGAGAGATGTTACATTTTCATCTAAAACATTAAAATATAAAATTATATATATTTATCACATTTTAAAATGAATTTAATTGAAACGCGTTAATATTATAAAACATATTTAATTAATCATGGACGTTAGATATTAAATATTAAGAAAAATATTATTTTTGTTTTAATTTTTTTATAAAATAATACAAATAAATGATGTTGATTAATTGATATTGTAAAATTTTGTATGCTAACGGTAAATGTTAATTAATCTTATTTAAAATTTGTTGGTGTAACTATGATTAAAAAGAAGATTTCTGGTGTGGAAGTGTTGTCTTAGAATAACTATGATTAAAAAGGATTTGGTACTTAAGTGTGTTCATATTCACACCATGAGTTTCCTGGAATCCTGTCTTGTGAATAGTATATATTATCAATACAATTGTGATCACAAGTTCAACTATAAAATTTGAGATAGAGAGAATGGTGGAATATTTGTTTTTTATTTGTGGAAAATTCAAGTCAATGACTCAAGGATGGGTTGATATATTCAGGAATATTCAAGGTGATGATTAGTACACGTGTATTAGTTGGCATTGTTGATTTTCAGTTTTTTTGATAATGAGAAATTTTTGATGTTGTTGTACTTCAAGTGAAATATAGTCTTGATGATGGTCCATAATAGTTTTTTTTTAATTTGATTTTCATTAAAAGTGTGAAGTTCTAGAGTCAGTTTCAAGTGAAATATATTTGGTTTAATGAAAATCAATCAACCTTCAGTATAAGATAAAAAATGATATTAAACTAAATTTTAAGATCCAAGAAAATCCTTCCCTCAAATTTTTGTTGCGTGTCATCTGCGACAAATGCAACTTCTAGTGCTTTTGAGAAAATGGTGGTCAGATGGATTATGCAAATAAGGAACTGCTGAATAATGAGGGAAGGATTTTGTGGTGACATAAACCAAAAAAAAAGTTCATAAGTTGAATATAAAGAATTGTGTATAACCTATAACTTATTTGTGAAATATTAGATCGAACTCTAGTTTAACATATCGTTGAAGTCTGCTTACATATTGTTGTCGAAGACCTATACGTTATAGTCGAAATGTGTTTTAATATGTAGTTGTCGAAATTGGATCTTGTGTTAAGAATTCAATTGTTTAAATTATCTTGTACCCTAGTTAGTTTGTAATGGGTAATTGTTAAAAATCACATTAGTTTAGTATGTTAGGTTTATTATAAGTAGCATACTAGTCTCTCATCTTAAGTGTGGCAAATCCTAATTAGGGTGAGAAGGTTATTTGTTATTCTTGAGTACTTGTAATTTGTTTAAACAAAAAATAAAGAATAACAGTTATAACCAATCCTTGTTGTTGTTCTTCTTGTTTTTCCGTTAACCCTAACACTTGTGTGTTTCTTGATGATAAAGAAACTGTTTATACTTTGTTTCAAGACATTGTTTTTCACAACAAATTGGTGCGGTGAGCATGAAGGAGATGTCGTCAACAAACTATGAGATTGAAAAGTTCACCAGAGCGAACGACTTCAGTCTGTAGCTCTTGAAGATGAAAGTCCTACTGGTTCAACAGAGTTGTTTGGAAGCCTTAAAGGGAGAAGCAGCCGTGGACGATACGTTAACGGAGAAAGAAAAGATGGTCATGGTAGAGAAAGCCCACATCGCAATATTATTGAGCCTTGGTGATAAGGTTCTTAGACAGGTATCAAAGGAAACTATGGCATCGAGATTATGGTTGAAAGTTTGTTGGTGACCAAATCTCTGGTGAATCGACTCTACCTGAAGCAAGCTTTGTATTCATTTAGGATGAGTAAAGACAAGGTGTTGGCTGAATAGTTGGATATGTTCAACAAGCTGATTCTTGATCTTGAAAATATTGATGTGAAGATTGGTGATGAAGATCAAGCCATGTTATTATTGTGCGCTTTGCCCTGTTACTATGGAAGGGAGTCCCTGAGCTTTGCAGAAGTTCAATCAGCCTAGTACTCTTAAATGAACGAAAGGAGCATAAACCTTCGACGGTTGGTGAAAGTTTGACCGTTAGGGGAAAATTCTTGCGAAAGGATGGTAAGTTCGACAAGAAGAAAGGTAAAAGTCAGCAGAAGTCTCATAGTGGCGAGACATATGGTATTTGATGATACACTATAACAAGGAGGGTCACACAAGAAATATGTTCCCTGAATGCCTGAAAGATCATGGAGGTAAGGATAATGGAAACACAACCATTGTTCAAGATGACCGACTCATCTTATGTCCTTGTGGTTTCAAGCAGCGACTCAAGAAAGGAGTTGATAATGGATTCAGGTTGTACATGGCACATGACTTCAAATAGAGAATTGTTCGAGGAGCTATGTGATCAAGATGGTGGATCAGTGCTGCTGAGAAACAACAAAGCTTGCAAAATTACTAGTATTGGGTCTGTGAGATTCAAGTTCCATGATGAGTCAATAAGGTTATTGACTGAAGTCAGGTAAGTACCTGATTTAAAGAGAAAATTGATTCCTCTTAGTGAATTCGACAAGAAGGGATATATTTTTCAAGGAGAGAAAAGTATCCTAAAAGTCATGAAGGGGTCGAATGAAGTCTTTAGAGGCGTGAAGAAACAAGGCTTATATACCCTTGAGGCTGAAGTTGTAACTGGTTCGACAAATTTTGCTTCCACGAAACCTTTGTCGAAGACAGAAATTTGCACATGAGATTGGGCCATGCCAATGAAAGAGGTCTGGTCAGATTGGGAAAACAAAATCTGTTTGGAGGAGACAAAGTTGAAAAGATGAAATTTTGTGAACCCTGTGTACTTGGAAAATCTTGCAGAGTGAAGTTCAACAAAGACAAAAAAATAACACATAGATCCCTTGATTACATCCATGATGATCTTTAGGGGCCTGCAAGGTTTCCATCACATTCAGGAGCAAGGTATTTTCTATCCATAGTTGATGATTATTCCAAAAAGTTATGGGTATTCATCCAAAAGACTAATAATGAAATTTTTGAGAATTTCAAACGTTGGAAGACTCTGGTCGAAAATCATACTGGAAGAAAGGTCAAGATGTTGAGAACCGACAATGGTCTTGAATTTTTCAATGAGGCGTTCGACAACTTTTATGATGCCTCAAGTATTGCAAGGCACAAAATTACTGCAGGTACTCCACAACAAAATGGTTTGGCAGAAGGTTTAATCGAACTATTTTGGGAAGTGTAACACCCCAAGTTTTGTATTTAATTATTTATTAATTATTAGTAGGTAATGGTAAATTTTGATGAACTATATGATGCTTTGTGGGATTAAGGGTGTGTTGTGGGGTAGTGTTGGGCTAATGACTAATGAGACTCTTATTATAATTTAAATAATCTTGTTGGACATTATTTAGAGTTATAATAATAAATTAGTGCATAATTGATTATGTGGAATTTCATGATAATAATAATTAGAATATTTTTTATATTTAAAATTATAAACAAATGTGTAGAGATTTTGAGGGTAAGATGGTAATGTTGGGTGGACTAAGTAAGGGTAAGATGAGAAAATCATAATAGGGGTCCAAGGGGTAAGAGAGACAAAAAGAAAAAGAAAGAATAGAGAAGTTCACTCTTGTGCGATCGTGAAAAGTTGGAAAGAACTGAGAAAGGAGAGTTAGGACACAGAGAACCAAGAAGTCATTTGTATAACACAGAGGCAGAAGTCCATTGCTAAGAGTTTGAGGTACGGGGGGTGATCCGAGTTATTATATTTGATATGGGGTTTAAGGTAGATGTAGGTTTTTGTGTGTTATGTGTTGATTATTAAAACCATGATGAAATTGTATGAATATGTTGATGTCGTAAGGTGATGAATTGGGTGTTGGTAATTGATTGAGATTATACATATGAAAGGTAATGAACATGTAAAAATATATGATGGATTGCTTGATGGAAATTGGGTCTGCGGAAAAATGGTGGAAAGGGTTTTTGTATGCAGAACACGCACAACAGATTATTATTCGCAGAAAATCGTCGGGCGAGGAACCGATTCTCTAGGCGAAGTGTGTTCGTTTGGTCCTCTCCGAGCGAAAGGAGGAGTGAGCAAAGGGTGAAGTAACAGTGCTACTTGAAATTGTACAGGGGAAGGATTTTACCCATGGAAATTGTGTTATCTTGTGTCTTGGTGTCCGTATGCCTTGAGTACTTGGTGTGCTTTGTTTTGATGACTATAACGTGATGATTTGTGATGCAATGTGAAGAATGGTGACGCATAAAAATGATGTAATACTATGATGTTTTGATAAATTTTCATGAATGATGATGTAACTTTGACGAATAGTGGTGATGATTAATCATGACGTTTTGCATCATGCATTCATAACATATTAGGAATTTCGTCAAGTGATGATGTTAATACTTTGATCCAGTGTTGGCTTCAATAACATTGTGTGGATTGAGGTGTGTTGTGATATGCTCCGATCTTATGTAGAATTGATCCTATTGGTAGGGATCTTTGGAGGTATATGGCCCAGTGTCCATCAACATGATGAATTGGTACCACATACATGAGTCTATGTAGTTGCATTCCATATTATGTGGCATTGCATAATGATTGAATAAATGACGTGTGGGCGATGTTGTAAATTGGTTAATGTTTTAGCGATGATTGTGAGTCGATAGTAAGGTGATGTGGTGAATGAATCAATGATGATATTCATGACTACTATATATTTTCCTTATATCTTGTATAATAATTTGTGATTACTCACCCTGCCTGTTGGAATGTTGCCTCTACGTGGGTAATGTGCAGGTGATCAGGATTAGCTCTCTTGGTGTGTCAAGATTAGCCTTGAAGTATTTTGATTATTTTTGTTGATTAGAGGGTCTTGCTATGATATGTAACATCAGGTCGGGACGTTTGGGTCAAACCTTTATGTTTTAATTACTTATTAACATCAGGAGGCTATGAGTTTCTTATTTTTAAGATGTTCTTTTTGAGTTACAAATTATGTTGAAACTTTTATATTTCTGCTCCGTAGTATTTGATTGAATTTATGAAGACAAAACCCATGGCACGAAGTAGGACATTATTATGAAATTTTTTGACGAAATGTGGCAACCTTGTGGTGATGTACTCATATATATTATTTTAATTATCGTGAACATTTGTTGGATAGAAGGGTGTTGCATTAGTGATATCATAGCAGGTTAATCCGTCCGACCAGGTTTTGTATGATGTTAGTCCCCTGTCAGTCGATGAGTGTGTGTATACTGTCAATGAATTGTTTCTTTTAACATTGTTGATGATGTGCATAATGGCTGGAAGAAACGATCGTGATATCATTGATAAGTTGGAATCACTTTCTCAAGTGATGGCTCAGAACAATCAGAATGGTGGAACTTCTGATGAGTTTTGTGCTTTGGGGAAGTTCCAGAGGAACATTCCGCCAACTTTCGTGGGCACTCATGATCGAGAAGGCCCACAGAAGTGGCTCAGGGTGATTGAAAAGATCTTCTGAGTGATGGCGTATATTGACGCTCAACAGGTGCAGTTTGGTACTCATATGTTGTCAGAAGAAGCTGAGGATTTGCAGGATAATACACGTCAGAAGCTAGCAGGATGTTGGCACTGAGATAACTTGGGTTGTATTCAAGAGGGAATTTTTGGGAAAGTATTTTCCTGAAGACGTTCGTGGCAAGAAGGAGATAGAATTCCTTGAATTGAAGCAAGGGAACATGACTGTGGAAAAATATGCTGCAAAGCTTGAGGCGCTGGTGAAGTTTTGTTCGCATTACAACCGTGTCGATGCCAAGACTTCCAAATGTCTTAAGTTTGAGAATAGGATGAGACCAGATATCAAGCAGGGTATTGGATACCAACAGATTTGCATGTATGCTGAACTGGTGGATAAGAGTAGGATATATGATGAGGATAGTAGGATATGTTGCTCAAACTAATGGTAGAGTGTTTGCTTTAAGTGGTTCAGAAGTTCCCAAGAAATATAACTTGATTCGAGGTGCTTGTTTTATTAACAATATTAAGTTGGTGGCTATTATTGATACTAGTGCTACTCATTCGTTCACTTCGCTTAAATGTGCTACTAGGTTGGGTTTGAAATTGTCTGATATGAAGGGTAGTATGGTGATAGAAACTCCTGCTAATGGTTTTGTTACTACTACTCTTTTGTGTTTGAGATGTCCTTTGACGATATATGGAAAGAGTTTCGTGATGGATTTGGTGTGTTTACCCTTGCACCAAATCTATGTAATCCTGAGGATGAACTGGTTGGAGTTCAACTATGTTCATATCAACTGTTATAATAAGACTGTGGAGTTTCTTGAGTTTGGTGATAATGGAAAGTTGACGTTCCTGTCTGCTAAGCAAGTAGATGAACTCCTAGAAGATGAAGCCTCGATGTTTGCGCCATTTTCATCATTGCAAGTTATTCGTGAAGTTGTAAGTGTCGAATTACTGGTGGTCTGTTAATTTCTAGAGGTGTTTCCGGATGACATAGGTGATTTTCCTACAAAGTGTGAAGTAGAGTTTGCGGTGGACTTGATACCTAGTACGAGTCCGGTGTCAATGGCTCCTTATCGAATGTAATCTTCCTAGTTAAGTCAATTAAAGAAACAATTGGAAGAATTTCTTGAGAAGAAGTTTGTTCGATTGGGTGTTTCTCTGTGGGGTGCTTCTGTGTTGTTAGTTAAGAAGGAAGACAATAGTATGTGGTTGTGTGTTTATTATAGTCAGTTGAATAAGGTGACTATCAAGAATAAATATCTACTTCCGAGAATTGACGATTTAACGGATCAGTTAGTAGGAACTTGTGTGTTTAGCAAGATTGATCTGAGGTATGGTTATCATCAGATTCGTGTTAAGCCAGATGATATTCCGAAGAATGTTTTCAAGACGAGGTATGGTCACTATGAATGCATTGTGATGTCGTTTGGTGCATCCAATGCACCTGGTGTGTTCATGGAGTATATGAATCAAATCTTCCACGAGTATTTAGACATGTTTGTTATGGTTTTCATTGATGATATTCTGATATACTCCAGATATGAAGAAGAGCATGTTGGGCATTTGAGAATTGTGTTGCAAGTGTTGAACGAGATGAAGTTATATGCAAAATTTTCGAAGTGTGAGTTTTGGTCGAAAGAAGTGAGTTTTCTTGGCCATGTGATTTTAAGTGGTGGAATTGTTGTCGGTCCTTCTAAGGTCGATGATGTGTTATAGTGGGAGACTTCGAAGTCTGCTATTGAGATACGAAGTTTTCTGCTGATGGCAGGTTACCATCGCAAGTTCATAGAAGGTTTTTCTAGATTAGCTTTACCATTGACTCAGTTGACTCGAAAGGGTCAAGCTTATGTGTGGGATGTTGCGTGTGAATAAAATTTTGTGGAATTGAAGAAGAAATTGACGACCGTTCCGGTTTTGATTTTTCCTAATCCGAATGAATCTTTTGTGGTGTATTATGACACGTCAAATACGGGTCTTGATAGAGTGTTGATGTAGAATGGGCAAGTTGTTGCTTATACTTCAAGAAAATTGAGAGTTCATGGGAGGAATTATCTTATGCATGACTTAGAGTTGGCAGCTGCGGTGTTCGTGTTGAAAATTTGGAGACATTATCTTTTTGGCTCTAAATTTGAAGTGTTTAGTGATTATAAGAGTTTGAAGTACTTATTTGATCAGAAGGAGTTGAATATGAGGTAGAGGAGGTGTTTGGAATTATTGAAAGAATATGATTTTGATTTGAGTTAGCATTCTGGTAAAGCAAACATAGTGGTTGCTGCATTGAGTAGAAAATCATTGCATATGTCGATGCTTATGGTGAGAGAATTGGAATTAATCGAGCAATTCCGAGATCTGAGTTTAGTATGTGAAGAGACTCCTGACAGTGTGAGGTTGGGTATGTTGAAACTGACTAGTGGCGTTCTAGAAGAAATTAGAGGGGGTCAACAATCTGATTTGAGATTGGTTGATCATTTGGATTTGTTTAACCAAGGTAACAGAGGTGAAATCCAGATTGATGAGAATGGTGCGATGAGATTCAGAGATAGAGTGTGTGTTCCAGATGTTCTAGAAATGAAGAAGAGTATTCTTGAGGAAGGGCATCAGAGTAGATTGAGTATTCATCCCGGTGCTACGAAGATGTATCAGAATTTGCAGAAGTTGTTTTGGTGGCTAGGTATGAAGAGGGATATTGCTGAATCTGTTTATGCTTGTTTAACTTGTCAGAAGTAGAAGATTTTATATCATAAGCCTTTGGGTATGATGCAACCATTGAATATTTCGTAATGGAAATGGGATAGTATTTCCATGGATTTTGTGTCGGGATCACCGAAGACTGCAAAGGGGAATGATTCAATTTAGGTGATTGTAGATAGATTAACTAAATTGGCTCATTTCATACTGATAAAGATTAATCATTCTACGCAGAAGCTATCTGAAATGTACATTGAGGAAATTGTGAAGTTGCATGGGATACCTTCCAATATTATGTCGGGTAAAGGCCTGAGATTTACGTCGACGTTCTGGAAAAGTTTACAAGACACTTTGGATACTAAGTTGAGGATAAGTTATGCATATCATCCGCAGACGGATGGACAGACAAAGAGTATTATCCAATCTTTGGAGGATTTGCTAAGGGCTTGTGTGTTGGTCCAAGGAGGGTCTTGGGATAACCATTTTCCATTGATTGAGTTCACATACAAAAACAGTTTCCATGCTACTATTGGGATGGTACCGTACAAAGCGTTGTATGGTAGGAGGTGTAGGACTCCATTGTGTTAGTATGAGTAAGGAGAGAGCGCTGTACTCGGACCTGAGATTGTGTAGAAGACGACCGAGAAGATTAAGATAATCCAATAGAGGATGCAAGCTTTGTAGAGTCGTCTGTAGAGCTACCATAATAAGAGGAGAAAAGGCACTTGAATTCCTAGAGGGAGATCATGTATTTTTGAGAGTTACGCCGGTAATTGGTGTGGGTCGAGCTTTGAAGTCTAGGAAGCTCACTCCACATTTTGTTGGTCTATATCATATTTTACAGAGGATAGAAGAAGTAGCTTATTAAATTTCTTTACTGTCGTCGCTTGCGAATTTACATGATGTGTTTCATGTGTCTCAGTTGAGGAAATACATTCCAGATTCGTCGCATGTGATCGAGATGCATGATGTACAGGTGATAAATGAAGCAATTACGGGGTAAAGACATAGCTTTGGTGAAGGTGTAATGGGGTGGACCAATTGGTGAGAGTTGGACTTGGGAGCGTGAGGATGAGATGAGGCAGTCGTATCTGACTCTGTTTCCTTCAGGTATTTTTCGAGGACGAAAATTCTTTAAGCGGGGGAGAGTTGTAACACCCCGAGTTTCATATTTAATCATTTATTAATTATTAGTAAGTAATGGTGAATTTTGATGAATTATATGATGCTTTCTGAGATTAAGGGTGTGTTATGGGGTAGTGTTGGGCTAATGAGTAATGAGACTCTTATTATAATTTAAATAATCTAGTAGGAAATTATTTAGAGTTATAATAATAAATTAGTGCATAATTAATTATGTGGAATTTCATGATAATAATAATTAGAATATTTTTTATATTTAAAATTATAAACAAATGTGTAGAGATTTTGAGGGTAAGATGGTAATGTTGGGTGGACTAAGTGAGGGTAATATGGGAAAATCATAATTGCGGTCCAAGGGGTAAGAGTGACAAAAAGTAAAAGAGAAAGTGAAAAAGTTCACTTCTGTGCGATCGTGAAAAGTCGAAAAGAACTGAAAAAGGAGATCTAGGACACAGAGAAGCAAGAAGTCATTCGTAAAATGCAGAGACAAAAGTCTATGCTAAAAGTTTGAGGTACGCGGGGTGATCCATTTATTATATTTGATATGGGGTTTAAGGTAGATGTAGGTTTTTGTGTGTTATGTGTTGATTATTGAAACCATAATAAAATTGTATGAATATGTTGATATGGTAAGGTGATGAATTGGGTGTTGGTAATTGATTGAGATTGTACATATGAAAGGTAATGTACATGTAAAAATATATGATGCATTGCTTGATTATTGAAACCATGGTGAAATTGTATGAATATGTTGATGTTGTAAGGTGATGAATTGGGTGTTGGTAATTGATTGAGATTGTACATATGAATGGTATTGAACCTGTAAAAATATGTGATTCATTACTTGATGGAAGTTGGGCATGTGGAAAAATGGTGGAAAGGGTTTTCGTATGCAAAACACCTACAGCAGGTTGTTGTTCGCAGAAAATCGCCTGGTAAGGAACCGTTTCGCCAGGCGAAATGTGTTCGCTTGGTCCTTGTCGAGCGAAAGAAGGAGCGAGCAAAGGGTGAAATAACAGTGCTACTGGAAATTGTACAGTGGATGGATTTTGACCCTGCTTTGCCAGGTAAAACCCAAGTGAGGGAGCTGCTTCGCCAGGCGAGCAGGAGCAGTCTTTTTATTATTCCTTTTGTGTTATCTTATGTCTTGTTTTCCGTATGCCTTGAGTACTTGATGTGCTGTATTTTGATGACTATAACTTGACGATTTGTGATGTAATGTGAAGAATGGTGACGTATAAGAATGATGCAATACTATGATGTTTTGATGAATTTTCATGAATGATGATGCAACTTTGACGAACTATGTTGATGATTTATCATGAAGTTTTGTATCATGCATTCATAGCATATTAGGACTTCGGTCTAGTGATGATGTTAGGACTTCGGTTAAGTGTTGGCTTCAATCCCATTGTGTGGATTGAGGTGTGTTGTGATGTGCTCTGGTTCTTGTGTAGAATCGATCCTATTAGTGGGGATCTTTGAAGGGTGATGGCCAAGTGTCCATCAACATGATGAATTTGTACCACATGCATGAGTCTATGTTTTTACATTCCATACTATGTGGCATTGCATAATGATTGAATAAATGACGTGTGGATGATGTTATAAATTGATTGATGTTTTAGCGATGATTGTGAGTTGATAGTAAGATGATATGGTGAATGAATCAATGATAATATTTGTGACTACTATATCTTTTCCATATATCTTGTATAATGATTTGTGATTACTCACCCTGCATGTTGGAATGTTACCTCCACGTGGGTAACGTGTAGGTGATCAGGATTAGCTCTCTTGGTGCGTGAAGATTAGCCTTGAAGTATTTTGATTATTTTCATTGATTAAAGGGTCTTGCTCTGATATGTAACATCGGGTCGGGACGTTTGGATCGAACGTTTATGTTTTGATTCCTTGTTGACATCAGGAGGCTATGAGTTTCTTATTTTTAAGATGTTCTTTTTGAGTTACAAATTATATTAAAAAAATTTTTTCACTGGGTAGTATTTGATTGAATTTATGAAGACAGAACCAGTGGTATGGAGTAGAGCGTTTTTATGAAGTTTTATGACGAAATACGGAACCCTTGTGGTGATGTACTCGTATATGTTATTTTAATTGTCGTGAATGTTTATTGGGTAGAAGGATGTTACACAAAGAGTTAGATGCATGTTGACTAGTGTTGGGTTAAAGAAGGTGTTTTGGGTTGAGGCTGTTTCGACAACTACATATCTGATAAATAGATGTCCTTCGATTATGTTAGATATGAAGACATCCAAAGAAGTCTGGTCCGGACATCCACTTAGTCTCGACACACTAAGAGTATTTGGCTGCGCGGCCTATGCTCACATTAGAGCTTTAAAATGCATGTTCATGGGATACCCTGAAATAGTCAAAGCTTATAGGCTATGGTGCCTAGAGCCAGGTCACAGGAGGTGTATCACTAGTCGAGATGTAATTTTCAATGAAGCTGAGATGACCTTCAAGAAAACTGATGATGCTAACGAAGAGCTGGAACATGGAAAGACTCTTGTTGAGGTGAAGCATGTTGATGCTGAATTACGTATCCCAAATGAAGTTGAAGAAGAAGAAGAAGATTATGTCGAAGATGAGGAGACTGATAATGACTACCTATTGGAAAAATATAGGTCGATGAGAGTCATCAAACCACCTCAGAGACTTGAGTATGCAGATCTTATAGCTTATGCCTTAATATCTGCAAGAGAGGTTCTAAATGAAGAACCTAGAGATTATAACGAAGTTATGAGGATTTGAAATAAGACTGAATGGCTGAAGACCATGGATGATGAGATGGAATATCTTCATGATAACAACACCTGGGAACTGATCAAGAAACTTGCAGGAGCCATGTTAGTCAAGTGTAAATGGATTTTCAAAGTTAAGGAAGGAATCGAAGGAATGGTGTCGAAGAGATACAAGGCAAGATTGGTCGCTAGGGGTTTCACTCAGAAAGAAGGTGTCGACTTCAATGATGTGTTATCTCCTATTGTGAAGCACAGATCCATTTGAATGTTGCTTTCCACTTGTCGTAACTGCGAAAAGGGCCGTCAGAAACAAACAGAAGAGTCTCCACTGGACGTTATTTATCCCAAAGAGAGGGAAAGGAAACAATCAAAGAAAACCTGAAAGAAAGGATAAGACAAGGTCATCGCAACAAAATCTTAGTTTCAGGAGTCGGTTACGCAAGGGGAAGGTATGAGCACCCTTCACGTCCGTTGTAATCAACAAGATCCACGCTTGTTGTTTAATCAAAGGCTGTGAGTTATCTAAAGGTTACTGCTAAACCGAGGGGGGAGGAAAGAAGAGACTCGATAGGATATCGCCGCCCTATGCCTACGTATTCTCTCGTGCAACGGGAAAGTCATAGTCAATGTAAATCGGGAAACTATGGGTGATGGGGGGTAAGGTTACTCACCAAGACATCGTCGTCTTATGCCTACGTATCCTCATTTGTTATGAGAAATCAGAGCAAACGGAGTTTGGGTAACTACGGGAAAAGGTCTCGATCGCACTGGGGCGAGAGAAAATGTTTGAATAACATGTTGGTCTCGATCGCACTAGGGCAAGAGAAAAGGAATGTTAGTTGTTAGTGTGCTCACCAAAGATAGAGATCTTCGTGCCTACGTATCCTCATTAGGGAATAAGGAATCAAAGCATCCGTAGTTCGCGCAACCACGAGACAAACGGGATCTCGATCGCTTGGGGGCGAGAGAAAAGATATTGGGCCTGAAATGTCGTAACAGAAGTGAATTGACTTTGTTTGAGATATGTATTGCACTAAAGTCTATGACATAGGAGCGAATGTGTCGCATATCGCCCACGGGGAATACGCTAAACACTCTAGACAAGCAAGAAGAAACCCCTCACTCATAAATTCCCATGTGCTTAATGCTCGTGGTGCACAATACTCATCGTAGTTATTAAGTGTTTTGATTATTGCTTTGAGAAAGAAAAGAAAGACGCACGCAAGGTCTAGGGGAAACTGAACCTAACTGCTATCATACAAAGTGGCCCTAAGGTCAAGATGAGGAGGGAAGTCTACCTAATGTTGTCATGCTTGGGTTGAAAACCTAATGTCTCTCCTACCTCGAACTTAATCGAAAATTAAATCGAGCTAGGAATCCTAAGGGATCATGTGAGTACAGGGGTAAACGACAAGTAAACACGAAGCATCGCAATCGCAGACAACTCAAGTAAATATTCAAGAACAAAGCAAACATATACAAGTATCATTAGAGAAATATTTACAAACACACTCAAGAATTAAACTAAACTAAAACCAAAATTAAGAACAAAATTAGTCATAATTAACAAGGTTAGGTCAATAATAAATTAAAATTCAAAATAAAAAACAAAGTCTATTTAAGCTAATCCTAAATTAATTCAAAATCTAATTAACTAAATTCTAATCAAAAGGTTAATCCTAAGTTAATTCAACAATTAAATCCTAATATAATTCTAAATTAAAATTAAAACTAATACTAATATTAATCTAATCTAATTCTAAATGAGAATTAAATTCTAAAACTAAAACTAATTCTAAAATTCTAATACTAATATTAATAAAACTAATAAAAAATCTAATTAAATAACTAATAAAATCTAATTAAAAACTATATTCTAAAGTTAAATCCTAATCCTAGGATTGATATATAATTAGTAAAACAAAAGCTAACTAAACAAATTAATATTTATTAACAAAATAAAAATACAAAATAAAACAAAATAGAAAAGAGTAAAGGGGTGCAGAAAAATAGAACTGGGGGTGTGGATAGAAGAGTCCAGGCGCAGGGCCTGGCACTCAGGCCCAACGGTTTGCTATGGACTAGAGGGGGTGTGGCTAGCGATTTAGGGAGGTGAAAATGGAAGTTGGTGTGTGGGCTTAGCATGTTAGGCCCAACAGTTTTTTTTATGCAGCCACGGGGGGTGCAGTTAGTGTAATGCGGGGCGTGAATAGGAATTCATGTGGGTCTGAGGCCCAATCCATGTTATAACGGGTTTATTAGTGAAAAACCCTACATGAGTCAACAGCAAAACCTCACTTCCTCTCTGCCGCTTTGTTCACCTTCACATTACCGTCTGTCCTTCTTCTTCTTTTTCCTTCTCGTCATTCTCCATGTTTTCTTCTCCGCATCACGTTCTCATATTCTCCCTCAATGTGTTGCTTTCTCTTTCCCTTCATTCAAGAAAACCCGCTGCCGCCACCTTGTTTCCGTCCTCACGCAACTTCCACACGTACTCGCCTCTCTAGCAGTTTCACGATGCCACCGTCGACTTCACCGCAATAAACCTCAGTTGATTCCTCTCACAACACGACATGAATCGATACGACAATATTCAAAAATCCAGATTGGAATTCAAGCATCATTCAAGCGGAGTTTAAACACACGTACCTGCGTGACGGTGATGGCTCTACTACGACCGCACAAAAGAAAACCTGAGGTAAGACTCCTTCATTGTTCTTGAATTTTGTCGTAGCTTTCCGTCCACCTCTTCTTCCTGCTTGTGTTGCACAATTATTGTATGGTGATTCATGGTGTCGTTTAATGGTTTTGCAGGTCTGTGAATATGGAGGATGAAAGTTTTTTTTACAGGATTGATGAAGAATTGGTATTGAGCTGAAGAATTGATGTAGAGAAACCAAGCGCCTTCAAGATTGATGATGTGAAGAGCTTTTATGATTATGTGAACCTTTTCACCCTCCATTTGACATGATGCTGCTTCTTTTATATAGCAGCAACAGAAGCTTGTGAAAATTAAAGCCTTTGATTCCACAGTTTGTTACAAGAAATGAAAGATTGAGATTGAGTCTCTTTTAGAGAATTCTACTATCGTAACCCAAAATTTGACCTCCTTCTTGCCTTTTGCATAAGCATGTGCATTCGCATCGCTGACAGACACATTCACACTTTTTCTCTGTGGTTTTTGTTGCAGAAATATTCAGGTTTTGCAAGCTTGATTAATCACATCCTCTCAAAGATATCACATCACCAAAACAAGCACAAAATGAAGGTTCCTATGCCTATTCATCAAAGAAAATGGTCGAAAATCAAAACTACAGCCACAACACCATTCTGCAAGCAAAAATATGCAAAATTTTCCTGAAGTAACCGGTTACTCAATATAAGGTAACCGGTTACCCAGTGCAAAAATGCAGATTTTGCTGCATTTTTCATGAAAGCCACTTTTATCTCTACATTTTGGGGTCCATGAGGTTCTAGCATTGTGTGGAACATTCTAGAAATTTATAGACAATTCTAGAGACTTCAACGACATTCTAGACACTTGAAGGCATTTGCTCCAATACATCATTTCCAATCAAGACCACCATACACCTTGCTTCCAAGCATGTGAACCATTGGATTTTGAACTTGCATTGGGATGGTTACCGAGTCAACTACCTAACTAACTGAGTTAACCTCCAACTCAGTGAGTTAAGCCTAACTAACTCAAAGGCTAGTTCCGAGGCTACATCCAAAGCTCACTCCGAACCTAGCAACTCCGAAGCAAAACTCTATATAAGCAAATCACCACCATTCCAAGGGGGTTCCATCATTTTTTTCAAGGACATCATTTTTCGAAGGTCAATCATTTCTTCCAAATTCTCCATTGATCACTCTCAATTCTCTCACATTCTCTCTGAATTTTCTACAACATTTTCACCTTCATCTTCATCCTCTCTCACAAACCCTCACAAAAGCTCAATTTCCACCATTGGAGTGTAACAATCTTCATATTGAAATTGTTATTCTCTTAAGCTAAACCTCATTCCAACATATTCTCACTTGGATTTCTGGATTTACGGTTGATTCTTCTCTAATTCAAGTAATCATCCCAAGTTTCTTCGGTGCAAATTAGTATTCGGAGCATTTATCGCGTTTTTATCGATATCGCTGCAGTTGGATCTCAAGCTTGGAATTCTCTGGGTTTCTTTGCTTAATTCTCATCACATATCAATAGCAACAACATCTAAGGTAAATCTCAGCCTTGTAGGTTGGTAATCTTTCACTTGATTTACCGTTTCGATCTATTTTGCGCGTTTACGATGTAGTTTGATCGTTTTTTTGGTTTTGCTCAATCATGTGATTTCTTGATCTTTGCTTTCCACGTCTAATGCTTTCAATTGATGATTAATTGATGTTTAAGTACTTTTGAACTTCATTTTTTGTGCACAAATATCAAGCATAGCATGAGGATGATTGGGGAAAGCTTTTGGTTGTAAAAAGTGATTTTCAAAAAGCTGTTTTTGCCACTGTTACAGTTTTAACCGATTACTCTATATAAGTTAACCGGTTACTCTGCACAATTTTATCCTATTCTCTCCATTTTTGAGCAAGTAACCGGTTACCCTATATAAGGTAACCGGTTACTCAAAGGAAGAATGTCATTTTTTGCCCGTTTTCAAGCTCGTTTGTTATTCTTTCCTCATATAACTTCCATGGCTTGATATGCTTAATATTTGTGGATCTTTTATGAGCTATTAACCTATTCTTTGAAGAATCTATGCAACATTTTGATATTTCATTTTTCAATTCTCGATTATGTGCATTTTCGACGCTTTGATCATGATCATTCTTGCATATTTCTCTGATCACTTGCTACATGGTTTGTGATGCATGCTAATTGTTTTGGTACTATTTTTAACTTTTATTCATGTTTGCATTGAGTTTGTTCCTCTTTGGAATAAACTTAATTTTGTATAATCAATAAATCACCCTTTTGCTTCAATGGTTTTTCATCCCCTTTGGAAAATTATTAGCATATTCCCCTTTTGATTGATAAATCAAAACTTCGTTTCGATTAATTGATCCTTCTCTCTTTCATATCCTTTAGATCTCTTAGATCTTTGTCCTCTCTTTTCCCCCATCGAGTTGAAGGTTCACAATGCACTGTAGCACTGTACAAATTTTGCACCGTTGTGCTATCCGTTTTGATTCTTGCATCGCACTTTGGTGTTAGAGAAGGAATGAGAATGGTTAATTCCTACACTTATTTTGACTATTTTGGGTAGGGGATGAATGACCATGTTCTTGGAATAGTTACCTCTATCTCCTTACTATGGTATCCCTGCTTTCTTTAGTCGAGTCGATCCTTGATCACTTGCATCCTTATCTCTTTTTTGGAAGTAGATTCTTCCTTTCAAGCTAACACTCTTTTCCCTCTCGGCCAATCACCATTCTTGGTTTCCCCATAGATTTGTAATCACTCTTTTCCTTGGTTGATCAACTGTCCTTCAGTTTAAACCTAATTCCCTTCTTCCTCAGCTAAGTCAATCTTTCTTCTCTGGTTTACACAGTCTTTCTGTTCTAACCTATTCCCCACCAGAGTTTGCTACCTTCTCTTGGTTCTTTCTCCTTCTTGTTTGGGTCATCACTGTTTAATAGTCAAGCGCTAAATCCTCTTTTCTATAGTTAATCACAGTCTGTCTGTTAATACTGAGCTCTTCTTTGGGTTAATCGCTTTCTTCCGGCTTATCACTCGATCTTTGGTTGATCACGGTCCGCCCGTTAAAACCAGCTTTTCTTTTGGTTAATCGCCTTCTCTCGGCTAATCACCCGATCTTTGGTTGATCACGGTCCTCCCGTTAAAACCAGCTCTTCTTTGGGTTAATTTCTTTCTTCTGGCTAACCACCCGATATTTGGTTGATCACGGTCCGCCCGTTAAAACCACCTTTTCTTTGGATTAATCACCTTCTCTTGGTTAATCACCCGCCTTTTGGTCAATCACAGCCTGCCTGTTTGAACCAACCACCCTTTTCCTCAGTTAACCGTAGTCCGTCTGTTAAGATACTGAGTTTCTTTTGAGTTAATCACCTTCTCTTGGTTAATCGCTCATTCATTTCAGTTAATCACAGCCCGTCTGTTAAACACGGAACCCCCACAGTTAGCAACCTTTATTAGGTTCAAATACTGTCAACTTTGGGTTAGTAACCTTTGTTCGGTTGAATACCTTTTTCTTTCGGTCAAGTACTGTTTGCTCAATCAATGTGTCGTTCTTTGGGTCACAACCTTCGTTTGGTTATACACCTGTTCTTTGGGTCAAACCTCTGTTTGGTTCCACACCCTTTCTTTTGGTTAATCACCATTTATCGGTTAAAACCATCTCCTTTATCCTTTCGGTTAACCAGTGTTTATTGTCGCTACTGCGAAAATCGGCGCCGGCTGAACAGAAGAGTCGCCACCGTGCGTTATTTATCCCTCAGAGCGGGAAAGGAAACGCTCGAAGTAAACCTCGCAAAAACGGGGAAAAGGTATGGTCATCGCAACCATAGCCTGGGTTCGGGAGTCGGTTACGCAAGGGGAAGGTATTAGCACCCCTCACGTCTGTCGTACTCGACGGGATCCACGCTTGCTTTCGGGTATGGATTGTTATTCTATCTAAACTATAGGTCAAGGGTGAAAAAGAAAATAAAATGAAAATAAAAATGACTCGGCAAAGTATCGCACTTTATGCCTACGTATTCCCGTCTGGAACGAGAAATCAGAGTCAACGTAGTTCGCCTACCTACGGGAAAGGAGGGGAAGGTTGCTCGCTAGGATATCGCATCCTATGCCTACGTACTTTCATACAGCATGAAAGATCAGAGCAAACGTAGTTCGGGCTACGGAAGACACAAGCTTGTCTTGGTTGATTTTATTCCTTCTGAAAAAGGTTTTCTTGATTGACAGTCCAAGCGGACAAAAATGACGTTTTGATGAGTTCACATTCTTTTACGGAAGAAGTGTCTTTTATTGTGTTTGAAATCTTTATGTGTTTTTCTGTTTGTTTTGAGAAAGAAAGAGACAGAACTCTAACCTACGGTTGCGAAGGGAAACAAACTAACCTAATGTTATCATGCATGGGTTAAGACCTAGTGTCTATCATGTTCCTCTCTTGCACAGAGAGAAACAGAGATCCTACGGGATAGGCAGAAACAAAAACAATATCAAATATATACAGTAAAACAGTAAAATGCATGGATGCAACAGTACAAGCGAGGCAAGGGAGTCTCACTCAACCTCGAACCTAGAAAACAATGGGCGAAAGTGAACAGGACTTCACTTTCAACCCAGCAGGGTAAACAGCAAACAATACAGTCCAGAAAACCAATCAATACATCAGCAATGAAATACAACAACAAAAGAAACAGCATCAGCAGCTCTGAATCAACATCTGACTTCCAGTAATCTCCAATCAGCTACAGGCTTCAACAAGCATCAATCTCCATCTTCATGGCCTTCAGATAAGGGCTTTGATCATCATTCTTCTATCTGCAATGGCTTTTCTTCAAGTTCAAACCTCCAGGATGAGGGATCAGTCACAAGAGTGAATTGGGTGTTAAGCAATCAGTTGACTACCAAGGGTGGTGAACAGACTGCTTCTAACACAAGAGACATTTTCTCTCAAGAGTTCTATCTCATAGACCCTATCACCAAGCCTTCCAAAGGAAGGGGGTGAGTGTCTTAGAGAGACTCTGAATCACAGAGAAGAATGGATGCAGACAAGGCAATCCATGTTTGAGAAACAAGCTTTCTAACCTAGAGCTCTGCCTAGCTCCTAAATCCTGGTCTCCTCAGCAGCTACTAGCAAGAACCTCCTCTCCAATTCTGGCAGTTGATCTTCAATCTCTGGATCTCTAATAGTCTTCATCTCCTCAAATCTTCAGCTCTCCCAAGTCCCCAGATAATCCCAATACCCAAACAAGCAAGCAATAATCCCCAGAGGGCACACCACACCAGTCAATCAGACATACACAAAGTATTAATAGCAGTAGGGGAATCCTGACTTTTTCTAAGGGGTCTAATAATTACCCATAGCCCCTATAGTCCCATAACTAATCTAGTCAAACCCTAAGTCCTAAGGGAAAGAATCAAACTTCCTAAGTCATCACCTAAAAACCCTAATTTGTTCATGTTGTTCAAGCCTACATTAAGCACCTAAAATTAATTTCTAAAAATGGGAACTAAATTGTTTCTACAAGTTCAACATCTAATCTAAACAACCTAAAAAGAATGAACAAAAAATATGAAAACATCTAGTAGAACAAAAATTAATAAAATCATGCATGAAAGGAACTATTTAAAATGTCATTTATTTAGAAAATATGAAAAAAATATCAAATAAAAATAAAAATGCAATTTTATTTAATGACAATTTTCTACACATTCTAATGAAAATGATGTAAAAAGAATGGATTAAAAATGATTTTTTATCTATTTATTATGAATTTTGGAAAATGCATAAAAAGAATTAAAGAAAATAAAAGAATATAATGAAATAAAGGGAGGGGGGTTTGAATAGAAGACACGCTCAGTTGATATTTGGATGGGCCAGCAATGGTGGGGTGCGCGTAGCAAATTATATCAGGCCCAGAACAAGTCAGCAACAATGAAAAATAAAAAAAAAAGCGCACGGGGTGAAAATAGTAAGCATAGCACGTTCAGATTCATAATGGGCTCATTACTGGGGGTGGGGATAGCACAGCACTCTTAGGCCCGCCCGTTTCATTAAATGAAACGGTGCGTTTAGGGCTTCTACACTCCCTCCAAAATCTGAATTGAATGAGAGCCACAGGATTGGCTTCTGAGTCAAAGGTCTTGCATGAAATGGACAGCCACGATTTCATCTTCTTCCTTGGTTCATGAACACTTAGGGTTTCTGCCATGAATGCTCATGCACGAACCAACTTCCATCAATCTGTTCTCACTCCACAGTCCATGGATCAACATGATACAAACATGAAACTTACTCAGAATTTCTCCCTCTACAAGCCTATGGCATTAGTTTGCATTAAAACTCAGCCAATCAATAAACCCGATCGAGACAAGTTCTGACTCCATGAAAATACACTGAGATGCATCACAATAATTCTCAACCAAACCTATACTAATCTACTCTATGCATAATGGTGATCATTCTAAACTAACAAGCTAAGGTTATCATGCAAGATCCTACGAGTTCTTGATCCAAACAGTTTGGTACACCTGCTAACAATCATCACTAAACAGCACTAAACTCATCCTAATTGCTCTACTAACATCCTACATCATATCTAAACTAACAAAACCATGCTAAACTAACTAAATCAAGCTGTGGCAGAGAAAATGCACCTGGTGTGAAAGCTTGTGGATGATGATGAAATTCGTGGATCTGAGGCTTTTGAGGCTTGGATCTTGATCTACAATTGCACTACTTGATTCTGTATGCAACACCTTGAGGAGTCTTGCACTGGATCTTGCTGTCCAATGGAAATTGCAATTTTGATGTTGATGATTATGGTGCTCGAAAATGGCTTGATCACACCCTGTTCTTGGTTGAATTCTGATCTATGATGATGAATCAGTATGATGAAATTGATTTTGATGGTGATTGGTGAAGAATTTGAGAAATTGAGGTGAAAATGCAATGAGAAAGAATGGAGAGAATTTGTGAGATTTTTGTGAAAAATGAATCCAACCCTTGCTCAATTCTGATTTCATGAATATATAGGGCTCACATGAACTTTCTAGAACCATCTTGCCACATTCCCTTGCATTCCAAATTGGTTGATCTTGGTTATGTTTCTTCACATACAAGTAACCATGGATAACTTTTCTTTTTCCTTCTAAACTCAAAAAAGTGCTTGAACCATTGTCTCTAAAATGTTTTTTCCATTCAAAATCATATATTGGAAGTCTCCATTTGGACTTATAAATCTCTCAAACCATTTTTCACTTTGACTTTATTCAAATTATAAGCCATTTTAGTTCAAATTTGGACCAATCATGCAACTTCATGTTATGAGCTTTTCCAACAATTTGTGACCTTCTTTCTAGACTTAAAATCACATTTGGAGCAAGTTTGATGTTGTAAGTTTTTCCATTTGAGGCCTCCTTGTATGAGTTTTGGACATAGGTTAAAATGACCTGTAATTCACAAATGCCCAAAATACCCTTTGCTTGCCAAGACCATAAGTTGAGTTCCATACATCATATGAAGGCATGCTATACCATTCTAGAAAGCTAAGACAATGAGGAACAATTCTTATGTTGACCAGAAATTCATTTGAAACCTCCTTGAGGGGTAAAAATTGCTTGGAAGTCAAGTCACTTTCACAGACAAAATTTCAGATACCTCAGATGACCTGTAACTTGCAAGGACCATAACTTGAGTTCTATAAATCTCCTTGATGTCTTCCACCACTCAAATTAAAGGTCTTGAGATCCTCTACAAGTTTCATGTTGGCCAAGAAGCCATTTGAAGCTAGCATTTTGACTTATCTTGCTTGGAAATTTGACCTAAACTAGGGGATTTTACACAGAAACCCTAATTTAGAAGCTCCTCTTCTCCTTGATTTCTCTTGAATTCTCCTTGGCATATCTCCATATCCTCTTTTATATGTCCAATGATGAACCCCACATCTCTCCACTAGACTTGAATGCCCCTTAAATCAGTCAATTGACCTAGGGTTGACCTAGGGTTGACCCAGATGAAACCCTAGTTGACTGCCTTCAGTTATAGCTCTTGTGCTCTGATCAATGACTTGTATCTTTCTCTAAATGACTTTCTAAGTCTCTCATAATGCCTAGATACTCTCCATGCCTTCAACTCACAGCTCACAACCCTCTTGTTGACCCTCAGATACCCTCAGCTAGGAGATGGACTCAAGGCTTGATCTGCTGAGCTCTTTGCTTTCAAATTCTTTCCTGATGACTTGAATGAGATTGAATTGGGATAATAACCTCTTGATAGGCTTCTAGAGATGAGAATAATGATTGGCCCCCCTGTTGTATGCCTTGCTATGCTTATGCTATGCAGATGATTGGACTATGTACATGACTCTATATGCAAATGCTAATGACATTGAAACATAAACCAAGTGAATAAGGTTGGGCAAATTTTAGGGTGCAACAGCTGCCCCTATTCAAGCGGCTTGGACCCGATTGGGTGAAGAGCCCGGAGCCTTCAGACATTCGCGGTACAAGACGGTTGAATACTAGTGAAACCAGAAATTTGCCAACCGCAAAACTAAATTGCGCTCCTGCTTGGGGAACGACATTCATCAGCTGAATCTGACTGTTACGGCAACCCACTGATCTCGTGCGACTGTGCTGGGGATTGTCTGCATTTCCATAAACTGAATCGTCCACGTTAGGAATAAAACTCTTTCACGCTAGGAGTAACACCTGTCCATGCTAGGAATCATTTCTTCTGTATCTGTCCACGTCAGGACTAACCCTTTCATCTTTCCACGTCAGGAAGCAATCTTCTTTCCACATAAGGAGAACTATATCGACCTGTCCACGTAAGGACTCCAATGCCACTTGACACGTCCGCGTCAGGACTCCAATCTTTCCACGTAAGGAATAACCGTTCCACGTTAGGAATAATACTGTCCACGTTAGGACTCACCTTTCCACGTAAGGAATACATCGCTTTTCCCCGTCAGGGGTGACTTTTCTCTGCTTTGTCAAACTCTTCCACGTAAGGAATACGTCTTCTTTTGCTTTGTCCACGTAAGGACTCTTTCTTTTTCCACGTTAGGAATCACAAATTTTCCACGTAAGGAACCCCAATCTTTCCACGTGAGGAATACTATATCAATCTTTCTTTCCACGTTAGGAATGCTTCTTCTTTCCACGTAAGGAATACCGTTTCTTCTTTCCGTCCACGTCAGGACTAAACTCTCCACGTAAGGAATCTATCTTCTTCTTCCACGTTAGGAATAACTTCTTTGATCTGTCCGCGTCAGGACTAAACTCTTCCACGTCAGGAATAATCTCTTTCTTTCCACGTCAGGAATCAATCTTGATATGTCCGCGTGAGGACTCAATCTTTCCACGTAAGGAATAAACTCGTCTTTCCACGTAAGGAAACCATTTTTCTTCCACGTAAGGAATGCTCTTGATATGTCCACGTAAGGACTCTGATCTTTCCACGTTAGGAATCAAACCTTGATCTGTCCACGTCAGGACTAAACTTTTCCACGTAAGGAAACACCTTCTCTTTCCACGTCAGGAATCAACTTCTTTTCCATCTGTCCGCGTCAGGACTAAACTTTCCACGTAAGGAATCAATCTCTTTTCCACGTAAGGAATCACCATTTTTCCACGTAAGGAATAAGACTTCGTCTGGATCTGTCCGCGTCAGGACTAAACTCTTCCACGTTAGGAATGCACTTGTCTCCCCGTAAGGAATCCATCTCGATATGTCCGCGTAAGGACTCAATCTTTCCACGTAAGGAATACCAACTTCTTTCCACGTAAGGAATAAATTCGTCTTTCCACGTAAGGAAACCATCTTCTTTCCACGTAAGGAAACATTGTCTTTCCACGTAAGGAGAACATCGTCCACGTTGGGACCCACCTTTCCTCGTCAGGAACACCATCTTAATCTGTCCACGTAAGGACTCCAATCTTTCCACGTTAGGAACACAATCTTAATCTGAATCTGTCCACGTAAGGACTCTGGCTTGATATGTCCATGTAAGGACTCAATCTTTCCACGTAAGGAAACAACTTCGTTCCACGTCAGGACCCATGTTTCGTCTTGATTTGTCCACGCCAGGACTCAGGCATCTTCGACCCGCTGGGGAAATACAACTTGTCCACGTCAGGACTCACTTCTTCATCGGTCCCGACCCACAAACTTCTTAGCACTGACGTGATAGCGACTTTGAGGCGGACTCTACTGGGGATATCTGGAAACCAAACTACCGGATGCCTGTTCTGATGCCCGGAGGCCACTTCTGAAATTCTGGTTCATGAAACCTTTTGATGACAAATAACTCTGCTTGGGAATAAAGAGAGACTTATCCTGGTAACTCTGTGGGGAATACTGTCGAAACTGACATTATCATTGAATATCTCATGCCGAGATCTTGAGTGTTTGGTAGTTCATTTGAGCAAGTGCTCTCCCCACCTGCTGCTAGAGTACAGAAACTGCTTCAGCAAAACAAATGCTAAAGATAATGCCGACTCCGCCGGGGATAGCCAGATGCTACAGAATTATTCCAGCAAAATAAATGCTGGAAGGGTGAAGTCGACTCAGCTGGGAAATTAGGAACTTAAACCAAACACCTTGTTGAAGTAGCATCCTGCTGGGGAATATAACTCTGCTGGGAAATAGCAGATGTGGACAGTACGATTGGATTTCTGCTGGAGAGTGAACTGATATTACACAGTATCCCTGACAAAATAAATGCCAGGACCCACAACCAACTCTGCTGGGGAGAGTCTTAATCTTCGAGTTCTACTGGGAGGAAAGAACACTTGCTGAAAGGAGAGAACTCCGCTTCGGGGATACTAACATGCCCAGCTTGCCCCTGAATCTGCAACAGTTTTGGAATGGACCCTATAGTCTTTGTATCCTGACGACCAGACATGGACGGCTTCTACATTTCGGACCTCGAAGGGGTGTTTCAAGAACATAACTTTCGTGCTTATAGGGTGACATGCCCCGGTCTCGCAACAATCTTTTGTCTCTGATCGACTGTGTCGTGGAGCACTGCCCATAGCTATGAGAGATTTGCCAAATCTTGACCTGACTGCCCCGGATTTACTGATTCTAGGATGACTGACTTTACCTGAATTAATCAGTATAGCTTGCCCCAGTTCACGAAATATTTGGGCATTCTGCATTTTATCCCGATCATACCTTCCACTGTAGGAATCTTTCCTGTCGGCATGCGCTTACTCGCAAGTAACACAAGTTGTTCTGCATAAAAGATATATTAAACGCAATGCATATGACAGTTTCAAAATCCAAGTCTGTTCACTAAAAAATTTTGTGACATGTAATGAATCAATTATCAAAATGTCAATATGAAAGCTGGTAAGAGGAACCCTTTTAGGAGTCAGAATCGACGAGATCTTTACTGACGTATGCCCTCGGACAAAACCTGTTTCAATTAGGACTTTTGCGGGTTGTAATGTGGTCAGGTTCACGGTTAACAAGGAAAGATATAGGCTCAAAATTTATTTCGACCCACCCATTCTTCGTGATGTTCTCCAATCCTATGTTCAGCTAATCCGACCTCAGCGTTCACCTATTAGAGGTGGCATGATAGGAGTGATGGTTCAGGATACCACGCGTTTTTCTTTTTTGAGTGACGGTCATTTGCTTTTCGTCTTTGGGTACCCAGAATCACACGACTTTTGTCCCTTTCGAGGATTTTTCTTTTTCTTTGACAATCCTTTCCGTCTTTTGTTTTGTTTTCTTTTTCTTTTTCATTCCCTAACTTTTGCCTGGACTGAGTATCTTTTGAGATTCTTTTGATTTTCCAGTCCAGCGGGATGCCCTAATTTTTGCTTAAGTCGCTTGTTTTCAAGTTTTGACTTAGCGGGCTTTTGATTCTTTTTGCTTTTCGTTCTCTCTTTTTTTTTTGAACAAGTCGTGTGACACTGGTTTGTCTGACTTCTTGTGGGGTAATGTGACTGTTTCACTCTTTGTCGGCACGGTTTAACCATTGCGGTTCTTTAGGCACGACTTATACAAGTGTGATTTATCCTCAACCGGACACTCCTTTCACGATTCGAACGCTTGGCCGAACTAACTGACGCCTACCCTGCCCCGGGTTGAGATTTAGGTTTTTTTTTCATTTTCAAAAGAAACTTCTACTACTGGCTCAAAGGGGTTATCAAGGGATTATCTTCCTTATATCTCCGGTGTTTATGGATTGAAACAATGCCTGTATCTCATCAACAGGTTCTTTATCCAAAAGCATATGATCGGAATATTATTCGTCATCTGTTTTCGTCATCCTCCCCAGATTCTTGCTAAAACAAGCATTAAGCATTAAAGAAAAACAAAGAGTGGACACGACTGGATTAATTCAAAACATGCATATTCATTTCGTTTATTAATATCAATTGAAAAACAACAAGTTTTAAGAGCGAAATTTGCAATTACACAGAAAAGAAACTACAAATGCGAGGACATGAACAAGATAACATGAAAAATGTCGGCGTCTCGGAACTGGACTTCCTGCACTCTGACTTATTGGCGAGTCAACCATTCTCAGAAGCTATCATCAGGGGTAGTCTACTGCTGTCTCGATCTTCTTTCACCGGCCCGATCAAATTTGGGAAACCTTTTCATCACCCCGACTTTTGCTTGGCTATGGCTTTGCACCACCTTGGGGACCCTATCGGAGAAGTTAATGACCCTGCTGTCGATTAAATCTTGGACGCTATGCTTGAACGCGTGGCAACCTTCAATATCATGTCCGGGAGCCCCGGAGTGGAATTCACAGTGCCTGCTCGCATCATAGCCATCCGGCAGAGTGCCGGTTATTGGCGCCAGAGTTCTTTTCTCCACCAAGTTCAATCTTAGTAGTGTCTGTAACAAATCTGCGTACGTTGAGGGAGGCTTCTCAAACACCCTCCTTGGCTTTTTTTCCCGAATTCTTTGCTGAGTCGTATACTGGCGTCTTGTAGGCTGCTGGCTTTGCTCGGACGTTTCCTTAGGCTCACGCGTTATCATCCTTAAGTTCAACCCTGGCATTGGCAACTGTTGTGGACATGGAGACTTAGCTTCCAGTGGCTCTGGGATATACCTCGATTCATCTGCAACCTCTGGCGGAGAAATGGGAATATCAGTCCCTGCAACTTTTATGCCCCCCGGTACAAACTCAATTATTTTCTCATCCAGCAAATCTTGAATCTTATGCTTAAAAGCTTTGCAGTTTGCAATGCTATGCCCCGGTGCTCCGGAGTGGAAGGCACAATGGGCGTTCAGGTCATAGTCTGGTGGCGGCTGCCCTGTCAGTGGAACCAAAATGCGGGGCTCAACCAGTTGAAGTTGGAACAAGAGTTGCACCAGCGGATCATAATCCACAGGGATCTCATCAAATACTCTGTTAGAAAACCTCATTCTCTTACCCCACCTCCTTGAGTTATCCTGCAAAATCAATTGCGACTGCTGACGAGGAGACTCCTGAGCTTCGAACCGTGGAGAGGGTCTCTTAAGCCTATCCTGAGTGGGTAATGGTTCTTCAGACCCCTGAGGAACAGATAAGCCAGCCGCGTCTTCCGACATTTGCCCTCCTTCTCTCCTGAGTACGTTCCTTAATACTTCAGCCATCAACCCTATCTGTGCCTTCAGTCGGCAGTTCTCTTCTTCTAGCGTCTCTTGATTCGAGTGCAACTCTTGCATATCTTTCGTGAACTGCCCCAGCTGGCCTCGAACATCCGTTAATTCTGCTTGAACCTGTTTGATGGCTACCCCCACAAGTTGGCGTATGCGGCCTGGGAGAAAACCTTGATTCTCTAGCTGAGCAAAGTCGGCAGCCCTATCATCAGCCCGCGCAATCAGAGGCTGCACCATGTTCTGCAACTGTTTCTGACTCTCGGCCATGGCTTCCATTACCTGTATGAGCCGCATTATGTTGTCGTGCACCTCTTGCATCTCAGTCGGATCCTGACTCATGACTTCCTTGCTGCTGCTCCTAGTTGAATGCCAGGGAATTCTTCGGTCGATAATCCTGGGGGACCTGAGAGATACAGGAGATGAGCTACAGTTTAATAATTACCTGTAATGCAATATGAATATGAATGCAATGCAATGTGTGTGCCTGTGCATTAGGGTGATTCATTCCCCCAGTTCTAGTGTGAAGGTGTCAGTGCAGTGACAGTGTTGACAATAGGAATATCGGAGCTGAATCATAGAAAGCCTCATATATTGCAGGGAAAATCAATAAGCCCAGAGTACAATATCACTGAGTACAACGAGAAGGCATGACCTCCTCCAACAATCCTTGTGATGGTCAGCACTATGCAAATAAAGCATACAGGCGAATACGGGAAATAATCAAATGCTCTCAAAAGCCCGGTACTCTTCTATCAACTTCTTGGTCTCTGGGTGACCTGGTCGGGTGAGCAGTCCTTCAACCAGCTGGTTTCTTCTCTTAAGAACACGACACACGTCTCCAGCAGTTTCTTCCCATGTCGCTTCTCCGAAGCAATCTTCTAGTTTTCGCTTTTGGGACACAACTTCATCTCTGCATTTGATTGCCTTGTTCAGTGCATTCTGGACACTATACCGGGTCATCACTTCCTCCTCACACTCCTTGATGCTAGACTTCAGCTTCTCTTCGAGGTCGGAGATTTGCTGCCTCAGCTTATCTTCCCTCTCCTTATTGTTGGTGAGTGTAGCATTCCAAGTCTTGTTGCAAGAGGAGATTTCTCGATGTGCCGCGTCAAGCGCTTTCTTTTTGGCTTCCAGCACGTCATGGGAGCTTCTGAACTCTTGCCCCAGACGTTCGCGCTTTTTCTTTTCCTCGGTCAACTCAGCCCCTAACCTGTTTAACAGCTCGATCTGTTGTTGGAAAGCATATACGGCCTTGTTTTTCTCACTGCGTACTTGAGCTAGCTCTTGCTCTAACCCTTCGTTGATCTTCATCAAGGCTTCTTTTTCTCTCACAATTTGCTCATAGACTTCCCTAGAAACAGTAGTTGGCTCCGCTACCGGAATAGGAACAAGGATTGGTACATCTGGAAATGGCATTAATAACTGACTTGCTCTTTCCTGGATCCAAACCCTGTAAGGTGCATAGGCCTGGAAATCGTTCTTACCTAACAGTGGTTTCCCCTTGCGGTTAATACGTGTCCAGGCGTGTTGCAACTCAGCTAGCAATTCTCCCTTCAAATCACCTGTGAAGTACAGAGATTCATGTACTTCTTCCTCCTGAGGTGGATTCTTCAGTGCATATCCGAACTGGCGAATGAATAGAGAAGGGTTGTAATTGATACACCCTTTTCTTCCTATCAACGGCACATTAGGGTACCCAGAACAACTGAAGATGAGCTCAGATCCCAACAGGTCTCGATCAAACCACTCCATATCTTCCGACGATAGCCTCATCAGGCGCTCTGGCCAACCAGCTGGGACTGTAGTCTCTGCAACAGATCTTCTCTTAGGAAGGTGACTCTCAAACCACCTACTCAACAAGGGTACACACAGATGAACATTCTTCCCTCTTCCCTTCTCATTCTTGTAATGCAGTGAGTGGTAGAGATCTCCGAGTAAGGTAGGTACAGGATTACCAGCGGCAAACAAGTAGAAAGCGTCGAAGTCCACAAAATCCGGTATATTGGGGAACAATATTATGCCATAAATGCACAAGGCCAACACAGCATTGAAAGCAACCCAACACCCGCTCTTGGCATACTCTTGGGCTTTACCAACTAAGAATTGGAGTGAGAAGCCTGGAACTCCACGGGAGACAGTAGTCACCAGTTCAGAAGCATCAATATGCAAAGCTTTTGCCAAGTCCTCCGGCTTGGGCTTGGCGTCATAATGAATGAATGGAACCTGGTTCTGCACGGGCAGCTCAACATACTCAGCGTATTCTTCCAGGGTTGGTCCCATAATAAAGTCAGAGAACGTAAAGCACCTCAAAGCAGGGTCGTAGAATTGCATCAAAGCATACAGCCCATCTAACTCTACCTCTGTAGGTTTGCACACCAATCTCAGTAGTCTACCATAACTCATCCGGAAACTCCTTCGAACACCCTCATCAGCAAGAGAGATCAACCCAAGTAGAGGAACAATATCAGGCGTAGGCAATTTGTAAGCAACCGTTCTCCTTAAGCTAGTCATGATCAAACACTCAGAAGTCTGGGTACTAGAACTAGGGAAATGCAAATGCGCCTGCAGCACAGACACACGTTAGTGAAATGCAAATGGTAATGGATATGCAGTAATGCAATGCAAGCAACATGCAACAGGGACCGAAGCTGTAGCTGAATAGCCTGAACCCAATCAAGAAAGGTCTCAGATAGACCATCCAGAAGTCCTCAAGCCCTGGTCTCAGATATACCTCAAACAAAGCTCCAATATTGGTCTCTGATAGACCCCATAATCATAACCTGAATGGTCTCTGGCAGACCTCAGATCATATCCCCCACTGGTCTCTGACAGACCTCAGAACACATCTCCAAATAGTCTCTGACAGACCTTGGAACACACCAACTGGTCTCTGACAGACCTTAGAATCCTCCATAAATATCCAAGATCCTGATCAACAAACCGGTGGTCTGAAGGTCTAGTTACCTGCATAACCCTGAATCCCCTCACAGGTGGGTGGCCCTATAACTGGCACAAGGTACGGCATCCTATGCGGTCGTCGGCGTCACAGACTTTCAGGGTTGATGATACGATTCCCAAAAGGAGTGGCATCATCAATTCCTGAAGAGGCCTCACTTAGCCAACTTCCAAATGATCGGTCCCCAGAGTCGACAATCCAACTAACCAGCAACCCACGCCAACCAAAGGAAGGGGCAGGAGGCCAACCAGAGGAACCTCGTCTGAGTGTAGATTTCATGGGACACCGAAGCAAGCAAAGCAAGCGGGCGCCCACTAATTTCTACTCTAATTCTAGGTGCACTCCAGCCCAGGTCCGGCTTATCTCTCAATATCAGAACACCCGTCACACCCCAGATACAGCAACAATAATCAATATATAAAGCTGAAAATACAAGGTTAGAAATATAAAATAACTCCATACAAAATCCTCGACGGGAAAACAAGCGTTAGGATTGACTCTCTCAAGGGACGTTGGATCCCAAATGCATAAGAACCATCGCAGTCCTTAGCAGCCAGGGGACGCTGTTCCCCAGCAGAGTCGCCAGCTGTCGCTACTGCGAAAATCGGCGCCGGCTGAACAGAAGAGTCGCCACCGTGCGTTATTTATCCCTCAGAGCGGGAAAGGAAACGCTCGAAGTAAACCTCGCAAAAACGGGGAAAAGGTATGGTCATCGCAACCATAGCCTGGGTTCGGGAGTCGGTTACGCAAGGGGAAGGTATTAGCACCCCTCACGTCCGTCGTACTCGACGGGATCCACGCTTGCTTTCGGGTATGGATTGTTATTCTATCTAAACTATAGGTCAAGGGTGAAAAAGAAAATAAAATGAAAATAAAAATGACTCGGCAAAGTATCGCACTTTATGCCTACGTATTCCCGTCTGGAACGAGAAATCAGAGTCAACGTAGTTCGCCTACCTACGGGAAATGAGGGGAAGGTTGCTCGCTAGGATATCGCATCCTATGCCTACGTACTTTCATACAGCATGAAAGATCAGAGCAAACGTAGTTCGGGCTACGGAAGACACAAGCTTGTCTTGGTTGATTTTATTCCTTCTGAAAAAGGTTTTCTTGATTGACAGTCCAAGCGGACAAAAATGACGTTTTGATGAGTTCACATTCTTTTACGGAAGAAGTGTCTTTTATTGTGTTTGAAATCTTTATGTGTTTTTCTGTTTGTTTTGAGAAAGAAAGAGACAGAACTCTAACCTACGGTTGCGAAGGGAAACAAACTAACCTAATGTTATCATGCATGGGTTAAGACCTAGTGTCTATCATGTTCCTCTCTTGCACAGAGAGAAACAGAGATCCTACGGGATAGGCAGAAACAAAAACAATATCAAATATATAAAGTAAAACAGTAAAATGCATGGATGCAACAGTACAAGCGAGGCAAGGGAGTCTCACTCAACCTCGAACCTAGAAAACAATGGGCGAAAGTGAACAGGACTTCACTTTCAACCCAGCAGGGTAAACAGCAAACAATACAGTCCAGAAAACCAATCAATACATCAGCAATGAAATACAACAACAAAAGAAACAGCATCAGCAGCTCTGAATCAACATCTGACTTCCAGTAATCTCCAATCAGCTACAGGCTTCAACAAGCATCAATCTCCATCTTCATGGCCTTCAGATAAGGGCTTTGATCATCATTCTTCTATCTGCAATGGCTTTTCTTCAAGTTCAAACCTCCAGGATGAGGGATCAGTCACAAGAGTGAATTGGGTGTTAAGCAATCAGTTGACTACCAAGGGTGGTGAACAGACTGCTTCTAACACAAGAGACATTTTCTCTCAAGAGTTCTATCTCATAGACCCTATCACCAAGCCTTCCAAAGGAAGGGGGTGAGTGTCTTAGAGAGACTCTGAATCACAGAGAAGAATGGATGCAGACAAGGCAATCCATGTTTGAGAAACAAGCTTTCTAACCTAGAGCTCTGCCTAGCTCCTAAATCCTGGTCTCCTCAGCAGCTACTAGCAAGAACCTCCTCTCCAATTCTGGCAGTTGATCTTCAATCTCTGGATCTCCAATAGTCTTCATCTCCTCAAGTCTTCAGCTCTCCCAAGTCCCCAGATAATCCCAATACCCAAACAAGCAAGCAATAATCCCCAGAGGGCACACCACACCAGTCAATCAGACATACACAAAGTATTAATAGCAGTAGGGGAATCCTGACTTTTTCTAAGGGGTCTAATAATTACCCATAGCCCCTATAGTCCCATAACTAATCTAGTCAAACCCTAAGTCCTAAGGGAAAGAATCAAACTTCCTAAGTCATCACCTAAAAACCCTAATTTGTTCATGTTGTTCAAGCCTACATTAAGCACCTAAAATTAATTTCTAAAAATGGGAACTAAATTGTTTCTACAAGTTCAACATCTAATCTAAACAACCTAAAAAGAATGAACAAAAAATATGAAAACATCTAGTAGAACAAAAATTAATAAAATCATGCATGAAAGGAACTATTTAAAATGTCATTTATTTAGAAAATATGAAAAAAATATCAAATAAAAATAAAAATGCAATTTTATTTAATGACAATTTTCTACACATTCTAATGAAAATGATGTAAAAAGAATGGATTAAAAATGATTTTTTATCTATTTATTATGAATTTTGGAAAATGCATAAAAAGAATTAAAGAAAATAAAAGAATATAATGAAATAAAGGGAGGGGGGTTTGAATAGAAGACACGCTCAGTTGATATTTGGATGGGCCAGCAATGGTGGGGTGCGCGTAGCAAATTATATCAGGCCCAGAACAAGTCAGCAACAATGAAAAATAAAAAAAAGCGCAGGGGGTGAAAATAGTAAGCATAGCACGTTCAGATTCATAATGGGCTCATTACTGGGGGTGGGGATAGCACAGCACTCTTAGGCCCGCCCGTTTCATTAAATGAAACGGTGCGTTTAGGGCTTCTACACTCCCTCCAAAATCTGAATTGAATGAGAGCCACAGGATTGGCTTCTGAGTCAAAGGTCTTGCATGAAATGGACAGCCACGATTTCATCTTCTTCCTTGGTTCATGAACACTTAGGGTTTCTGCCATGAATGCTCATGCACGAACCAACTTCCATCAATCTGTTCTCACTCCACAGTCCATGGATCAACACGATACAAACATGAAACTTACTCAGAATTTCTCCCTCTACAAGCCTATGGCATTAGTTTGCATTAAAACTCAGCCAATCAATAAACCCGATCGAGACAAGTTCTGACTCCATGAAAATACACTGAGATGCATCACAATAATTCTCAACCAAACCTATACTAATCTACTCTATGCATAATGGTGATCATTCTAAACTAACAAGCTAAGGTTATCATGCAAGATCCTACGAGTTCTTGATCCAAACAGTTTGGTACACCTGCTAACAATCATCACTAAACAGCACTAAACTCATCCTAATTGCTCTACTAACATCCTACATCATATCTAAACTAACAAAACCATGCTAAACTAACTAAATCAAGTTGTGGAAGAGAAAATGGACCTGGTGTGAAAGCTTATGGATGATGATGAAATTCGTGGATCTGAGGCTTTTGAGGCTTGGATCTTGATCTACAATTGCACTACTTGATTCTGTATGCAACACCTTGAGGAGTCTTGCACTGGATCTTGCTGTCCAATGGAAATTGCAATTTTGATGTTGATGATTATGGTGCTCGAAAATGGCTTGATCACACCCTGTTCTTGGTTGAATTCTGATCTATGATGATGAATCAGTATGATGAAATTGATTTTGATGGTGATTGGTGAAGAATTTGAGAAATTGAGGTGAAAATGCAATGAGAAAGAATGGAGAGAATTTGTGAGATTTTTGTGAAAAATGAATCCAACCCTTGCTCAATTCTGATTTCATGAATATATAGGGCTCACATGAACTTTCTAGAACCATCTTGCCACATTCCCTTGCATTCCAAATTGGTTGATCTTGGTTATGTTTCTTCACATACAAGTAACCATGGATAACTTTTCTTTTTCCTTCTAAACTCAAAAAAGTGCTTGAACCATTGTCTCTAAAATGTTTTTTCCATTCAAAATCATATATTGGAAGTCTCCATTTGGACTTATAAATCTCTCAAACCATTTTTCACTTTGACTTTATTCAAATTATAAGCCATTTTAGTTCAAATTTGGACCAATCATGCAACTTCATGTTATGAGCTTTTCCAACAATTTGTGACCTTCTTTCTAGACTTAAAATCACATTTGGAGCAAGTTTGATGTTGTAAGTTTTTCCATTTGAGGCCTCCTTGTATGAGCTTTGGACATAGGTTAAAATGACCTGTAATTCACAAATGCCCAAAATACCCTTTGCTTGCCAAGACCATAAGTTGAGTTACATACATCATATGAAGGCATGCTATACCATTCTAGAAAGCTAAGACAATGAGGAACAATTCTTATGTTGACCAGAAATTCATTTGAAACCTCCTTGAGGGGTAAAAATTGCTTGGAAGTCAAGTCACTTTCACAGACAAAATTTCAGATACCTCAGATGACCTGTAACTTGCAAGGACCATAACTTGAGTTCTATAAATCTCCTTGATGTCTTCCACCACTCAAATTAAAGGTCTTGAGATCCTCTACAAGTTTAATGTTGGCCAAGAAGCCATTTGAAGCTAGCATTTTGACTTATCTTGCTTGGAAATTTGACCTAAACTAGGGGATTTTACACAGAAACCCTAATTTAGAAGCTCCTCTTCTCCTTGATTTCTCTTGAATTCTCCTTGGCATATCTCCATATCCTCTTTTATATGTCCAATGATGAACCCCACATCTCTCCACTAGACTTGAATGCCCCTTAAATCAGTCAATTGACCTAGGGTTGACCTAGGGTTGACCCAGATGAAACCCTAGTTGACTGCCTTCAGTTATAGCTCTTGTGCTCTGATCAATGACTTGTCTCTTTCTCTAAATGACTTTCTAAGTCTCTCATAATGCCTAGATACTCTCCATGCCTTCAACTCACAGCTCACAACCCTCTTGTTGACCCTCAGATACCCTCAGCTAGGAGATGGACTCAAGGCTTGATCTGCTGAGCTCTTTGCTTTCAAATTCTTTCCTGATGACTTGAATGAGATTGAATTGGGATAATAACCTCTTGATAGGCTTCTAGAGATGAGAATAATGATTGGCCCCCCTGTTGTATGCCTTGCTATGCTTATGCTATGCAGATGATTGGACCATGTACATGACTCTATATGCAAATGCTAATGACATTGAAACATAAACCAAGTGAATAAGGTTGGGCAAATTTTAGGGTGCAACATTTATCAGTTAATATACCGATTTATTCTCAAAGTCAAATACCTTTCTTTGGTTCAGTACTCTCTTTCTTTTGTTTTGTCGCAGTCCGTCTATTGACACCTAACCTTTTACTCTCCCCACAAAGTTTTACTCTTTTGTTTCTTCGGTTAATCACTGCTTACCAGTTGATGCACCGAGTCCCCCATGGATCTTAACTTTACTTTGATTCTTATCCTTTACTCCCTTTTTCCCCGGCTCTATCGCCATTCTCTTGTTTTATCCCCTGTAGAGTAATCTCTTTTCTTATGCATTCCACGCAGAGTTCTTGTCTCTCTTCTCTGTTCCTCATTAGGGTTTTTCTTGGTTTTAACACCATTCCTTTTGCATTCCCCAGTTGAGTATTTCTTTCTCTTTTGGTTTTTGGCTTTGACGCCGCCTCTTTCCTTTTTCTTTCCGACGTTAGTTTCCCGAACTACGTAGGCTCTGATTTCCTCATTGCACTATGAGGGTACGTAGGCACAAGATTGCGAAATCTTGGCGAGCAACCTTCCTCTGTCTTCTCTCATTCTTCTGTCTCTCTAGTCTGTCTAGATCCTCTTATTTCTTGTCTTTGGTTCCTTGAACTACAGAGCTCTGACTTCCTCATTGCACTATGAGTGTACGTAAGCACGAGGGCTCCAATCCTCCTTGAGCACTTTCTTTTCTTTCTTTCTTTTCTTTTAATCTCCTTTTCTTTTCTTTAGCTAGAAGCCTTTAGATAGATAACTCATTCAAGCCTAAAAGTAAGCGAAATGGTTCCCGTCGGGTACGACGGATGCTTAAGATGCTAATACATTCCTTTCACATAACCGACCCCGTTTCCCGTTTCTCTTTCCCTTGGGTTTTATCGATATTATCCCTGTCCTTTGGGACTAAATAAAATTCGGTGGAGACTCTGTTGTATCTTTGAGTGTGCGATTCACTCAGGTATAAACCCGCTAGCTTCATCTACGTGCAGGCTTTTGTTGTTTTGCAGTCAATTCTCTTTCCTTGTTGTACACCTACGTTTTCACATATTTGTTGCGTGCCTTCCGTCTTACTGTACACCTTCTATGTATTATTTCCTTTGTGCCATACATGTTGTAGCAATGGATTTTGATAACATAAGATGGTTAATTTGAATGTGGAAAAAAAGATTTGATTTTGGGTTGAAAGAAATGGATAAGGATTGAAATTGGTTTTAAATGGATATTGATATTAAAAATGGATAATTAGATATGAAATGGTATTTTGGAAAAATGGTTTATAGGTTTGATGTTCACAACCTAGATTTGAAAATATTGACTTGTTATATTGAATACTTACAACTTGGTCTAAAAATGGACCTAAAATGAAATGGACTTGAACATGAGCATTACTCAATTGGATATGGACATGAATTTGGACAATGGGAATGGATATGAATCAATAAATAGAATTGGTTTGGTTATTTAAATGGATAAATTATGGTTTGGGAAATGGATACCCAAATGGATTTGGAATTAAGTTTAAAGTGGTTTATGGACATTTTAAATGGTGAGAAAATGTATATCCACATGAATTTGATTTAAAAAGGATGAATAAATGATGAGTCTTAAATACCAAGAAAATCCCTTTTACATATTCAACTGAAACCCGACAACTTTGAACTTATGACACCTATTGAATGGAACTTCACCTTTATAAATTAAAATAAGGTCAACTTGAATTATTAAAACCAAGTCAACTTGCATTCTTAAAGAACTCCCAAACCCAATCTCAACTCCACATTAATTTGCATCACAAACTACAAGCCACGAGCAACTGAGAGGACAATAACGCCTTAATTACAATATTGATCCACCATCTGATCTAATGTACCATAACCCTATGTTTTACATCTCAATCCATAAGATATCTTGCCTTTACGCCTAATAATATCAACACAAGAACAAGTACCTGAGGAAAACTGATAAAAGTCCACAAGCTCAAACACGAATTTGAAACATCAATCCTCCATGAGATATACAATGATGAAGATAGTAGCCTGAGATGTCAAAAATGAAATAAAAACTCTAATCCATAGTGTCTGATACTCTTGAGAAATCCTCTGAATAGGGCAAACACCATTAACAAGAAAATATGTTGATCCCATGTCTTAGGAGACCAATGCAATGATATGATTAATGATGCGAATGAATGAAGTATAAGCCAGTTACAGTTAGAAACGAGAGGATAAATTTTGGGGTGCAACACCATTGTGGCACAGGTCAACCTTGAACAAGAATAGATGGATGTGAAGACAACGTTCTTATATGGTGATCTAGATGAAACAATCCTGATGAGGCAACTTGAAAGGTATGTCTAAAGGGGGAAGGAAGATTATATGTGCAAGCTAAGAGATATTTATATGGACCGAAACAATCTCCTCGACAGTGAAATATGGTATTTGACAAGTTCATGAAGCGCATAAGTTTCATTAGAAGTCAGTTCAACCACTGTGTCTACTTTAGATTTCGGCCTTGTAATTCATTTGTTATTTTGTTGCTTTATGTGGATGATATTCTAATAGCAAGCAAAAATGTAGAATATGTAATGAGGGTGAAGGCTGAACTCAATAAGGAGTTCGACATGAAGGATCTAGGAGCTGCGTCCCGGATTCTTGGGATTGACATCCAAAGAGATAGAAAGCAATTAAAATTATGCTTATATCAAGAGGCATACCTACGGAAGATTCTCAAAAAGTATGGTATGTTAAATTCAAAGCCTGTTGGGACTCCAACAAATCCTCAATTCAAGCTAAGTATAGATAAGTGTCTCAGTACTGATGTTGAAAGAGCTTATATGAATAGCATTCCATAGGCTAATATAGTATGTTCTTTGATGTATGATGTAGATTGTACTAGACATGACATAACATATGTAGTAAATCTTGTAAGTAGGTACATGGAGAATCCTGGAAAGGCTCATTGGCAAGCATTGAAGTGGATTCTAAGGTACATAAATGGTTCTCTAAATAGAGTCCTAATTTATGGTAGAGCCTTGTGTGAAGATAGTAAAGCAACAATCGAAGGATATGTCAACTCTGATTATACATGTTGTATGGATTCAGGAAAATCTAATTATGGATATGTGTTCACTGTGTTTGGCATAAGAGTTAGTTGGAAAGCAACACTTTAAAAGGTTGTTGACTTATCAACCACTGAAGCATAATATATCTCCCTAATTAAAGCTGTGAATAAAGAATTGGGGCTTTAAGGTTTTGCAAAGGAGCTGAAAATTCAAGGTCGAGTTATCATTGTTAAATGTGATAGTCAAAGTGAAATACACCTGTTGAAGAATTCTGCCTATCATGAGTGAACCAAGCACATTGATGTGAGGTTGCATTTCTTCAGAGAGGTAATTGAGCATGGAAAAGTCCAAGTGCTGAAGGTTTTAACAAATCATAATGCTGCTGATATAATCACCAAGATGTTGCGCATTAATTTGTAAGTTTTTCCACTGTATGCAGTTGATAAAGCTTCATAAAGTGCTGAAGCTTCATAAAGAATTTATCTCTCTATTTACTCCCTCTTTCTTTAGAATTTTTTTCTTCACTTAAGTTAAATTGGTTCTTTTAGTAAAAAACTACTTGTGAGGAAGCAATTCTATTGGTCGTGTCGTTACTATAATTCTCAAGAGTGCGATATTCTTGAGAAATCGAGTTTGGTTCTTGAGATAAAGCAATCATAAAATCTATGTGTTGGCTTTTAGAGCTTTTCTATAAAAAGTTATATTTGTTTCATGAGATGAGCCTAGAAAGTCTCTAATTGGTTCATTAGCTTATCTTAGGAAAAAACTTCAATTGTTGGTTGGGGATAAGCCTTTGTAAAATCGCAAGATCATATTTTATCAAGTTTCATAGGCATAATCTCTAAAAACGCAAGTTTATAGTCAAAATCTCAAGGAAGATCTCTTGGGGACAAGATTAGGACAACATTCGTCCGAATTTGTATAAATCACTGGTGCCATTTTTCTAAGTCCTTATCTTCTAATTTATACAATTTACTAAAAAAAATTATTTATTATTTCTTTCGCTATTAAACTTACTCTGATCCTAAAGAACTTAACACAATTGGCTTTTTAAGTAACAAAAATATAAAATTAATCACGAATTTTGAATACCTCTATTCACCAGTATATTTTGCTTGAATCACTTGTCCAACATGCTCTCATAGCACCCATGGACCAGGTCTAACAAACCTTGTTGGGAGAAAATTGATCTTGGCAAGGGCTTTGTGTGCCGTTTGGTGGTTATTCAGTTTTTTTGACCTATTTTTGCTAAATATGCATGTAAGATGTCCAAACATGTGTTTTTATCACTTTAATTTGATATATTGGGGGCTTTTATATTGACTACTTGTTAAATAAATTTACAAGGGCGTGCATGTTTTACATAATTCTCATTGGGTATACAAATATATGAAAATTTTCTATAGACAACATGATCAATTAGTATTGGACAACAAGATCTTACACTTTAGTATTTTCTTAGTGGAAAGGTCTTTTTAGTTTCTTTTTTCCTTTTTACTTTTTTAGTTAATGTGTAGTTAAAATATCCAAGTAGGTGTGTCACCATTTTTCATTGATTAATCGGGTTTTTTTTCATTAATTACTGATAAAAAAAAGTTAATAAGTGGTTATGTATTTTACGTAATTTTGCTAGTTATCAACTCTCCCCAACTTATATTTTTGTTTGTCCTAAAACAATATTCATCCAGATGGTGTAGATATTTTAAAATGCATGCTTTATAAGAGGTTGAATGACTAGGTGAAGAATTCTTTTGAAAAACATTTGTTGAAAGACATGATATTTTTAATAATCAAGTTCATGACCGACATCAACAATATTCACAAACCATTGTAGGAAGATAAATCACTTGCTTCACTAAAATGAGATTTTAAAATATGTTTATATGAACAATCAATTATTCGTCATAATCATGATCTCATTTATTATTTCTCAATGGTTAGTGTTTCTCTCTTGTAAGAAATATCACAAGATACATTATCACTCATGGATCACTAAGGTTTTTTTTTGGTTGTAATGTGGTTGGGCTTAAAAAAAATAATTATTTTTCTTTGGTTTCAAAAAGCCTAAACATATAAGAGCAAAAATTTATTGGTAAATCATTATTTTTCAAAAAGTCTCTTTCTTTGATTTCACTCTTTGCATCCATTTTTTTATGATTTACTTTTGTATGCAATGACATTTGATTTCTTTTTCCTTTAATTTTTTCAAAAGCGCGTTCTTTTTTTTTAGCTATGTTTTGTAACTTTGAAAGAACAAAAAAATTTATTTTAGATTCAGAGAATCGTCAAAGGACCATACCCTCACTAGGTAGGTTTTTTTTTGTCAAGTAGTTTATATCAAAATCAAACAAGAATTTGATCATATCCATTGTTATACCTCAATTTTTTACCACATTATTTTATCCATCTCAAGTATCTGAGTGTCTTAGGTCAAACTCACTCCACTTGAGTTAGGGTAGGAGGTCTTGCTCCATCAAAATTCATCGTATGCAAGTCAATTGGTCAACTCCAATGACCTAAAAGTTAAAGGAGAACTATTTTAACTTCTGTTTTTTTTAATAGCCTATTTTTTTTTATTATTAGATAATTACTTTTGTACTCTATTGTTATTATTGGGTATCAATTCTTTTTAGATGTATTTTTATTATTTGCACATTAGTATTATTATTAAAAATCATCTTTAGATTATTCACCAAATAGTAATTTTATTGTTATTGGATTATTATTATTTATTAGATTATTATTATTTCTTATTAGACTATTACTATTATTTTTTATAATGTTATTAGTATTATAATTAGGTTATTTAGTAGTATTATTATTATCTGATCATTAGAATATATTATTATTAAGTGTTATTACTTAGAGTATTATTTCTATTAAATATTATTAGTGTTATTTTTATATTACAATTAGAAAATTCGTTTTTAAGAATCGAATTAGTGACTAAAAAATTTAGGTCACTTCAGTGACCAAATTAGCCACCAAAATTTGACATCATTTTAATAAAATTTTAAAAATTACTAAATTGGTCACACAAAAAATTAGTCACCAAATTAGCGAGTGAGATTTAGTGACCATAATTCTCAGTCTCAAATAATTTTTTTTTTATATAAACTAATTCATAAAATATATTATTTTTTTAGTCACTAATAATTTTTTATTTTTTATTAAGTTACTTACCTCCCAATTTTCTTCTTTATTTATTTTTATTTTTTAGTCAAAATTTCACAATTATATTATTTTAACAAATAAAACATATACTCATAGAAATAATTAATTCTTTAAAATTTATTAATTTAAATAAAATATATGTTTAATGATAATTAGTGTAAAAGAATTTAAATAACATTTGAAATTTCTATTTCATTAATATTATATACATTTTCAAATTAAATTTAATAACTAAAATGAAATGACCTACTGGCTATTAGAAAACCTCTCAAAGGAAAGGACATTAGTTTGATACTCCCTTGAGTCAAAAAAAATTGTTTTATTTTAAGTTTTAAATAACTGAAAATAGTCACTAAAAATTTATCTCAAATTATAAATTACTTTACATTTTTAATGTAATATTAATGACTTCTTCCTCAATATATCCTCAAGTATTTATTATTATTTATTCTTTGAACTCTTTTACTTTTTTTTTTCTTAATATGTGGACATTACTCTAAAATTATACCTAATTTTTCTTTTACATAAAGTAATAATCAAATTTTTTAATTCGTGTGAAATATTCAAAACGTTTTATAATTTAGAACAGAGAGTGTTTTATTTTTATAAGATCATTAGGATAAATTATTATTAAGTATTATTATTTAGGGATTTTTAAATTCTATTATTTTTAAATATTATTAGAATTATTTAGGGTATTATCCTTTTTAGAGTGAATCGGGTCAAATCCTTCTACTTCACAACTATCTTTTAAGGTCCTTGTAAATCCTTGACCATCTTAATTCTGAACATTTGATTATTGATCTTGAAGTTAAAAAATTCGTTAATGGCCATCATACAACTAGTTCTAATCATGAACCTAGCCACATTAATACACTCCTTTTTAGATCCTAAGGTGGGAGAGAGACATTGAAAAAACTCTTCCAACCAAGCATGACACATAACTCCGTAGCATCTAACCCACACTATGCTTTTTGGACTTAGAAAATAACAATAAAAATTAAAAATAAGTATGTATGCTTATGAAAGTGATAGTGGGTAGTGAGAACATAAAAGATTGATGGTCTTCATTATTTTGAAGTCAAAGAATAACAAGAAGAAAAAAAGAAGTTATGATCGAGAAGTTAGCCCTCATGCAGTCATATTTGACGGGCAATTGAGAAATCTGCCATTCATTTCAATAATAACCTCCCTTTTCAACTGTAGTAAGTAAGTAGTGCACTACGACGTAAGACAATATACGATAGTACTTGCTTGATTTGCACTAATGGAACTTCGAATATTTATCAATACAATTTTTTGGTCAAATTATATACTTGTCATGCGTTAGTTTCAACTAAAGGAGAATGCAGAATCGTGTGCCAAACTGAGATTTATTTTATATTAATAATAAAGTGTATATTAACTGCTTTATGGTCTATGGACTATGGATGTAGTATAAATTAGTGGAGGTAATTAACACTTTTTAAAACCTTATCCCTGAAACAATGGATATCTTTTCTCAAGAATCTCTTCATGCTTTATAGGTTATCTTATGGAGCTATAAAAGTTTATTTAATCATTAGATTCAATTTGCCTTTTACACTAGTGTCCATTTATTATTTGACCTTGATATAAATAGCCTCTAGCATGACCAGTTATAAATATCAAGTTATAAGATGGGGTGTGAAAAGAGTCTTGAGTAAGTTCTGCAGAATGGAGGTCTTGGACTTAGAGACCTTGAGGTCATTAATGAAGTTTGCTTGGCAAAACTTGGATGACAAGTGCAGCATGGTGACGACAATTTATGTAAGCAGGTTATATTGGGGAAGTATGCTAGGCAGAATGGTTACTCTAATTGGGTTGTAAAGAATACTGACTCCAGATTTTGGAAAAATATGGTGAAGATATGGCCTAAAAATGTTAAGCATAGCATGTGGTATGTGAAAATGGTTTGAAGATTGATGCTTGGTGTGGGAATAATTAGTCAAAACTAATTATGGTAAGATGCAACATTAGTCAAGAGCAATAATAGGAATAACATGGCTTATATGTGTTTTGTAATATGCTTCCGTCATTTAATAGTATGTGGATTACTATATAAGCTACATCATTAGTTTGTAATAAGAATAACATCTATATAAAAAAGTAGTTTTTTTTTATAAATTCAATCTTTCTTCTTTAGACATTTATATCTCCTCATACAAATTCGTTGTTCATGTTATATTATTTTCTTATTTAACTTTAGTGAGGGTTGTATTTCATATCATTATTAGAAGTCATTTCCGCTGCAACTCCAACAATTGGTATCAGAGCCAATTGTAAAATTATAGAGTGGTAAAACTTTATTATTTTTATTGGTTATTGAAGATAATGGCTTCTACTAGTGGAACCGTCAAAGTTGGAAAATATGAAATTGAAAAGTTCAATGGAAAACATGAATTTTCCTATTGGAGGATGCAGATGAAAAATCTACTTATTTCACAAAAGTTGCACAAGGCGTTAGCTGAACAGAAACCTGCGAGTATGAAGGACGAGGATTGGGAAAAGTTAGATCTTGAAGCACGGGCAGCCATAACCTTATGCCTTGAGAGGGATTTTGCATTCTTGGTGAATGAAGAAGCAACGGCTGATGGCGTGTGGTCAAAGTTAGAGAAAAATTTCATGACGAAAACTCTAACAAATCGGATCTACTAGAAATCTAAATTGTATACATGTAAGATGGAGGAAGGCACCTCAACCCGGGATTATGTCAACAAGTTCGATAGGATTATATCAAACTTGAAAGATATAGAAGTGAAGATTGATGATGAAGACCAAGCACTTATGCTGCTTCTTTCATTGACCAAGAAGTAAGAAAATCTAGTTCAAACATTGATGCTTGTGGGTGATACTCTAACCATGTATGAGACTAGAACTTCGTTGTTAGCGGATGATCTTCAAAAGATTGCTACTAGTGCGATGTCTGGTAATGGTGGAGAAAATAACGAACAGGCACAAGGGTTGTTTGCTAGTAGGGGGAGGAACAATGAAAGATCTAAGGGCAGGGGCGGCAAGTCTAAATCAAAATCTAGAGCTCATGTGGAAAGAACATGCTTTGAATGTGGCGAGCTTGGGCACTTTAAAGCAAATTGTCCAAATAAGAGGTTATTGTTTAAGAATTATACCAACAACGAAAACAACTCCAGAGGTAAATAACAAGACTTGCAGGAGGCGAGTTATGTCTCAAATGGCGAGGATGATTGCTTCTCGGTTTCAGAACAAGACCATATGCATGATACCTCAGGGAGATGGATGCTTGATTCAAGAGCTTCACACCATATGTGCCTAAATAGGAAGTGGTTTACTACCTACCAAAATACAGATGGTGGTACAGTTTTAATGGGGAATAACCATGCCTGTAGAATTATGGGGTGTGGTGCAATACGAATCAAGATGCATGATGGAGCGGTAAGGACTTTGAGGAACGTGAGACATGTCCCTAATTTGCGGAAAAACCTTATTTCTCTTGCTGTATTAGAGGAAAATGGTTGCAAAATAATCTTGGAAAATAGAGTCTTAAAGGTTGTTCGTGGTTCATTGGTTGTGATGAAGGGGTTCGTCACAGGAATCTTTATCCTCTTATGGGGGAAACTGTCACAGGTGATTTGGCAGTTAGAATCAGTAGAAGTAAAGACCAGTCTAAATGTACGAGGATGTGGCCCATGCGCCTTGGGCATATGTCTGAAAAGGGTTTATCACTGCTTGGTGAGAAAGGTTTGTTGAAGGACATGGAAAAGCCATGCATGGAATTTTATGAACATTGTGTGTATGGCAAAGCACATAGGTCGCGGTTTTCTATAAGCAAGCATAAAAGCAGAGGAATACTAGACTACGTGCATACTGATGTTTGGGGTCCGACTCTAGTTACTTCTATGGGTGGTTCCAGGTACTTTGTTACATATGTTGATGATCATTCAAGGTATGCTTGGATTTATTTTCTTAAGCATATGAATGAGGTATTTGATATTTTCAAGTGTTAGAAAGCATTGGTTGAGAACATAACGGGTAGATATCTGAAAACTCTGTGATCGGATAATGGTACAGAGTATACGGATGAAGCTTTCAAGAGGTTGTAATCAGGAAGGCATTGTTAGACACTAGACGGTCATAGGCACACCATAACAGAATGGAGTCACAGAAAGACTGAATCGTACACTTCTTGAGAAAGCAAGGTGTATGCGCTCTAATTCTGGGTTAGGTCGAGAATGGTGGGCAGAGTCGGTTGCTATAGCTTGTTATGTAGTAAACAGATCCCCACATTCTAGTTAAGATGGAGACACACCCTATAGGGTGTGGTCAGGTGAACATGCTGATTATGAAAAACTGAAAATCTTTGAATGCACGACCTATTATCACGTCAAAGATAACAAAATTAATAATAGAGCCAAGAAAGCTATCTTTCTAGGATATGCAAAAGGGGTCAAAGGATATCGCCTTTGCAGTGTAGAAGATTCTAAGTTTGTAATAAGTAGGGATGTTACCTATGATGAAAAATCTATGGTGCCTAACGATGGTGGTGTTAAAATATTGAATTAAGTTATTAAGATAGAATCTGAAGACCAACCAGATTCTAGTTGTGATCAGGTAGAGAATCTTATCGTCAGTGAAGACGAGGAAGAGGATGAACATGACCATGAGGAGGTTCAGTAAGAAAATACACATGTGTTACAACAGCAACAATAGGAATCTTTGGAAACCACTAGGCCAAAGAGAAATTATAAAACAGTTCAGAAGTTTGGATCAGACAAACCTCTGAGGCATTATGGACAGGTAAACTTGGTGGAATATGCACTCTCAGTTGAAGAGGATGAGTCGGTCACCTTCAAGCAAGCTATCAAACACAAAGATATAGAGAGTTGGTTGGTTGTTATGGAGAAAGAGATGAAATCTCTTCATAAGAATAAGACATGGGAGGTGGTCCCATTGCCCGTGGGAAAGACTGCTATCGGTTGTAGGTGGGTGTATAAAAGAAAAGAAGATCATACTAAGTTGTGCGACACAAGATATAAGGCTAGACTAGTGGCCAAGGGGTTTGCACATAAGGAAGGAGTTGATTACAATGATATATTTTCTCCGGTGGTGAAACATACTTGTATCCGGGTGCTATTAAGTTTAGTAGCTCTTGGTGATCTTGAGCTAGAACAACTAGACGTGAAGACAACTTTCTTGCATGGAGACTTAGATGAGGAAATCTATATGGATCAACCTGAGGGATACAAGGTTGAAGGTAAAGAGATTCATGTATGTCGCTTGAGGAAATCACTTTATAGGTTGAAACAATCTCCTAGACAGTGGTACAAGCGATTTGACTCTTTTAGGATAAAACAAGGCTTCCCTAGAAGTAGTTATGACAGTTGTGTCTATATTCAGAAGCTTCGTGGAGGTGATTATATCTATCTATTATTGTATGTCTATGACATGCTTATTACTTCAAAAAGCAAGGTGAAGATAGATAAGTTGAAGTCTAAACTTGGTAAAGAGTTTGAGACAAAAGACTTGGGTGCTGCAAATAAAATACTGGGTATGGAGACTAGAAGAGAGCAGACAAACCGAAAAATTTTCTTGAGTCAAAAAGACTATTTAGAGCGGGTTGTTAAAAGGTTCGGAATGAAAGGTGCTAAGTCGGTGGTTACTCCATTAGCTCCAAATTTTAGGCTTTCTAGAAATCAGTCTCCCATTACAGCAGAACATAAGGCAAACATGGAAAATGTACCTTACGCTAGTGCAGTTGGCAGTTTGATGTACGTTATGGTGGGTACATGTCCAGATATTTCACAAGCGGTAAGTGTTGTTAGCAGGTTCATCGCGAATCCAGGAAAGGCGCACTGGGAAGCAGTGAAATGGATTTTAAGGTACTTAAAAGGCACCATTAACACTGGTTTGCGTTTTGATGGAGATACATGTCAAATAAGTGGTTTCGTTGATTCAGATTATACTGGTGATCTAGATAGACGACGATCTACTACTGGTTATGTATTTAAAATATATGGTACTCCAGTTAGTTGGAGATCGATGTTACAGTCTACAGTGGCACTCTCTACTATAGAAGTCGAATATATGGCAGTAGTAGAAGGAGTGAAGGAAGCATTGTGGCTAAGATGTATTCTATATGATTTGGGTATGAAACAAGAGTGTGTAAAACTGAGTTGTGATAGTCAAAGTGCGCTCCATTCGGCTAGGAATCAGGTTCATCATGCTCGGACCAAGCATATTGATGTAAGGTATCATTTTGTACGAGATGTCATAGAGGAAGGACCTATTTCTCTTACGAAGGTACATACTGATGAGAACCCAGCTGACATGTTAACCAAGGTTGTATCGGGTAGCAAATTTCAACATTGCTTGAACTTGCTAAACATTATTCCATATTCGTCCAAAATTTGAATATTTCAAATTATGAACGAGGTGGAGAATTGTGGGAATAATTAGTAAAAACTAATTATGGTAAGATGCAACATTAATCAAGAGCAATAATAGGAATAACATGGCTTATATGTGTTTTGTAATATGCTTCAGTCATTTAATAGTATGTGGATTACTATATAAGATGAATCATTAGTTTGTAATAAGAACAACATCTATATAAAAAAGTAGTTTTCTCTTATAAATTCAATCTTTCTTTTTTAGACATTTATATCTCCTCATACAAATTCGTTGTTCATGTTATACTATTTTCTTGTTTAACTTTAGTGAGGGTTGTATTTCATATCATTATTAGAAGTCAAATTTCCACTTCAACTCTAACACTTGGAATGACAATTGGGTATCATATAACGTTAAAATTGCTGATTTGAACGTTAAAATTGCTGATTTGAACGTTAATCTACCTGCTCAACTTTAGAATGCGCGAGTTTCTTATTTGGTGTCGATGGATGGAAATTGGAATTGGGACATTCTTGACTCGTTGTTACTGACAGAAATTAGGACGCATGTTGCAGGCACCATTCCCCCTATATGGATGCAGGTCCTGATGAAATTGCAAGTATTGGTGAGTACGAAAATGGGTTTTCACTTCAGGAAATATATACTCTTTTGACTGAGAAAGTAGTGCATAGCATTATGACAGAGTGACTTGTAGTTTGGGGGCTTCGAGTTCCTCAACGTACTCGAGCCTTTAGTTGGCTTTTAATGCATGACAAACTTCTTACAAATAAGATGAAGGCTCGATTTGGTGTTGGTAATGCAATGTGTAACTTATGCGGTGATGTGGAGGAAGATGCCTTGCATGTTTTGAGGGATTTCCCGCATGCCATGGCTATTTGGTTGCCAGAGGTCCATACTAACAAAAGAGTTTCTTTTTTTTGCGGGTGATATTAAACAGTGGATCCATAGTAACTTACATATAACTATGGGATGGAAAGATGGTCATGAGTGGAAGGAGTTTTGGGCCAAGCTTGTCACAATTTATGAATGTAGCATAACATAAGTGCATGATGACAACTACTTTAAACCATTGAATATAGTAGCTCACGTCAGGATGCTTATGCATGTATATAGATTCGCATAGGCGGCGTCTGGGTCAAATAGAGATCATCTTAGGGACTTGGAATTTATTAAGTGGGAGGCTCCTCGATTAGGAAGAGTGAAGCTTAATACAGATGGAGCGAGAGATAAGTTTGGAAATGCTAGTTGTGGAGGTGTCATCCGAGGTAGTGAGGGTGAATGGTTCATGGGTTTTTCTAAACACTTTGGAACGTGTGACAATTATACTTCTGAACTCTAGGGGTCTATGAAGTTTTGAAAATTGCTATTGAAATGGGATTTATGCGTATTTATGTTAATTTGAATACGCGGTTAGTAGTTCAAGATATTGCTACAAATAACTCGAGCAAGATTTGGGGTAGGAAACTTATTTCTAAGATAAGATACTACCTTGATCATTTTAAGGATATCTCAATTTCTCATATTTTCTGAGAAACAATATGTTGTGCTGTGCGCTTGCTAGAAGAAATCTTGCTCAATCTCAAGAACCTTATATTTTCATTAGTTGCCCTGATTTTGTGGCTCACCTTTTAGATAGGGATTTGGCCGGTGTGGCCACTCCTATGTATCTTTGCTTAGCTTTTCTCTTTGGGCTTCGGCCCTCCTTGCCACCAAAAAAAGAAGATGGGAAAGTTATATAAATAGCCACTAGCATTTAACATTTTCTTAGCGGCAATGAAACATGAAACAAACCAATTTGATTATAGTTTAAAATTTGATTTAATAATTAAATTATTGAACTTGATTTCTGAACCAAATGAGATGAATATAAAAAAACTTAAATTTGTTAACTAAATGAATTGGAATTAAACTATGTTTAATTCAGATTGTTATATTTCATGAGTAAACTATATATTGAATGCACAACCACAATGTTTGCAGAAGTACTCTTAGCCAGTTTCTCTATATGTTTTACTAAAAATACTATTGAATTCATAATGTGGCCGTCAATCATGGAAAATGAAAAATAATTCTCTTTGGCTTGTAACCCTGATACTTTCACCTCTTCCAAATATAGAATGTACTAGCACTTTCTAAATATACTTAAAGCATAGGTTTTTGGTGAAAGATGTTTTGACTTTAGTGGCATCTAGCCCCCTTCCCCCAACAATGTTACTCCATAAATTATCATGACTAAACTCTTTTGGGATAGTCTTATATCTCATTGTAGGCATTTTGAATATTTCTGTGAGTTGTGGCATACTTAATGAATAACCAGTGTTTAAATCCTAAATTTCGTAGAGCATTTTTTACTAAATTCAGTCATTGTGTTATCTTTTACCTCTAGAGTATTTAGGAACTACATGATTAATTTGGCATATGCGATGCTCTTTAAGGAAATAAAATAGCTCATACCTACTTTCACAAACAACCTTTCAAGTTCCTCAGCAATACCTAAAGTATGCATAGAGATTTGTTCAACAATTCTTGTTGGAATTATTTTCTGTTGTGCAATGACTTTGTATCTTTAATGTGGGTATGCATTGGAAAACTCAATCCCGTGTGGATTTGAGTTTTCTTCGCTTCCCATTTCCCTCCTTACATTGGAAATAGGATTTACTTAAGAAGTTAATGGTGTTTTTTTGTTATCTAAACACTTTTGTGTCATTGATGAAACTTGGTGAAGGTGAGTGGTATAGTTTAATGGTATAGTGACTGAGATAGAGATGGAGAATATCAAAGTTATAGAGGATGGTGGAAAGTTCTGAGAGTTTAGAAAGAAGGTGGCGAGGTTTGAGTTTAGGGAAAGGTTTTGATGTGAAAATGGTTGGAAAATATGAGTATGGAAGTTAAAGGGAGGGTTGGGATAAGGTTTGAGTGATGGTAATGGGTAGGCCTTCCACCACTCAAAGAATAGGGAAAATTAAAAATTGAGGTGCTTAGTGCACTACGACCGTAATGGCCATTATGGTCAGACCATAATACATGCAGAAAATGTATGTATGCGCACATTACGATTATAATGATTATTACGTCCAGGTCGAAATGTGCTATAGTTTTTGTACTATGTTTTGGTTATTTTCTAGTTTTAGGGTTTTCTTCACCCTTTCAACAATTTTACCAGTTAAGAGCAAATGATTTTTTGTGAGCTTTCTTCATTCTAGACTTAGATACTTTATTTCTCCTTCAATCTTGTGAGTTCTCATAAATCTAAAAAAAATTAAAAACATACAAGAGAAAAACGTCATAAATTAAAAACATATGAGTTATCTCTCATGTATTGCTTGGTTAAGGTTACTATAGCTTGATCGTTTGAAATTCTAAATCAAGAGGTGTTTTCTTCAAACATGTATCTTCAACATCAACATTGTACCCAAGTGCTTTGGAGTACCCATTGTAGATATCCATCATTTTCTGGATTCTTTACCGTTTTTTTTTCCAATTATAGGTGAGTAAAAGTATTTATGACAAGGTTTATATTCAAGATACGGTGGTACGAGTTCCATATTTTTTCAGAATTTATTAGCTATTTAGTGTTAAACCTTGTGTTTTTAAAATCATAAAGCTTTGGTGTTGAATAATAGGCCTTTCATCCATTACCCTTTCGTATACCTCAGCTTCCTCATTTTTGCTTTCTTGGTTGATAGTCTTTATTAGATATGCCTCCACATTGTGAGGAAGAGATGTTTCGAACTATAAGTCCTTAATGCTTTTATCCATTATGTTAAATCTATATCAAGAATCATTAAAGGTAGGGCTTTTCATAAGTTTGGAGAGTTAAATTTAATATTTTCATCTCTTACTTCAAAAGTAAGTTTCCCACATTTAACATTTTTGAGAGCTCCAATAGTGGCAATGAATGGGTTTCCTAACAAGTTGCTTGTTGGGTATGGGTTTTTACAAAATGGGGAAAGCTATTTTTATAGGAAATATTGGGATGGTCTTTCCGACCAAGATTATGGTTAATGGAGTAGGGGTTTCCTCTCTTGAAGTTATTCACGTAACTATCCATTTTTGGATGGGTTCTCCGATTTCAATCATCTAGTATGTACTACTAGTTTGACCAAATACTTCACAAATATCCAAGGATGGGGATATAGGTTATAATGCTCACACTCATTTTATCAAACTTTTGAAATAATGCATCAACTTTTGCGTTAATATGGTGTAGAGCGTTATCCTTATATAAGTCTCCTTATTTAGGCGCTCGCTCAATGGAGTTGTGGTCGCTTCCCCATTGATAATGGTTTTATGCTATATCCTATGTAAATTTGTAGGCCAAGTCGATATTCGTGATCATAAGTTCCCCGCCCGCAACTGAGTCTAGTGTCATTCTCATGGTATACCACGTATTGTTATGTACATAGATAGGAATGTGATTTTCAACTCATTCCATGTCATAATGAAATCAAAATGTCAGGTGTGCAGCCATGATTAGTCTTCGTCTCTTCGTAAAAAGGGAAAAAGAATTAAGAAACTCCTTTCATTTCCTACTTTATTCATTTTAAAAGTGTCACATAACTCAACAAAAATGCACAGAAGGAAGTCTTCGGATGTATTAATGTAGTCTTTCCTGGTTCAACTTCCATCCACATGGCCATGCCTTTGTACCTCCAAAACACCTAAAACATATAGAAAATAAGAAAATGAAAGAAAAAGTAATGTAATGCTGAATGAAAGTTTTTGACATGTGACTCCAAACACAATAGAGGGTGGATTGTGTGCGTTTTAAAAACCATTTCAAAATCAAAACATTTAACAAAACTAGAGTTTGAAACATGTTAGTAAAAAACACGATAAAAGCAACAAAAATAAGAATATCAGATAGATGAAAATGCAACAAAAGTAAATAACTGAAAAATAAAGAGTTAAGGGAAGAAACAAAAGAACTAGAGATGTATAAAGGCTCGGTCTAATTAAGTTACCTACTACTCTCCCGAAGAATTCCTTCTTGAGAGTTTTACTATGATGAGAGCTTTTTGACAGGGTTTACCCACAAACCTCCTTATACAAGAATTGGATTTTATAATGGAATAACTTTCCAACCAAACACTAAGTTTTAACTACAAAAACTTCCTAACCAAGAGATTTTACCACAAGCCAATATCAAACCAATTGAGATCTTTTAACGCCAAACAAAGCTCATGAACCGACTAAGAGTTTTAATTGCAGAGACCTCCCCAACATAACAACGGTTTAAATTGGTTTACCTTAACAACGAAATAAAAGTTTTTTATTTGGTTTTGCTCACAACCAAAAAAAAATTCTCCCAATGAGAATTTACAAATTTTTCCTTACATCAGACCCAAACACCTCACAGATATAAAAACTTCAATCTCAAAGTAACCAGTGCAAGTAATGTGGTTCTTCTCTCCAGGTTGACATTTGTATTATTGTGTGTAAACCTACAGACATGGTATGAGTTCTTCCCAATCTTCAAGAAATTCATCGGTCAAGAAATCTGTGGAATCATGGTGGTTTCCACACACGAAGAGACTGACCATACTGGTCAAGCTGGAAGATTCAAGAAGCGAAAATCAAGTCAAAAACTTGCAGAGAGTTTAGCGTTAAGCTTTATACATGTCAAGATCTAGATATGAGATTAATATTTCTCTACATTATTGTGGATTGACGATTGTATGAATTCGTTTAATATTTTTCGAAACATAGTGGAAAAAAACAAATTCCAATGGGAAACCATTGAAGATTGTGGTTGGCTCATGTGAGGACGATGTAGCCAAACCACTATACCAGTGTACTCTCTCTCTCATTTAATTTTTGTAGTCTATTGCATGTTTATTTTTTTGTTTCTTAGCATATTTTATCATTACTTCCCGTTGGTAGCAATTTATTACTTAAGTGTAGGTTTTGCTAGAAATGGAACCTAATTGAGTTTTATTGGTGATTGAAATTTGTGAATTGGTGGTGTTAGAATTCTACAATAATTGAATTTATGTAAATGACACATCTCGTGTAATTTACAATTTATTTATTTGACATAGCTAGCACTTTTTGTGTATTTTCTTTGAACAATATGTGGTATTTATGACTTGTTTATCTATAATCATGATTAATTTACAATACAAGCATAAACACTCTATTTTCGCTTTAAAACTTCTGCATGTTTGAAAAAACACTGATATTTCATTTTTTTTTAAAAATGGTCAATTTTTTTAAAGGGTCTATTCACCCTCTCTATAATGTCTCACTACTCCATATATATTCCTACTCAACAATCATATGAGGCGAGTGGTCTACACACGAGACACGTTTCTTAGTTTTTGGGCCAATATAATACTAATTTTGTCTCTTTTGGTGTACGATAGTTTTCTATAGATAGAAACTTAAGAAGACAAAGAAAATGGTTATTGGGATAGTTACTCTAAGGGATTAAAGATTGTTGGAGGTATCTAAAAAGGTCAAAAAATACTTCTAAACAAGTTGGAATTGTGTAATTCACATATTGAGAATAAAAAATATCGTAAAACACTTGGATAGAAAATAAGAGATGTTATTTATGAACACGAAAGCTATATTCTTCTAATTGATTTTGTAATCTCTCTAGTAAGTACTTTTGAATGATAGTGGATCAGATATGTTGTCTCTCTCGTATAGTAGATAATTTTTTAATGAGTTGGATAAATAAATTTTGGACGCTGATATCAATTTAGAAAACATGCACAACTACAAAAAACACATACACCATCGATTAAAAAAGATATATTATCACGCAGGACTGACTGTTGTTATACCGTGTGCGGTTGTATATGTGTTACTTACAATCAAGGTTGTAGGATCGTTGTAGAAAACTGAAAAGTGTGCTACCTATAATCACGGTTATTTTAAATATCCGTTGTGAAAGGCCTGTCAGTTTTTTTTTTTAATTTTTGCCACATATTTTGCCTTACTACATTTATAACTTTCATCACAATATACAATATTAAATATTTTAATACAACAATATCAAGAACAACAAGATTAACAAGAATAATAAGAACACTAACAAGAAGAGCAATAACAACAACAATAACAATAAGAACACCAAGAACAACAAAAACAACAACAAGAACGACAAGAATAACAAGAATAATAACAAGAACAACAAGAATAATAACAACAAGAACAATAACAACAACAATAACAACAACAAGAATAAAAATAAGAATAACAACAAGAACAACAAGAGTAACAACAAAAGCAACAACAACAACAACAACAACAACAATAACAAGAACTACAAGAGCAACAAGAACAATAACAAGAACAACAAGAACAATAACAACAACAAAAAGAACAAAAATAAGAATAACAACAAGAACAACAAGAACAACAACAAGAACAACAAAAACAACAATAAAAATAACAAGAACAACAATAAAAGCAAGAACAATAATAATAATAACAACAACAACAACAATAACGAAAACAACACAAACAACAATTAAAAAATAAAGAAATAAAATTATTAAACAATAAAATCTACCTGTAGAATAGTTAAACAGGAACAAACTGTAACACGTTAATGGATGCGATATTTCTGAGTTTCGTTTGTGGAAGAAATGATATTTTCAAGTTTGGTTTAGTGGATGAATAATATTTCATAAATGGAAGAAGTTTGGAGGCAGAAGATGAAGTTTGTCTAAGTCCGTCTAGGGCAAAAGTGAATGAATTAAGAACATTATATATATCTTAAAAAAAAAAAGAAGGTGCCACCTATGACCACAGTTGATTTAAATATCCATTGTGAAAGGCCTGTCAGCATTTTTTAAAAATAAGTAAAAAACCAAAAATGTTGGTGCTGGGATTTGAACCCATGACCATACACCACTTTTCACCCGGGGTATTAAATCAATCGTGGTTATAGGTAGTTAAATAAAATAAAATAAAATGCATGCGCCTAAATATCACATACTATAACGGTTGATTGAATATCCGTAGTAATGCGGGTGTTATTATATGTGTTTTCGGTAGTAGTGATGCCACGTACACCATCAACTGGTTCATCATGAGGAGCATCCACATTAGATCAAGGGTAAGGTGTCACAACTGCGAAAAACACCTGGCGGAAAAACAGAAGAGTGGCCCCCAAACATTATTCATCCCAATAAAGAGAAAGAGAATGATCGAAGAAAACCTGAAAAGAGGGGAGAAGATAAGGTCGTTGCAACCAAATCTTGGGTTCGGGAGTCGGTTATGCGAGAGGAAAGTATTAGCACCCCTTCGCATCTGTTGCACTCAACGGGATCCATGTTTATTGTCTAATCAAATGAGGTTTTATCTAAAGCCTACTGCTAAACGAAAACGAGAACGAAAAGAAGAAAAAGGAGACTCGATAGGACATTGTCGCCCTATGCCTACGTATTCCCTCTTGCAATGGAAAAGCCAAAGTCAACGTAATTAAAAAAACTACGGGTAAAAGGGAAAAGGTTGCTTGCTAAGATATCGTCGTCTTGGTCCTACGTATCCTCATCTAGAATGAGAAATCATAGAAGCCGTAGTTTGGCTCACCATAGGTTTCTTAATGTTTTTTATGAGCGATGTTAAGTTCACAATCCAACAGTTAGGATCGATGCCTGTTTGCGGTAGAACGGAAAAATAACATACTGTTTTTGAAAATGAGTTTGACAAACGATCCCAAAGGATGAAAAATGATTTGAATTTGTTTGTGAGTCTTAGAGAAGTGAACAGATTGGATTTGAGATTCACATTGCACTAAAGTTTATGATATAAGAGTGAATGTGTTGCATGATCGCCCCCAGACGGGGCGTACGCTAAACACTCTAGACAAGCAAGGAGAGTCCTCTCGCTTATCATTTCTCATATACTTAAGGGTCATGGCGCACCATGTTCATCATATTTATTAAGTGTTTTGAAGTTGTTTTGAGATGAGAAGAAGAGAAAGACGCACAAAAGGTCTAAAGGGAAAATTGGTCCTAATATTGTCATGCAAAGTGGCCATAAGGTCGGCATTTGGAAGGAAATTCTATCCTAATGTTAGCATGCAAAAGATGAACCTAAGGTTGAGGTTAAAATGGACTAACCTAATGCTATCATGTATGAATTAAAATCCTAATGTCTATCCTACTCCAAGCTTAATAAAAAATTATATCGAACTAGGAGGCCCTAAGGAAGCATGCAATAACAAGCCAAAAACAAGAAAATAAGGCAAAAACAACAGCTTCAACAGTGCTTCCTGCACAGAACAACAATAAAATCCAGCACATAAGCAAACCAACTTTTAACAACACATGTTTTCAGGTAGAAACAGGTGTAAAAGGCAGCACATCAGGCAAGGCAACATATAACAGTTATTATTCTGCACAACAGTCATGTATTCACCAGGGCAGCATGTAATGCATTAAGACAAATGCTCATGGATATGCATCAAACATGTACAAACATGTAACATTACACCATATAATCAAGTATGCATCCAATATTTATCAAACAACAGTGAACATGTTCAAGCATCAAACATAATCATGCGTTCCAAAGAAGAAAATCGAAAACAAGCTTTCACACTTAAGCAAACATACATGAATTGCAAACATGAGCAAGCATCAAGCAAGAGAAAACGATTCACATGTGTAGACAATTAAACACTACATAAATAGACACAAACAAGTTCCGAAAGCATCGTATGTTTAAGCATTCATCAAAAGCAACACGGATAATTAAACAATTAATTGCTTAAAAGGAACACACAATAATGGAATCAGAAATAAAATGAACATGCATCATATTTCCAGCAATTCAAATATCAAGAACAAGCACTCACAATAGCACAAAGGATTATGAAACATGATCATCACATCAAGAAAGTAAAACGAACAAATCATGTACATACGAATCAGAAACCAAAAGTTGTGCGTCGAAGAAACTCAAACACAATGTCATGCACTACAAGAAAATTGGCAAATTGCGATGGTTCATTTTGATAGATTACGATGGTTTTAACCGTCGCAATTTGTAAGTTACGACGGTTTCAATCTTGTCACGGAAACGGGCGTCGCAAGGCCGTATTGCGACGGTTGTGAAAACTGTCGTACAAATCGTCGTTATTTTCACGACGGGTAGCTAACTGTCGTAATCTCCATATTGTGACATTTTTCAACCGTCTTAACTTGTTTAATGATTTTTGTTTTATTGCGAAAGTATATTGTGGCGATTTGAACCGCCGCAAGTTGCAAATATTTTAAAAAAAAAAATCTGCAAATCCTCGACCTCCAATATTTTCAACCTACAAATAACCACCAGTATTAAGTGAAATATGATGAAAAAACATTGCAGCAGATTCTGTTTACCTCATATGTCACAGCCCATTAAGGATCTGCTATCCAAATTATCAACCTTACAAACCTACTTGTTATACATATATTACCTATAAAGTTTACATTATTAAAATCAAAGTAGTTCATCTAGCAATGATCTTCTATCCAAATTATCAACCTTTGATTTAATATTTAACATGTTCTTCTCCAAATCAGATGACTTCACCTCGAGCTCGCCGAGCCGTTCTCGGATTATTCCGTCGATCTTCGTTTTAATATCCGCCACCTCTTGTTCTTTCTGAACAAGAATTTCAGTTTTTTATTCAAGCTCTTTCTTTAATGATTTCATTTCTTTATCAGACTTGGCCTTCTCCGTTTCCACGGTCTGGTGCTCGCTGATGAGCTCAATGTTTTCAGCAATATCGTTGACAATCGTACGCAACGACTCCACGTGAAGTTGGGCAGACTCTACGTCTTTAAGAATGGCCAACAGTTCCATGACTTTGGACGATGTTAAGAACATCTTGATTTGTACTCCATCAAACAGCAGTTGACCGGAGGCAAGATCAACTGACACCCTTCATCGTGAATCCAAGCACATACAAAGAAACACGAACACGCAAACTACGAGTAGAAACAAAGACATACCACATACTTAGGCAACATGAAGTCATCATATTTTAGAGGCACAAATAATAATAATAATAATAATAATAATAATAATAATAATAATAATAATAATAATAATAATAATAATAATAATAATAATAATAATAATAATAATAATAATAGAACACAGACTGGTCAAATGACTTGCCTGTTGTATAATCAAGGCCACAAGCCCAAACATCAATTGTTATCAATACTCGAGTTGTCCCAGCAGGAAATTCTCCCATAATTGCGTCTCTTTCTTTTTGAGGCATGTCACCATGCATTGATGAGACGGTGAAATTATTGTTACGTATTTTTTCAGTTAACCAGTCCACTTGTTCCAAAAGGATGTATATTAACTATACTACTTATAATATAATATAGAAATTGTTAACTCATCACTATGAGCAAATACAGAGTACGAAATCCACCAATCAACCATACTGATTCTACGAAACTTTGATAATTTTCGTTTACCTTTCGCTTGGTGTTACAGAATATAACAGCTTGAGTGATGGTGAGAGTATCATAAAGATCACACAGAGTATCAAACTTCCAATCCTCCTTTCCAATAGCAACAAAAAATTGCTTGATGCCCTATTATTAAGGGGGAAGGGTTATTGCATCAATATCCAGGTAAATATCAGAAAGCACGAGGACAATGAAAGCAATTGCGTACCTCCAATGTCAATTCATCATGTTTGACAAGGATCCTCACTGGATCTGTCATAAACAGCAGTTGGGCTCGATGTTTTCAGCAATATCGTTGACAATCGTACGCAACCACTCCACGCGAAGTTGGGCAGACTCTACGTCTTTAAGAACGGCCAATAGTTCCTTGACTTTGGACGATGTTAAGAACATCTTGATTTGTACTACATCAAACAGCAGTTGACCGGAGGCAAGATCAACTGACACCCTTCATCATGAATCCAAGCACATACAAAGAAACAAGAATGCACAAACTACAAGTAGAAACAAAGACATACCACATACTTAGGCAACATGAAGTCATCATATTTTAGAGGCACAAATAATATTAATAATAATAATAATAATACTAATAATAATAATAATAATAATAGTAATAATAATAATAATAATAATAATAATAATAATAATAATAATAATAATAATAATAATAATAATAATAGAACACAGACTGGTCAAATGACTTGCCTGTTGTACATCAAGGCCACGAGCCCAAACATCAGTTGTTATCAATACTCGGGTTGTCCCAGTACGAAATTCTCCCATAATTGCATCTCTTTCTTTTTAAGTCATGTCACCGTGCATTGATGAGACGGTGAAATTATTGTCACGAATTCAAGCCACCTGAGATCAGAAATGACTGTATCTCAGATATAGTCAATGATGTTGACAATATGAACCCTATAGAGCCTTCAACCCTCTCCTCTCCAGCAGCCTCAAAGACTACTTTAATCATTTCAAGAAGACCTGATGTGGTATCACAATCCACTGCAATCACAAATAGTCGATTTCTACTCCTCAATGGCGGAAATTTACTAGCATTTGAATTTTGGTCTGACTTTTCAGCATCCCCACCCCAACGTGTGTCATTGGAAATGCCCTTTGACCATGACAAAACATCATTCTCTAATTTTGTAGTTCTATCTGTTGCATTTCCATCAGGATCCAAAGAATTGTCATTTCCACTATCCCCGCTCTTCTCTCCATCCAATGAAAATTTCAGGTTAAGAGATAAGTCATGTATATCTCTCAATGAATCACCGAGTGATTCTTCTGATTCTGAACTTTCACCTTCATCCTCGCTACGCTGCCATTGAGGATGCCTTGGCTTGCAAGTGGATATTTTAGACAGGTAAGTCTTGCAATGCTCAAGCCATGAAATAAATGAATATTCTTCAACCCATTCTGTCTACATTTTGCCCACAGTTGCTTGTTGCTAACAAGTTTCAAAAGAGCATCTGCAATAGACTTCTCATCATGGGGATCTATAAGCAGACAATTGTCGAGCACCTATATCGATAATCAATTAATCAACCATGTTTCCATGGGAACATTTACAGTTCAATACATAACATAACCACTAATCAATAAACATACTCAGATGAATATCAACAGGACCTCCATTTTTAGTAGCAACCATTGGCAAACCATAAGCAGTTGCCTGTTCAACAAAGACGCAAGTTAGTGTTTACAACTTCAAAAATAAATCAACTAATAGTAATTAATTCAAGATTCAGAAGATCACCTCAATTAAGGTAAGACCAAATGGCTCAATGAAAGCAGGATTAATGAAGACACCCTGCACAGATATCAGATATGAATGAAATGTAAAATGACAACATAGCTTGCATGGGTAAGAGAATTAAAGACATGAAGAAAGTAATATAGATTGAACCCAACAAGCGGCGGCAGACCCACATTAGTTGCATCTTAGCATAATGAATACACGTGCGGTGCAGGATTTGTATTGGATTTAGAAAAAGAACTTACTAGCAAGTCACATCAAACAAGGAACCATTAAAAATGAAGGAAAACCGATACATAAGACAACTAAAATGCATCTAAAATCTATGGTTAAAATATGAAATACCTGTCAGATTTGTCAAACCTGAATCTGGCTCCGAAATAGTAGGCAATAGCAAGTAACCATGAATCACTATGAACAGCAACTAAAGACAACCAATATTTTTCTTGCATGCCATCCTTGGCAAAGTTAATTCCAAGCACAGGCTCGGGAAGCTCCGGCGGAACTTCTTCAGCAGGTAAATTAACTTCCCACTGCTCACTAGGAAAGTCGTATAAGCACAAATTCTCCTTATCTGAGAGAACCAAGTAATGGTTTATAAAACACAAGTACCAAATAGAATACATATTACTGAAAAAGTAATGACCTACAATCCCTACAACATGGCAAGTAATACTTTCTCTACAACATTTTTTTTGCAGCTACAAAAGATCTGCAATATGATATATTTATATTTGTAACGAAAATAATACCGTTAGGAGCCTTGAGAAGATAAGAACATGACTATATGTTCCTTGATGCAAGAACTACAATAGGTGTTACTTAATTACAAGTTCATGTAACTAATATAGTTTGTAAATATGAACCACAGACTCTGACACAGAAACCAACGCGTGCACACACCAGAGTGTGGCAATGTGTTCACAAAAACAAATGACAATTAAACCTACATTCAGTGCAAAAAAAAAACAAAAAATCTTCAAACATCATAATAGATCAACAGAATGATACTGATTTATGAATCTTAAGGAAGACCTTGTTGCAATCAGCCCTCCAGAAAGTAAAAAAGTCTATCGATTAATCGAAAACACAAATGATGCGGCACATGAAAAGAGATTGTAACTTACCAGGATCACATTGGTTATAGAAATCTTCAACATCTGCAACAACAGCATAACCAGAGAGAAGAACATCATCAGTAAAGAAAAAGTTACAGAACATTCATATATATAAATTTAATAGAAACATAGTCAAAAAGCTCAAACTAAAACGATCTTATGAACAGACACAAGCATAAAAACAATTATTCATAAAAACAGAACTACAAACTAAAACGAAAACCTGAACACGGATTTAAACCATCCGTTTTATGAGAATGGAACAAAATTAAGCCCAAAATATTTCACACTGAGAGTACTCATAACCGAATCATAACTTGCCTATACTGGTTACAATCACTAGAGACCCAAAGCTTGAAACAGGATTGAAACCGAAGCCAATAATAAACCGAAAAATATTTTGAATTGTTACCTCGAATTTGGATCTGAATCAAACAATGGGTCCCTCTTGAACGATTTCTAAATACTTGCCTTGTTGCGGCAGCCACTACAGAGCTTGTTGGGTTGTTCACAGCTTGGCTTCGTTACGTTGTCGTGGTGATTTCTTTTTGCGAAGACTTCTAGACAGTTGCAGGCGTCGTTGTCGCTACTGCGAAAATCGGCGCCGGCTTGACAGGAGAGTCGCCACCGTGCGTTATTTATCCCTCAGAGCGGGAAAGGAAACGCTCGAAGTAAACCTCGCAAAGACGGGAAAAGGTATGGTCATCGCAACCAAAACCTGGATTCGGGAGTCGGTTACGCAAGGGGAAGGTACTAGCACCCCTCACGTCCATCGTACTCGATGGGATCCACGCTTGGTGTTTATAGGTAAAAGGGTGTATTATCTATCTACGCTAATGGCTGGTCTGGAAAGAAAATAAAAGGACAGGACTCGACAGAACATACGGTGTTCTGGGCCTACGTATTCCCTCGTGCAATGGGAAAGTCAGAGTCAACGTAGTTCGACTGCCTACGTCTAAACGGGGGAAAGATTGCTCGCCAGGACATCGCGTCCTGTGCCTACGTACTTTCATCTGGAATGAAAGATCAGAGCAAGCGTAGTTCGGCTAACTACGGGTAAACAGGGGTTCTCACACAGCAGTGAGAAAACAAACTGGTCCTAAAGGCTCGGGAACCTACAAATACGATCTGGTCTCAACTGCACTCGGGCAAGAGAAAGGGATAACAATTAGTCGTTAGCGGGAAAGTCTCGATCGCACAGCCGCGAGAGAACAAAGGTTAGTCGTTAGCGTGCTCGCTAGGATATCGCATCCTATGCCTACATATCTTCGTCTGGAACGAAGAATCAGAGCAGCTGTAGTTCAGCTAACTACGGGTCAAGCTACTCAAAAGCTCCTACAGAAAGGAAAGGGAAACCCTAGAACTATAGCTGAGAAACAGGGGAATCTACCTACTGCTATCACACTTGGTTGACCATCCTAATGTCTATCATAACAACTCCGCAGCGGAGAAGTCAGAGCTCCTAAGGGATCATGGCAACAGGACTAAACTACACACAAGAAACTGCAACGTAAAGGAATACTGAAAATATGCATGAATGCAACAACTAGACAACCAAGGCGCAGAGGCCGCAAACCACAAAGGCAAGGGAGCTCAGCTCTACCGAATACCAACAAGCAAAGCCACGCAATAACAAACAAGCAGAAGGAGGACCACCTCAACTTCTCATGCACACAAAGTCTACTTCTAAGATGCACCTATTCAGAACTATCTAGATGAACACCTAAGTCTAATGCAACACAATATCACACAAGTCAAGCAATACAAAGAGACTAACCCTAAGCAGGGCCTCAAACAAACCTGAAACAAGCTTCTAATAACTCTCTAAACAAAATTCTATACAATACCCTAAGCAGGGATCTAAGCAACAACTCTAATCAAAACCCTAAGCAAGGATCTAAACAAACTCCTAGGCAAGAGGAATCAATCCCATTCTCCAAGCTTCAGAACAAGCTTACCAGAGAAAGGAAGCTAAGCAGACAAGCTCATGGTATCTTCCTCAGGAAAGTACCAGGAGGTTACTACTCAGGAGTCATATCCTATGCGGCTCGACAACTGTGATCAGTTTACATCCCTCCTCAGGAGAGATTAAACTCACATGAAGGCTCCGGCGTCACTGGATATTTGGGAAAGAACCTATATGCACTAAGGGAACTAAGTGAACAGACTCATAGGACTTTCCTCAGGAAAGTACTAGGAGGCTGACACTTAGGAATCGTATCCTACGTGGCTCAACAACTGTGATTAGTTTACATTCCTCCTCAGGAGAAATTAAACTCACAAGTTGGCTCCAACATCACTGGATACTTACGAAATCCTAGATAAACTAATGGAACTAAGTGAATAGACCCCTAGGACCTTCCTCAGGAAAGTACTAGGAGGCTAACACTTAGGAATCGTATCCCATGTGGCTCAACAACATGTGATCAGTTTACATTCCTCCTCAGGGGGAATTAAACTCACAAGTCGGCTCCGACATCATTGGATACTTACGAAAGAGGTGAGAAGGAAGGATGAAAGTCATTCATAGTGCCTTCCTCAGGAAAGTACCATAAACTCCCTTCAAACTTCAGGATCTCGAACCTCACAAACAGACAACAAGCTCCTAGACTAAGCCTCAATCTACTGCATCCTTGCAAGCTCCAACAGGATCTCCATCAGCTCCCACCTTCAAGAAGAATCCACAGGCCAACAAACCACAAAAGATTATCTCTGAAGTTCAACCACAGTTGAACTCCAAAGTCAGAAGTCATCAAGACTTCCCCTATCTTCAGGCTCAGACAAATCACAGCAGAACACCCTACAAAAATCTAACAAAAATCTAATGGGAGACCTACATGGCTCTAGGATAACATACTAAAAAAAATCAGAATAAAATTCAACACCAGATGAAAGAACTAAAAATCAGCAGCACAGACATATCCACAGACCAATTTATTCAACAGCCATAACAGTGAAAAAATGCAATTAAAATGACAATGCATGATTAAGCTAATATTTTTATGCTATAAAATTCTACACTGAATTACGAGTCTACAGAAAAAAGAACGGAATTATTTGACTAATTCTACCATTTTTTATGAATTTTCTAATGATATGCATGCATTGAAAATATTAAAAAACAAATCAATTAATTGAAAAATATGCAAAATATAACAAACAAAAATAAAATGTCACTTTTATTTTTATTTAATTTTCTAAACATTTTTCATGAAATGGTGGAAAAAGAATTATCAAAACAATTATTATTTACATTTTTTCTATGAATTATTTGATATGAAAATATAAGAAGAAAATCAAAATCTAAAAGAAAACGACATGGGGTTCAAATAGCAAGATATAAGCCTATTCTACATTGGGCCCACACTCTGGGGGGTGCCAACAGCAGTTGGTGCGCAGGCCCATGTTATATTATCAAACAATTCAGAAAAAACCTATGGGGTGCAGCACTAGCAATTACCTAGTTGTTATCTCAATGGGCTTACGCCCAGGGGGTACAGATAGCCATTTTGGGGCTTAAGGCCCATATCCAAATTCCCAGACCCACACGCCAGGGGGGGGGAAAGCAAATTGGGAGGTGTGGCTTCAGAAACACGTTTGGGCCTAAGCCCAACGTCAAACCCTAATCCAACATTCAGCTGAACAAAACCTATCATCATCCCCCCAAATACCCTGGTACTGTTCACTCTGGGAACCCTAGCCGCTTCTACCCGTTCTTCCTCCTCACTCTCTCTGCAACTCACTCAACCCAGCAAACCCTAACTCAAACCTAAATGCTAAACGAACCACGATGAAACCCCATATTCAACAGTCAACGGAAAAACGTGAACAAGAGTCGAAGAATGACACACCTGGATTTGGAACACGAATGACTCAGGGAGTTCTTGAGGCTTGTTGAAGAACTTGATAGCTTCACTTCGCACGTGGATCTTGACGAGGATCCTGATGAAGAAAGTAAAGAGCTCTTGGTGTAAAGATCTTTGAACGGATGAAGAAGATGCCTGGTGATCTTGAAGATCTATGACAATCTGGACCGAATCTGGAAAGGTCTATGAAGATCTGGAAAACGCAAGAACGTTTCAGTGAAGATCCGGACGAAGTTCCTTTGAAGATTGATGGTCACGAAGGTTGATGAATCTTGATTCATGACGATTTTGCTTGGATGCCTGGAAATCGTTGATGAACGCCATGAATGTTCTTGGAGATTTTCTGGAAAAAGACCTGAAGAAGATGAACGGATGAACAAATTGGTGGTTCCGGTGAATTTTCCGGCGACACCTTTGGAGGGAACGCGAACGAAGATTGGGCGGTATCCTCAGCGATTTTCCTGAAAAATCCGGCTTCCGATGAACTTCCGGTGAAATTGGCTTTCCGGCGACCGTTAGGAGTTGGTTGCGGTGGATCAGGCGGTGGTCACCGGCGATTGCATGTCGTCCGGTGAGGAGCTGGTAGTGGGATCCAGGTGTCAGTGCATGCAGCGAGGTAGCTCAATAGTGGGACGCGTGTGAGAGGGGAGTGAGGAGAGAGGGACGCGTGTGATGTGCTGGCGCAGAGAGAGTGAGATGAATTGGATGCGTGGCAAGACGAGGGAAGAGAGAGAAGAGCGCTGACAGGCTCTTATATAGCCACGTGTGCAATTCCTGGGCTTCTTCTGACTGGACCTTTTGACTGCACCTGGCCCACTTAGGCTAATGACTCAGACTAAGCACCATTAAAACGTGACTAAAAGTGTAAATAAGGGACAAATGGCCTGATTAGCATATGATTAACTACATGAAAATGATTAAAAATTGATGATGAATGATTAAAATTGAAACGAAAATGAATATGCTAATTAAACAAAAATGCTTGATGAGAAACAATTAAAAAGACTAATACCCTAAAAATCTGACTAAAACCTATAAAAAAAACTATTAAAATCCATATTAACCTATATAGAAGCCAAATTTTATAAAACCTATAAAAATTCACAAAAGCCTATTAAATCTACATCACAAATACTATTAAAATCTATATTAAAACTATATTAATTTCTATAATATTCTAAAAACATTTAACATCATTAAAATCTATTAAACTAAAAGTCTATATTCTATAATCTTCTATATTAAAAAAACTATTAAACTCTAAAAGATTATTAAAAAACCTATTAAAATTCTACATTAATCTATTAAAAGCTATTTAAAAAATCTATAAAATCCTAAAAAAGAGATTAAACTATAAAAATGTTCTATAACCTATTTAAATTCCAGAAAAATTATAAAGCCTATTAAAAATTCCCAAAAGCCTATAAAAATCCTAAAAATGCAGATGAATGCACAAATGACTCCCGTAAAAGCGCACGAGACCAGATTGAATCGAACGGAGATCCCGGGCATCAGAATATCCTCAAAATCACTGAAAAATCACCGAGGAGCGCACAATTTCCCGAAAATAAAACCCTGGTTATCTGGACTGGATCTGCCATATCTGATAGACAAAAATCAAGCTGTAAACTCTGATATCCCCTGCTTGTGCACAAAAATCATCTGTCTGAGCTGTGAATATGAAATTGAACCATGAGTCGGATAGGAGAATCGGTTGGTCAAATTTTAGGGTGCAACAGCTGCCCCTATTCAAGCGACTTGGACCTGAAAGGTTTGAAGAGCGCTCAGCCTTTAAACATTCAGAGGTACGAGACGGTTGAATACAAATAAAACCCGAAAATTTGCCGACCGCGAGCATATACTGTTAACTGCTTGGAGAATAAAGTCCAGAAAACCGAGTCCAGTCATTACGGCACCAAACTGATCAATCACCTGATAGAGAACTCCTGATTTGAATACCCGTTGCTTGTGACACCCCACATAACAAACCCGGATGGTTGCAACAACATACATGATTCTTTCACATTGCCTACTGATAGGCAGGAAGAGAAATATACTCACATCGCCCAAAGATGGACGGGAAGACACCCTGATTGAATACTCACTTCGTCTAATGATAGACGAGAAGACAACATTAATCAATGAATCAATCAATATTCTCATCGTCTAAGGGTAGACGGGATCGTCCTGATTGATGAACAAATCATTATTCACATCGTCTAAGGGTAGACGGTATCATCCTGATTGATGAACAACTCATTATTCTCATCGTCTAAGGGTAGACGGTATCATCCTGATTGATGAACAACTCATTATTCTCATCGTCTAAGGGTAGACGGTATCATCCTGATTGATGAACAAATCAATACTCACATCGTCTAAGGGTAGACGGTATCATCCTGATTGATGAACAACTCATTATTCTCATCGTCTAAGGGTAGACGGTATCATCCTGATTGATGAACAAATCAATATTCACATCGTCTAAGGGTAGACGGTATCATCCTGATTGATGAACAACTCATTACTCACATCGTCTAAGGGTAGACGGTATCATCCTGATTGATGAACAACTCATTATTCTCATCGTCTAAGGGTAGACGGGATCATCCTGATTGATGAACAACTCATTATTCTCATCGTCTAAGGGTAGACGGCATCATCCTGATTGATGAACAACTCATTATTCTCATCGTCTAAGGGTAGACGGTATCATCCTGATTGATGAACAAATCAATATTCTCATCGTCTAAAGGTAGACGGGATCATCCTGATTGATGAACAGATCGATATTCACATCGTCTAAGGATAGACGGAAAGGAATACTCTCCAAATTTACATCGTCTACTGATAGACAGAAAGACACCATTACGCAATTCAACACCATCCTTTGAATTTCAGAATCCTTCTGTCTACGGGAATTGATGGAAAGATCAATATCCTTGAAGGGGCCACATCGTCAGTATGGACTGACGGGAAGAAAAAAACCACCTTTTAAAGAATCATGTCGTCAATAAGAATCAACGATCACGCAAACTGAACATTCTACGAAGAGCCTCGTCATCAATAGGGATTGATGGTCAGAAAAGTCCCTCTTAAACGTCATCTCATCCAATAACCAGAAAGAGAACCGATATTCAGAATCATTTTGAAACTCCTCAACAACTAAGGATAGCCGGAGAAGACTCGCTGGGGAAACACCTCATCATATGTATGATCTGGCAATAAGAAACCTGCTGAACAATAGCTCGAAACTTCACATCGTCTGCTGACAGACGGAAAGGAAAGCTACTTGCTAGAAAAGCTCTATTTTGAACTCCATTGAAGATTGCCTGAAACTTCACATCGTCTACTGATAGACGGTAAGAAAAGCATATCCTGGGAGAAACCCCTTCTTGAAACCTTACTGCGACTACCCGCAACTTCACATCGTCTATGGATAGACGGAAAGAAAACCACATTTGCACTCAATACGTCTAATGATAGACGGAGAAATCCACTTATTGGGGGAACACATCGCCAATATGAATTGACGGGAAGAAAAGCTTGTCAACATCAGATGACTGACTGATCAAAGCATAATTGCTGCCTGATCTGATACAAATAACCTGCTGAACTGTCTGAATACTGCTGCTGAATAAATGTCCCTGAACTGATCACAGAGTAATTCACGCGCCATATGAGGCTGATAGAGAACCTGACCTATGCTTCGTATGCCTATGCAAATGCTTTAGTCTTTCTACAGCGTAATGCTCCATTCTGGATAGAAATGCTACGCATTTTGACAATGATATGCAAGTATGATGCAAAATATGATGCATGCAATATGCTAGTGCAGGCCCGAGCTGCCGGAGAAAGCCGGGTACAGAAAACCACTTCAGCAAAATAAATGCTGAAGGCGAGGCCAACTTTGCTGGGGATAACCCGGATATCACTGAATCGTCCTAGCAAAATAAATGCTGGGAGAGTGAAATCAACCCTGCTGGGGATACCGGGAACTTAACCGAACACCTCGACGAAGTAATACCCTGCTGGGGAACATAACTCCGCTTGTGAAATAGCAGACGTGCTGAATATGATTAGACTCCTCTGGGAATAGCTTACCCATACCAATGACCAATTGGACTTTGCTGGAGACAATGAAGGGAGTCCTCCCGCGTACTGACGAAGCTCGGATCTGGAAATTGATGCACCAACACGGATGGTCTTCACAGTGATCGCAAACTTGGATTTGAGCTCTTAAGCCATCTTACTGGGTCAGGTACACCTGCCGCTGGAAAATATTCCTCATGAATACACAACCTTTTAGTGAAGAGTCAAGGGATAGTGACACAACTTCCCGCATTCATCTCGCTCTCGAAAATCGACCGCATCTGCTCGAATAACTCTGAATGGCCTTGTAGGTACGGAGAACAACAATCCTTTCGCTTCTGATATGCCTCAGCCTACGGGACCTCTGTGGGGATAGTCCTTGAAAGGAAATCTGCAAATCTATTGCCCCGATGGTCTGATATAACATGCCTCAGCGTTCTGAACTTCTGAGAGACACTTCACCTTGAATGCTTCTCGAGCAACCTTTGCGTGCTTAAGATGGTCTGCCCCTGACTGCAATGACCTTGCCCCTATTATCTGATTCAGAGTAGCACCTCCTGACTACGACGCATTCACCGAATCTCAACTTGATTGCCCCAGAATAGCTGACTTCGAAAAGCTGACCTGACTGGGGATCACAATAAAGTTTGCCCCTGTTCTCGGAACATTCGGGCGTTCTGCGTTCTATCTTGACCATACTTTCCATTGTAGGAAGCTTTTCTGCTGTCCAGCGCTTACTCGCAAGTAAAACAAGTTGTTATGCATAAAAGATGTATTAATGCAACACATATGACAGCTTTGACATCCAATCTGTTCACTGGGAAAAGGAAAAACAGTTTGTGGCATATGATGCACAAAACATTTATCAACATCAGTATCAACATGGTAAGAGGAACCTTAGGAGTCAGAATCGACACGACCTTTACCGGAGTATGCTTTCGAAACAACCTGCTTCAATTAGGACTTTTGAAGGTTGTAACGTGGTCAGGTTCATGGTTTTGAAAGAAAGGATAAAGGCTCAAAGTTTACTTTAACCCACCCGTTCTCCTTGATGTTCTCCCATCCTACGTTCAGCTAACTCGACCTTAGCGCTCACCTCTCAGAGGCTGAAAGATAGGAGTGATAGTTCAAGAAACTTTTGGATTTTGGAGTGACAGCCACTCACTCTTCGTCTTTGACATTTGTGGTCACACGACTTGTATTTTCATCGAGGATTTTTCTTTTGATCCTTTTCACCTTTTCTTTTCATATCCCTAACTTTTGCCTGGACTGACTCCTTTTGAGTATCTTTTGATTTTTTTAAGTCCAGCGGGATGCCCTCATTTTTGCCTAAGTCATTTGTTTTGAATTTTTTTCTTGACTTAGCGGGCTTTTGATTCTCTTTCATTCTTCTTTTTTCGAACAAGTCGTGTGACACTGGTTGTCTGACTCTTTGGGAATGATGTGGCTTTCCCACTCTTGATTGAACCATTGTGGTCTTTTAGGCACGACCTCTAGGGGTGTGATTGATCCTTGAACGGACACTCCTCTTGTAATTTGGACGCTCGGTCAAATTAGCTAACACCTACCCTGCCCCAGGTTAAGATTGAGGGTTTTTCGTTTTCAGAAAGAACTCCTACTACAAGGCTCAAAGGGGTTGACAAGGGATTATCTTCCTTATATCTCCGGTGTTTAAGGGTTTGAAACAATGCCTGTACATCATCAGCAGGTTTTATTTCAAAAGCATACAATATCGGAATTTGCATGTCGGTCATTTTCGTCATCCTCCCCAAATTCTACTTAACCAAGTGGTGGATATTTGCAAAACAGTTAGTGAACACGAATGGATTCAATCAAAACATGTACATTTATTTCATTATCATCAATTTGAATGAAAACAACGAGTTTTACAAACAAGTTTACAAATTCAAACAGGAAAGCAATTACAAATGTAAAGAAATGACAAGCTAAAACAAAGGAAATATGCTAGCTTCCGAGAATCGGGCTTTCACATCTGCCCTGCTGCTGAACCAGCTATCTTTATTAGAGGCAACCCAATGCTGTCCTGATCTGCTTCAACGACCCAGCCAAATTATAGAGCTCTTTCTCCTTCATTCAGATGATGTGGGGACCTCCCGGCCCGAAGCTAATTGCCGCGCTATCAAGCAGATCCTGCACTTTGTGTTTAAATGCTTTACAGTTCTCAACTGTATGGCCAGGTGCCCCGGTATGGAACTCGCAAGTAGCGTCAGCATCGTACCCCGGTGGTGGTGGTCCCGTTAAGGGAGCCAATGTCCTTTTACGAACCAATTGGAGCTGAAGCAATGTCTGCAGAAGCTGTGCGTATGGTATAGGAGGAGTTTCCAAATGACGGCTTGCCAAAGGACCTGGATTCTGACCTCTCTTATACCCCCGATTATTCTGTTGCTGAGGCTGCTGCTGCCGGTATCGGGTTGACCCTTGAGCACCATTCGTATCAAATGCAACATCGGTTTCTTGATCTTCGATGTACTGATTAACGCTCTCCTTATGCTTAGCCATTTGCTTTCTCAGATCTGCCCCAGGAATAGGCAACAATTGTGGGCCTGGAGATTCTGACACCATGGAGTCCAGGATACGCTTCTGACCCAATACAGCTTTGGAAACATCTGTCATCTTTGCATCGACTGAGACAGGAGCAATATGCACAGCTACGCCGCCCGGCGTGAATTCAATATCGTGCGAGTCAATCAGGTCTTGAACATTGTGCTTGAAAGCATGACAACCCTCGATGTCATGTCCGAATGCCCCGGAATGAAATTCACATTGCTTATTGGCATCGTACCCTTGAGGAAACGCTTTCGTTGGTGGCGACAACGTTCTTTTCTCAACCAGATTAAACCTCAGTAAGATCTGCAAGAGCTCAGCATAGGCCATAGGTGGTGCCTCAAATATTCTCCTTGGCTTCCCTTCCTGGATCCTCTGTTGAGCCGGATGTATCCTCTGTTGCTGCTGCTCAGGGTCCACGTGCACAGGTGGCGCGAGCTTCTTCATTGCGGCTTCGAATAGCTGATCGTCTTCTTTCTTAAGTACATTCTTGACTACTTCCATGATCAAGCTCATTTGGGTCTTCAGCTGACTGTTCTCCTCTTTGAGAATCTTCTGCTCCAGACGCATCTCTTGCATGTCTCTCATCATCTGCCCCAGCTGGCTTCGGACTTCGATCAATTCAGACTGATTCTGTTCCATGTCTCTGAAGGAATTCCTGCAACAAACTGGAGGATGAAGAAATAAGACCCACGGTTCTGATATACCTGTTAAATGATAATGCAGCGCAGAAAGCAAACACACATTCACAACGAGATAAAGAGAAACCCAAGCTATAAACACACAGACAAACATCTCCCATACATGTACAACCAACAAAATCAGCAGGTAAGCACAAATGAGTACGAATATAAGGACCCCAGCCAACAATCCTGGTGGTGATCGACAAATACTGATGCACAAAAAGCTAAACGGATTAAGCAGAGAAAACAGATGCGGCATCCGACGCGAAAACCTCTAGAAATTTCTCCCATACAACCGAACTTTCTGATTGGCGATCTTCAGAGCACACACTTCCTGTGGAGTCTTCCATGACATTAACTGACGAACCCGCACAACTAGAAGACGGAAAATCATTAATCTGAACACAACCTTGAGGAGTGATGCAAATACGGCTAGAGTCTAACAGATCCTGAATCTGACTTCTAAGCACTTTACAATCATTCGTTGAATGCCCCTGTGCCCCAACATGGTACTCACAGCGGGCGCTGGCATCAAAACCTGGAGGATACGGTGGAATCACCGGCTTAGTCTCTTTCGGTACTATCAATCCACTTCTGACCAGATCTGGCAACAACTGGCTGTACGACACCGGTAGCTGAGTAAACTGCCTTTCAGGCTTCCTTGGTCTTCGTGGAGCATGCTGACGCGATCGGCGATAAGATGACCGTTGACTTGAAGTGTCTGAAAACTGATCCTGAGATGCTAGAGATTCTGAGGTGGCATCATCTCCTTCCCACTCTTCTTGAGAACTGACAACTGACTCAATCCTATCAACTGGGACGTAAGGAACACCTCGAAACTTTCCACTCCTGAGTCCTCGCTCAACAATCTCTCCCAGCCTCATCAGGCCCACAAAGTTTGTGCAGCTGAACAATTTGTCAAAATAATGGCCTTTCAGAGTACCCAAGAAGATGTCAACCAGTTCCCTTTCCGGAAGCGGTGGTTGAACGCTAGCAGACAATTCTTTCCACCTTCGCAAATACGCTCTGAACGATTCATTCTCTGCCTGAGATAATTCTTGCAGATCCACGAGACTAGGAGTCAAATCCAAATTGTAATCGTATTGCTTTATGAAAGCTCTGGCTAAATCCACCCATGATCGAATCTGATTACTTTCCAATTGCATATACCATCTCAGGGATGCCCCAGTCAGGCTATACTGAAAGCAATGGATCATCAATTTGTCATTTCGCACCAACGAAGTCATCCTTCGGCAGAACATCATCAAATGCAATTTTGGACAGCTATCTCCTGTGTATTTTTCAAATTCCGGCATTTTGAACTTGTGCGGCATTACCAAGTCAGGAACCAAACACATGGCTACAGCATCCAGGTTAACGGCATCTTTCGCTTCCAAGGCTTTCATTTGCTCCTCCAACACTCGGAGTCTTCTACCATCGTCAAGAGCTCTTGGATCTACTAACCCGGTCATTGGAATATCTCTCCGGTAATTCATCACAGGGAAAGCAACACATTGATTGTTAACAGGAGGATAACGCTCATTTTGGGCAAGAAACTGCTCATGCCGATCTCTGTTCTCAACAGCTGGCTGTACAACTTGGTCTGCAGTTAGATTGTTCGCCTGCGGGAAGTCCTCCATGAAATCATACCGATGGTTGGACGCCACAGCAAACCCTGCCTGGGTGGCGGGAAACTGGAAATTGCCTTCAGACATAGCCACCAATTACCGGTAACTGATTACACTGCTTGATTCTGCTCAAATCTGCTTCGGCCCCTTGGTCGTCTCCACTCTTGCCTCAAACAATTCCCCGAGAATCACTTTCTGGTGAAAACAAAGGTTGGATAAGTGCTCTGACCTGCTAGAGAAATGCTATGCAACATGATTTATGCAAACAGAAATACAAAAATGCTAACGTGCATGTGTGCATTGGAGATATTTCCCCTCCAATTCCAGTGTCAGTGGTAGCAAGACGAGATAAACCATAAAGACAATATTTGGAAAAACCCTCATATATTTATTAGAATAACTGTCTTGTCAAGAGGTTACATAACTATGCTTCATACAGCTGATATGATAAGGAGGATCCCAGCCAACATGCCTGGTGGTGATCTCAACACAACAGAATACAAGAGAAAAAATCAAGCACGGGTACGGTTGCGGAAGTCCTCGACCATCTTCTTTGTCTCTGCATGATCTGGTTGATAAATCAAACCTTCTATCAGCCGATCCCTCTTCCTGACCGTCCCCTGGATGTCTCTGACAAAGTCTTCCCAAGCTTTATCATTAGCACCATCCCCAGGTTTGGGTCTCTTGGCATCTGCTCTATGCTGGAAATCTTCCAAGTTCTTCATGGCATCTGTCAACTTGCGCTCGGCTTCGTATCGGCGACAGGCTTCTTCTTCAAGCTCTTCGTTCTTCACTTTGACCTGTTCTTCTAACTGAGCAATCTGTGTCTTCAGCTCTTCTTCTCGCTCCTTGCGCTTGGTCATAGAGAGATCCCAGTGCTCTCTGAACTTGGCTAGCTTGGTGTAGGCCCTTTCCAGCTCTTGCTTCTTGGTGGCCAACACACTACTAACGGAGTCCACATCTAACTCTAGACGCTTCTTGGTTTCCGTCAATTCCAATAACGTAGCCTTCAGATGTTTCAGAGTTTCATCCTGTTGCTTAGAAATATACCCTGTTTCAATATTTTCATGCCGAAGCTTGGCATTCTCCTGCTCTAAAGCCTCTTTAGCCCTTGCTAGCTCTTCTTTCTCCGCCATTAGCCGCTTGTAAACCTGAATGTCCACAGTGGTAGGCTCCTCTACCGGAGGAGGATGCAATGGCTGAACTGCTGGATACGGCATAAGGAACTTCACAGCTCGCTCACGAATCCATTCTTCATATGAGCTAGGACCTCGAGTATCCCCTCTGCTACCTGAAAGCTTCCCTCTCTTGTGCAAGTTTTTCCAGGCTTTCTCAAGTTTGGTCAGCATCTCTTTCCCTATTGCCCCGGTGAGATACAGAGATTCCTGTATCTCCTCGGGCTTTGGCGCTCCTTGAGGTATGTACCCAAATTGCTTGATCAATAAGGACGGGTTATAGTTGACACAACCTTTCCTTCCTATTAACGGAACATTCGGGAATCCTTCGCCTTTGAGTATGACTTCAGCTCCAAATACTTCTTTAATGACCCATACCACGTTCTCAGCAGTTAATCCCATTAAGCGCTCGGGCCATCCTAGAGAATTGATAGACGTGACAAAAGGACCTGACTTAGGCAAATGACTGGTGAACCACCTGCATAGGAGAGGGACACAACAAGACACATTCCTTCCTCGTCGCTTTTCATTCTGGTAATGAGTTGAGTGGTGGATATCTCCCAGCAAAGTAGGAACTGGGTTTCCCGCAGCCAAAATATAGAAGGCATCTGAATCAACAAAATCAGGAATGTTCGGGAATAACACGATGCCATACACACATACAGCAAGAATGACGTCAAAAACCTCCCGTTTGCCCTTCTGGGCATACTCTCGAGCCTTCTCCACTAAGACATCCAACGGAAATCCCCATACGTCTCCTCTTCTGATCATCTTCCCAGACAGCTCAGACTCTTTCAAGCACAGGATGGTAGAAAGCTCAGCCAGCTTAGGCTCAGCGTCCGGACGATAAAAAGGCATCTGATCACGGATCGGTATATCCAGAAGTGCAGAGTACTCCTCCAGGGTAGGAGCCAAAACAAAGTCGGGAAATACAAAACACCTGAGCTCCGCGTCGTAGAACTGTAACAGAGTGTAGATGCCGCTGGTCTCGTAAACAGATGGCTGATAAACGTAGGTCAGAATCCTCCCATATCTCTTTCTGAAGTCACCCATTCCTCTCTTCTTAGCAATAGCCATCAACTCTAACAATAGACTGATATTCGGCGACGGAAACTTATAGGGCAATACTCTCTTCAGGTTTTCCATGTCTTGCTAGGAACGAACACCAGGACTGGAAGGGAAAATATGTACCTGCAATACACACACGTTAGTTAAATGCAGATGGTAATGCAATGATGCAATATGATAAATAATGCAATCTGCGAACACAGGGGCTATGCTGTAGCCTGAAGGGGAATATCTCTGTGATCAAGAACAGAAAACCAACACGGTCATCAGAATCTCATGCCAATAACTACCATCTGATACTCCAAATATCAATCCCCTGGTAAGAAAACCATCTGACCCTCTGTATCTGACGAAAATACCATCTGATAATAGCCTCAACCTCAGATAAGAAACCCATCTGACCCAGACAACACACCTGGAGATGAATCAAGAATACCATCTGACAAAGATACTGAATCATGGTTTCTGACGGCCAGTTTTCCTGCAATAACCCGGTCCCTCTCACAGGTAGGATAAACCTAATCCACGGACAAAGGTACGGCATCCTATGCGGTCATCAGCGTCACAGACTTTCATGAGTAATGATACGATTCCCAGAAGGAGTGGCATCATCAAATCATGAAGAGGCCTCACTTAGCTGACTTCCAAATGATCGGTCCCCAGAGTCGACAATCCTTACGTCTGGACTCCCCTCAGATCCTCAGGACCGGAAAGGAGCACCTCTGCAAGAATCTCGTCTGAGCGCAGATTTTCGTAGGGAACTGTGCCTGCTCAGCAGACAGGTTCGTCTACTACTTCTCCACAACTATATCTAGGTGTGTACTCAAGCCCAGGTCCGGCTTTCCACTCACAGTAACCTCCCTTTGCCCACAGCAATAATCACAATAATGTAATGCTGGAAAATAAATGCGGAAAGGTAAAGGTACAGAAAAGTAAAGTGCAGAAAAGTAAAACACACTATGCACAACACCCAACGAATAAACACCCAAGCGCTAGGATTGACTCGCGTAGGGGATGGGAAACGGTCCCAGCATAAGGGATGGGAAAGTCCCCAGATGCTATTATCCCCAGCAGAGTCGCCAGCTGTCGCTACTGCGAAAATCGGCGCCGGCTTGACAGGAGAGTCGCCACCGTGCGTTATTTATCCCTCAGAGCGGGAAAGGAAACGCTCGAAGTAAACCTCGCAAAGACGGGAAAAGGTATGGTCATCGCAACCAAAACCTGGATTCGGGAGTCGGTTACGCAAGGGGAAGGTACTAGCACCCCTCACGTCCATCGTACTCGATGGGATCCACGCTTGGTGTTTATAGGTAAAAGGGTGTATTATCTATCTACGCTAATGGCTGGTCTGGAAAGAAAATAAAAGGACAGGACTCGACAGAACATACGGTGTTCTGGGCCTACGTATTCCCTCGTGCAATGGGAAAGTCAGAGTCAACGTAGTTCGACTGCCTACGTCTAAACGGGGGAAAGATTGCTCGCCAGGACATCGCGTCCTGTGCCTACGTACTTTCATCTGGAATGAAAGATCAGAGCAAGCGTAGTTCGGCTAACTACGGGTAAACAGGGGTTCTCACACAGCAGTGAGAAAACAAACTGGTCCTAAAGGCTCGGGAACCTACAAATACGATCTGGTCTCAACTGCACTCGGGCAAGAGAAAGGGATAACAATTAGTCGTTAGCGGGAAAGTCTCGATCGCACAGCCGCGAGAGAACAAAGGTTAGTCGTTAGCGTGCTCGCTAGGATATCGCATCCTATGCCTACATATCTTCGTCTGGAACGAAGAATCAGAGCAGCTGTAGTTCAGCTAACTACGGGTCAAGCTACTCAAAAGCTCCTACAGAAAGGAAAGGGAAACCCTAGAACTATAGCTGAGAAACAGGGGAATCTACCTACTGCTATCACACTTGGTTGACCATCCTAATGTCTATCATAACAACTCCGCAGCGGAGAAGTCAGAGCTCCTAAGGGATCATGGCAACAGGACTAAACTACACACAAGAAACTGCAACGTAAAGGAATACTGAAAATATGCATGAATGCAACAACTAGACAACCAAGGCGCAGAGGCCGCAAACCACAAAGGCAAGGGAGCTCAGCTCTACCGAATACCAACAAGCAAAGCCACGCAATAACAAACAAGCAGAAGGAGGACCACCTCAACTTCTCATGCACACAAAGTCTACTTCTAAGATGCACCTATTCAGAACTATCTAGATGAACACCTAAGTCTAATGCAACACAATATCACACAAGTCAAGCAATACAAAGAGACTAACCCTAAGCAGGGCCTCAAACAAACCTGAAACAAGCTTCTAATAACTCTCTAAACAAAATTCTATACAATACCCTAAGCAGGGATCTAAGCAACAACTCTAATCAAAACCCTAAGCAAGGATCTAAACAAACTCCTAGGCAAGAGGAATCAATCCCATTCTCCAAGCTTCAGAACAAGCTTACCAGAGAAAGGAAGCTAAGCAGACAAGCTCATGGTATCTTCCTCAGGAAAGTACCAGGAGGTTACTACTCAGGAGTCATATCCTATGCGGCTCGACAACTGTGATCAGTTTACATCCCTCCTCAGGAGAGATTAAACTCACATGAAGGCTCCGGCGTCACTGGATATTTGGGAAAGAACCTATATGCACTAAGGGAACTAAGTGAACAGACTCATAGGACTTTCCTCAGGAAAGTACTAGGAGGCTGACACTTAGGAATCGTATCCTACGTGGCTCAACAACTGTGATTAGTTTACATTCCTCCTCAGGAGAAATTAAACTCACAAGTTGGCTCCAACATCACTGGATACTTACGAAATCCTAGATAAACTAATGGAACTAAGTGAATAGACCCCTAGGACCTTCCTCAGGAAAGTACTAGGAGGCTAACACTTAGGAATCGTATCCCATGTGGCTCAACAACATGTGATCAGTTTACATTCCTCCTCAGGGGGAATTAAACTCACAAGTCGGCTCCGACATCATTGGATACTTACGAAAGAGGTGAGAAGGAAGGATGAAAGTCATTCATAGTGCCTTCCTCAGGAAAGTACCATAAACTCCCTTCAAACTTCAGGATCTCGAACCTCACAAACAGACAACAAGCTCCTAGACTAAGCCTCAATCTACTGCATCCTTGCAAGCTCCAACAGGATCTCCATCAGCTCCCACCTTCAAGAAGAATCCACAGGCCAACAAACCACAAAAGATTATCTCTGAAGTTCAACCACAGTTGAACTCCAAAGTCAGAAGTCATCAAGACTTCCCCTATCTTCAGGCTCAGACAAATCACAGCAGAACACCCTACAAAAATCTAACAAAAATCTAATGGGAGACCTACATGGCTCTAGGATAACATACTAAAAAAAATCAGAATAAAATTCAACACCAGATGAAAGAACTAAAAATCAGCAGCACAGACATATCCACAGACCAATTTATTCAACAGCCATAACAGTGAAAAAATGCAATTAAAATGACAATGCATGATTAAGCTAATATTTTTATGCTATAAAATTCTACACTGAATTACGAGTCTACAGAAAAAAGAACGGAATTATTTGACTAATTCTACCATTTTTTATGAATTTTCTAATGATATGCATGCATTGAAAATATTAAAAAACAAATCAATTAATTGAAAAATATGCAAAATATAACAAACAAAAATAAAATGTCACTTTTATTTTTATTTAATTTTCTAAACATTTTTCATGAAATGGTGGAAAAAGAATTATCAAAACAATTATTATTTACATTTTTTCTATGAATTATTTGATATGAAAATATAAGAAGAAAATCAAAATCTAAAAGAAAACGACATGGGGTTCAAATAGCAAGATATAAGCCTATTCTACATTGGGCCCACACTCTGGGGGGTGCCAACAGCAGTTGGTGCGCAGGCCCATGTTATATTATCAAACAATTCAGAAAAAACCTATGGGGTGCAGCACTAGCAATTACCTAGTTGTTATCTCAATGGGCTTACGCCCAGGGGGTACAGATAGCCATTTTGGGGCTTAAGGCCCATATCCAAATTCCCAGACCCACACGCCAGGGGGGGGGAAAGCAAATTGGGAGGTGTGGCTTCAGAAACACGTTTGGGCCTAAGCCCAACGTCAAACCCTAATCCAACATTCAGCTGAACAAAACCTATCATCATCCCCCCAAATACCCTGGTACTGTTCACTCTGGGAACCCTAGCCGCTTCTACCCGTTCTTCCTCCTCACTCTCTCTGCAACTCACTCAACCCAGCAAACCCTAACTCAAACCTAAATGCTAAACGAACCACGATGAAACCCCATATTCAACAGTCAACGGAAAAACGTGAACAAGAGTCGAAGAATGACACACCTGGATTTGGAACACGAATGACTCAGGGAGTTCTTGAGGCTTGTTGAAGAACTTGATAGCTTCACTTCGCACGTGGATCTTGACGAGGATCCTGATGAAGAAAGTAAAGAGCTCTTGGTGTAAAGATCTTTGAACGGATGAAGAAGATGCCTGGTGATCTTGAAGATCTATGACAATCTGGACCGAATCTGGAAAGGTCTATGAAGATCTGGAAAACGCAAGAACGTTTCAGTGAAGATCCGGACGAAGTTCCTTTGAAGATTGATGGTCACGAAGGTTGATGAATCTTGATTCATGACGATTTTGCTTGGATGCCTGGAAATCGTTGATGAACGCCATGAATGTTCTTGGAGATTTTCTGGAAAAAGACCTGAAGAAGATGAACGGATGAACAAATTGGTGGTTCCGGTGAATTTTCCGGCGACACCTTTGGAGGGAACGCGAACGAAGATTGGGCGGTATCCTCAGCGATTTTCCTGAAAAATCCGGCTTCCGATGAACTTCCGGTGAAATTGGCTTTCCGGCGACCGTTAGGAGTTGGTTGCGGTGGATCAGGCGGTGGTCACCGGCGATTGCATGTCGTCCGGTGAGGAGCTGGTAGTGGGATCCAGGTGTCAGTGCATGCAGCGAGGTAGCTCAATAGTGGGACGCGTGTGAGAGGGGAGTGAGGAGAGAGGGACGCGTGTGATGTGCTGGCGCAGAGAGAGTGAGATGAATTGGATGCGTGGCAAGACGAGGGAAGAGAGAGAAGAGCGCTGACAGGCTCTTATATAGCCACGTGTGCAATTCCTGGGCTTCTTCTGACTGGACCTTTTGACTGCACCTGGCCCACTTAGGCTAATGACTCAGACTAAGCACCATTAAAACGTGACTAAAAGTGTAAATAAGGGACAAATGGCCTGATTAGCATATGATTAACTACATGAAAATGATTAAAAATTGATGATGAATGATTAAAATTGAAACGAAAATGAATATGCTAATTAAACAAAAATGCTTGATGAGAAACAATTAAAAAGACTAATACCCTAAAAATCTGACTAAAACCTATAAAAAAAACTATTAAAATCCATATTAACCTATATAGAAGCCAAATTTTATAAAACCTATAAAAATTCACAAAAGCCTATTAAATCTACATCACAAATACTATTAAAATCTATATTAAAACTATATTAATTTCTATAATATTCTAAAAACATTTAACATCATTAAAATCTATTAAACTAAAAGTCTATATTCTATAATCTTCTATATTAAAAAAACTATTAAACTCTAAAAGATTATTAAAAAACCTATTAAAATTCTACATTAATCTATTAAAAGCTATTTAAAAAATCTATAAAATCCTAAAAAAGAGATTAAACTATAAAAATGTTCTATAACCTATTTAAATTCCAGAAAAATTATAAAGCCTATTAAAAATTCCCAAAAGCCTATAAAAATCCTAAAAATGCAGATGAATGCACAAATGACTCCCGTAAAAGCGCACGAGACCAGATTGAATCGAACGGAGATCCCGGGCATCAGAATATCCTCAAAATCACTGAAAAATCACCGAGGAGCGCACAATTTCCCGAAAATAAAACCCTGGTTATCTGGACTGGATCTGCCATATCTGATAGACAAAAATCAAGCTGTAAACTCTGATATCCCCTGCTTGTGCACAAAAATCATCTGTCTGAGCTGTGAATATGAAATTGAACCATGAGTCGGATAGGAGAATCGGTTGGTCAAATTTTAGGGTGCAACAGTCGTTCACGGCTGTTTGTTGAATTGAGTCGCACAATAACATTGAAAGTTATAAAGACTTGAACTTCCATGTGCAGCAAATCATGATTTCCTTTGAACTCAACGGGCAATGAACTGAAAATGCCATCATTGGAAACCCGCAAACACAAATAGGAAATCAACACTCAAAAGGACGAAGCCACTTGTTGTTACTCGTCCGTCGCCGTTATCACAAAGCGACTGTCGTCGAAGCCGGTGCTTGATGTTGGAAGTGGACTCGAGAGCGATGACGCCGCCGTTTCAGATCAGGAAAATGAGGGTATCAATGGCGATGGAGATGGAGAGCAATGATGCATCGTTTCAGATCAGGAAAATGAGGGCATCTAGAAAGAAAAAACAAATTAGATGAAAAAAATTAGAAAACTGAAATAATGAACAATGAATAAACTCTTCTACAATGAGGGTCTATACCTATGACATGTATATAACTGAACAACAAAATGCGGACTAGTGAAAACCGAATGGAAATCTGAGTGACCTCGCGCTCAGCAAGTGCAGCCTCTAAGTCAAGCACTCTGACACTTGTTTTCGGCCAGAGTTATAAACAATTAGCAAATAAATATGCAACCAAATGAATTTAAGTTCAAAGTATTTCTAATTCTAATGCATTGTATAAGCAGATACCACATGCCAGATAATTAGACTTGAATCCTCACCAACTGATATTAACAATTTCAAACAAATAAAGAAAAGAAACTAAATGTAAAAACTGAGATGAAAAAAGATCCAAAACTCAGCAAAGTAAACTCAATTTCATTTATACTTGTAATAAACAACTTCACCAACAAGTTCCCATTTTCCCAAAATTAAACTTAAAATTAGGATTTTCATGGATTCACTTTCATTTCAGGATCCAATTCAGATTCACTATCCGAAATAACAAACTCTTTCACTCTAGACCTATTAGCCACATATTTTATCATCATCTCCCTACCCCATTACCCCCAAATGTTAAAAAGTGAGTATTTTTTTACATTTTTCAAAATTAGGGTTTGAGAAGACAAACCTGGTTCGAATTGATGGTGGTTGCTTTGATGCTGATTCACGGTGACGGCGTGAGTGACTGAGAAAAATGTTTGTTTCCCTTTTTCTCCAAGGGCATCAGCGGCAAGTGAAAAAGAAGAGAAAAAAAGATAAATAGTTGAATAATAAATTTTTCAATTTTAGCGCGAAAGATTTTATGGAGGCCGACGGTTGAAATCACTGTCGCGACCTTTGTGAAAGGGGATGGGAGAACGACGGGTAAATTCACCGTCGTGATACATAAATTTTGGATATATAGTTTTGAGTTTAATTTTTTTATATATAGTTTAATTTTAATACTTTAATTTTGGGTATAATATTGAGATTAATTTTTTGTGTAAAAATAGTTTCTAAAATTAAAGTTTTATTTTGAGTATATATAGTGTTTTAATTTTTATAGTTTAATTTCGATACATCAAATATTTTAATAAAATGAAGTGTAATTTTTAAAAAATTTATGTATTTTGAGTTTAATTTATTATTATTATTATATTTTATAAATTTTTTTAGTAATTTATTTATTCAAATTATAATAATTATTATATTGTCATGAAAATTATAATAATTATAATAATTATTTATTAAATTAATTAATAAAATTGAAAAGGTTAGAAAATAAAAATGAAGAAAAAAGTGAAAAATTAAAGGAATAAAAAAAATAGTGATTATGATTGGCTAAAGTAATTGCGACAGTTCGCCTTAACTGTCGCGAGTGTGAAAAGAGGGCAGTTCTTTGAAAGTTGTCGCATTATTTTATACAACATGTCTAAAAAAATTGCGACGGTTGGCTCAAACCGTCGTGAGAACTGTCGTAGTCCAGGAATAAGGACGGTTTTTTGCTAACTGTCGCAAAAAATCTACGACAGTTGATCCTAACTGTCGTGACAACCGTCGCAATCTTGGAATAAGGACGGTTTTTTGATAACTGTCACAACTCAAGTGTCGTAAATCTCCTTTTTTCTTGTAGTGATGTGAGGTGAAGCAGGTCCAAGACAATCCACAAATATACATAACATCAATCCATGAAGATTAGAAATGAAAAGGAACCCAAACATGCAAGAAAAAAACCAGAAAAACACATTTTGTCTCAGTGGTAATCGATTACCAGTATATGGATAATCGATTACCCCTTTAAAAAATTGATAAATTGCGTAAAATTTGAACAGGATAATCGGTTGCCCTTATAGTGGCAGAAAATTAACTTTCTAAAATCACTTCCAGCCGCAGATGACTTATCCAATCATCCAAATGATCAACCAAACAATTATGCACAAAAATTACATCATATTACAGCAAATAAACACCAATTGCATCAACAATCATGATCGTCAAAGATAAAATTCAAACAAATTGATCAAAATGCAACCAAAACCAAGGATCTACATTGTATAAGTTAAAATTAAGCCAAATCAAGTATAGATCTAGAATTTACCAACTTACAAAGCTAAGATTTGCTTTTGTAAGTGTTGCAAACGAAAATGGACAGATCTAACACAAGAAATCCAAGATCCTAGCAAGAAACCTCAAGATCCAAGAAATGTGATGAACTTGCTTCAAAGTTCCTTCAAGAATGGCTTCCAAAAATTTGAATCTAGATCCAAACAAGCTTCAAATGTAGAATTTAATCAAGAATGATGAAGTCATATAGTTTAGCTTAAGAATTCACAAATTGTAATGCAAAATTTGTGAATCTATGGATATGGAGCTTTGGTGAAAGGTTGAAGATGAAGGTTGAGAATGAAAAAAGTGAGAGAGAATTGAGAGAAAATTTAGAAATTGAGATGAAAATGAGAGTGAATCAGTGTGGTTTTGAGTAATTTTCATTAAATAACCCCTAGGTTAGGAATTGAAATGTGGTTTGGAGTGTGGATTAGTGTGAGGAATGAAAATTAGGAGTAGAATTAGGAATGGAGTGTTTGAATTTTGGAGAAAAATGGTGAAAATGAATCAATTCTAGATCCTTCCAATGATACACATGTGAAATCAAGGGATGAAAATGATTGGGAATTCTACAGTGCTGAAATTTAAAGTATTTTTGCAAATTCCGCATGAGGTAATCGATTACCCCAATTGTGGTAATCGATTACCACATTCAGAATTCGCAAATTTTGGCACCATGTGGATAGAAGCTTACGTAATTGTCTGTTGTCATCTGTTATGAGCCCCGTTAAGCCTCTGAAAATTGTTTTTTGATATTGCATTTGTAAAATGCATGAAATAACCTGTGAACTGCCTCTTGTGCTCGAAATTACCTGCTGAAGAATATAATCAGGTGCTCGATTCCTGAGAAAAATAAATGCAGAAGCCTCTGATGCTTGTTGTTTAAAAATTTGCAGTAAAAGAAACCTTGAGTCATAGAAACACTTTGATCTCATGTCTCGAGAGACGATGTCATGATATGCAAAATGCAAAATGAGCAAAATATAAGCCAGTTACGATTTAAACGAAAGAGAAAATTTTGAGGTGCTACATAACGGTGAGAATAAGTCAGACCAATTAACAGGGACCTACGGCTTAAACTACACAGACCAAGATCAGGCCAGACTTTTTTTTAAGTAGAAAAAACATAGACTTTTTTATAAGCCTATTTAGTTAAATAGGTCACGCCACGTGCCATAAAAAGTATTTTAAGACTATTATGCCAACCTATTTTAATAAATATAAGAGTATGCTTTTTTTATTTTGTATTTTCTATTAAAATACAAAAGTAAAGTTTAGTTATCTTGAAGAACTTGTGAAATCAAGTTGAAAAAACTTTATGAATAATGTCATAAGTTGTTTTCACAAGTTCTCTTAAATAAATAATCTCACAAAACTTATGCTTCTATGTAAGCTCAAATAAGTCTATGTAAATAAACATTTAGTCTCATTGTACTTTACATTCTCTAGTATATTTAAACATTAGTTGAATTGGTTATTTACATATGTTTAAATGATATAGACTTTTCAAGTGGCTAATAGGCATGTTCCGGACTGACCCAATGGCTAGGCATGGCCCAATCCGCTTCTACTTCTAGAACGGCCCAATTGCCTAAGTCCAACCTCTTTGGTGGAGAGTTTACCTTTCTGCCCTTCCAACAGGGGAGACTGACCAATTTACCCTTGGTCACAACACCACACCCCGTCAATCTCTGTCCGTCGCGCACGGTTCCACCATCCAGAAACAGCCAAGACCCTTGTGCCCGTAACTATACCTCTGTCCGTCCCAACGACTAGTTATGAGCATGTATGTCCGTCCCAACGACTAGTTCTGACAGTTACCTATTTTTCGAAAAATAGCTATCTTGCCCCGAAAATAGGGACCAATGGCCAAGCGTTGGGGGCACGATAAAAACCCTCTCACTTGAGAGAGCCATGTATCAAAATATTCATCCTGAAATACTCACATTTTGCACTTGCTCTCTCTCTCTCTCTCTCTCTCTCTCTCTCTCTTACTCATTTTTTATTTTAGCATCGGAGTGCCTTGCAGGTACACCCCCTTTTCTCTTTCAAACCTAGCATCACAGACGCTTGTCTTTGTCCCATCTCAGATTCTGATCGACTGGTAAGATCAAGGCTAATCAGGCATTCAAAAAGCGCAGGCTCCGGCCGAAAAGTGAGCCTCGGATAAGTCATAAGCCAAACTTAGGCTTTTATTTTTTTTAGCAAGTCAAACTCAGGCTTGACGAAGTCTAACTCTGTCCAGTCTATTCTCATCCCTAGTCTAGAGCAACACACAAATGAAAGATACCACATATTCACCTAATACATTAAGGCGATAAGTGTATGAATCATTTACTTATAAAGTGTTTAACCTCCTTTTTTCTAAACAATTTAAACTAAAGATAAAAGTATTCTTGAGATTTGTTTATTAGTTAAATCAAACCTTTTTTTTTATTATAAATAGTTTGTGTAAAATAAGTTATTAAACTTGAGCTTTAAAAAAAATTGAGTTTAAAGGCTAGATGAAATAATTATTGATCAATGTATTATGGGCGCAAAAATAAAAGTTTGTGTGTCTGTCGGATACTATCACTAAAAAATATTCTTTTCTTCTCCTTAAAAGATGAAATTATATCAAACACTACTTTAAAATAATCTTAACTAATTAAGTTATTGAGAGAATATTTCAATTCGGGTTGGATACATCTCTAATAATTTTACCAAAACTTTAAAAAATATAATATCACGAAAGAAAATATGTTTCACAAATGTCTATATTATAGGAACTTACCATCCAGTTAAAAAAGAGTTTATCTAATCTGACATATACATATATACAAGACTACAACAGTTATTTTTACAACTTCATATCAAAACCTCGTAATTAACATCACATGAACTCAAGCTAGAACGACAAGACAATGGAGAATATTGTGAAACTGATTTGTGTTTGTGGCTTACTGGAAAATTGCATCCTACAAAACTCATATCATCTACAACACTTTCTATCTCCACAAGTGCTTCATAGAACAAGTCAACATGACAAGGAAGCCATAGAGGACCGTCGTTTCTATATCCATATTCATTCTCAACCCCTTCCAAAAGTGTTTTGATCAAAGGATGATTGAATATTTTGATCTTGATTACAAATCTCCGTCTCTCAGCTCCAACATAGACACAAAGACAACCAGTTGGTGGTTTCTTATGGCTGTCTTTTAGCTTTTTGTGAGACTTGTCTGATAATTTGTCATAGCTGCAACTGCTACTACTGCTTTCTGGATCATGCAAACTCTTGCTGCTTCCCCATACTCTCTTACACTTCTTTACAAAATTCATCTCTATTGTTTGTTTGTATGTATCTATAGTCGTAGTAGGGTAAAGCAAGAGAGCTTAGAAATGAAGGTATGAAAGGACTACCCAACAAGTATTGCTTTTTATATAGACCAATAAAGTCTCACACGGTCCCACCCTATAATGCACATATATTCTTCTCTACTTCGTTGGTCTTATTGTTCCATTTTTTTTATCACTCTATAATTGACCAATCCACACGTACGGTTGAATTTTCTAAATTGTTTATACGTAATGTTACTTTTATTTTTCGGGGTACAAAAGTTAAAAACATTTCTATATTAAGTGGTTTATGAGAATGTAATTATAAACAATCTTACTATAAAACAAGTGGACATCCTTTTCTAGAATGTCTTCTATCTTTTCAGCTTATTTGAATTAAACTATAATGAATTATACCAATGTAAATATTTAATTATTAGGTTTGACCGTTTCCACACGCGCTCGTTTATTTTGAATATATTTGAGAATTGGGAGTATCTCATCATACATAGGATGTTAGATGAATCAGTTGGCAACTAATAGAGTTAGTTAGCTATGTTTTTGATATATTTTTTTTTAGGGATTCCGGACACATTTGATTTAATGATTTTTTTTTAAATGAATTTTGTAAAATATAATAAGTTTTTTTATATTTATTTATTTTTAAATTGTAAGACTAATTTTGATATCGTGTATAAACGTATATTATTGAAGATCAAAATATAGTTGAAATATCAATTTTTGAAAAAGCTGTATCTCAAAAATTATTTTTACGAAAAACTATTTAAAATAGCTTCAAAATTAAGTGATTTTTTGAAACTTTGATATCCAATTTTTTTTTTCGATAAAATGATAAAATATCTAAAATAACATTTTAAAAATAAATATTCAAACCAAATTTTTATTTGAAGTTTTTATGAAAAGTTTTTTTATAATTTTTTTTTCACAAAATTATGTTACACTATAAAAATTATTTTTTTAAAAAGTTAAAACAAATGTGTCCTCCATTCTTCTCTTTGAGATTTCTTTCATTAGGTGGTATGATAAATTTTAGGGGGTTTTGTATGATCTGACATGCCATAGTTGAAATTAGTTGGAAGATATAAAATGATATTGTGTTTTCTGATTCTTCAACAAACATAAAAGAAGTGGAAAAAAAATGTATTTTTTTTGCATAAAATTGGTTTTTGGGTTGATCGGTGAATGACTCTTGCACCTTTAAAGAATGATTTCAAAATCCTATCCTATTGATTAACCAATAGTGGATCAAAATTTCGGCCAAGTTGAAAATGTGTGTCTATTTTCTTCTCGTGGTGGTCTTGATCCGGTGTTGGTGATCTAGTTGGCGTGAGCTCTAGTTTTATCCTTTTTAAAGTGTTGTTCTTCAAAGGTGGTATGTTTAAGGTTGACTTGTGGTGGCTTGTATATTTTTTCACTTGTAGATTTTTATTATTTTATTTTGTCTGATTTATTTGTTATAATTTTTGGTACATCTTATGCTGATTGTTTGCTCTCTGTACTTTGTTTAAGATTTTTACCCTCTTATAATGTTAATATTAATTTGCCTTTCAAAAATAAAAGTAGTTAAAAAAGATTGTTAGGCTCAGTTAGAGGAACTTACATAAGTTTTCACTTGTAATAAGATCTTGTTATCTTGTATATATAAGAATGACTCTATCTATTTGAAAGCACTGAAAATAATCAGTTGTTCCTTTTATAGTATCATTCGTTGATTCATTCTTTGCTTTCATAATCATTTGTCATAGCTTGAGCTCTATTGAGAAAAACCCAAGTCTCACATTGGTTAAAGATACAATCTACAAAAGGTATATATAGAATGACACCCCTCACCTTACCAACCAATTTTGTAGGATTGAGTTAGGCCAAACTCTAATTCTATCATGGTATTATGAGTCTATCGATTTGGGCCACCAACCATTTATATATGCGCACCAAGCCTAAAAAGTGTTGGGCGCAAGGGGGTGTATTAGAAAAACCAAGTCTCATATATCGATAAAAATTGTCCTTCTTTCCTTGTTGCAGCTGAAGAATTTTTGCACAGCAAATATGGAAGGCTGCCGTTCATTTTTCTCGGTCTTCAGGTAGGAGGTAATCCCCGTTGGCATTCTTTCTGGAATCCGGTTCTGTCTCGTATGAGGAGTAAGCTATCTAATTGGTCTGGGAGAAATTTTTCGATGGGAGGTAGAGTATCCCTCATTAACTGGATTTTAGCTAACTTGCCTATACATTACTTGACATTTTACAAGGCTCCCAAAAAAATCGTGAATGATATTATTGCAATCCAACGTCGTTTTCTCTGGGCTGGGAACTCAAATAAAAAGTTCATATCTTGGATATCTTGGAACTCCATCTGTAAGCCGAAGGAATACGGAGGTCTTGGAATAAAACACGTTGGTCGTTTTAATTATGCTCTTATAACAAAGTGGCCGTGGAAATTTCAAAGCGGAGGTAATAAAATTTGGAGAAACACGCTTAAGCTCAGATACGGTAACCTGAGCATGAAGGTGCAAACTTTCGCCGACGTAGGTAGCTTGAAATTTGACTCTCTTTGGATGAAGGATATTTTGTCAAGTTCAATCAATGACTTCAATGTGGACTTCTGCAAGTTTACGGCTTGCACTATTGGAGAAGGACATAGCACGGCGTTTTGGCAATCTAATTGGATTGGAGATCTTCCGCTTAAAAATAGATTTCAACGGCTTTTTCAGTGATGTACTAGGAAAGTTTCGACCGCCAATGAAATGGGAAATTGGAAGGATGGTTAGTGGTTTTGGAAAGTTAGAGAAACTTTGATAAATAAGGGACCCAATTTTGAAACAGAATGGTCTGAATGCAGTTCTCTGCTGGAGCAGGTGGCAGCAAAAATCAATGTTGAAGATAATTGGAATTGGCTTCTTCATGACTCTCTTTCGTATAAGGTAAGCTCCATCTATAATGCTTTATCCTCTTCTGATCCTGCTCTCAATATTGGTAGAGATAGTGCAAATATTCTGGAGATCCTTTGGAATACGGTTTTACCGGAAAAAGTCCAAACTTTCATCTGGAGGTTGGCTACCAGATCTAATTTGATTAGAAGAAGGGTTATCTATTTTTCCCAAAATTCGGATTGTGTTTTTTGTTCGTCAAGCTACGAGGACGTACCACATCTCTTCTTCTCGTGCTCTAAATCTCCGTTGGTGTGGAATAGGATTTGCGATTGGGTATATATAGAGAACATATCGGAGGATTGTTGTAGTACCAATGCGAAGGTCTGGAAATCGAGACTTTTGGGTCGTTGCAAAGAAGACAAGATCAACTCAATTTGGTTCATCTCTTGCTGGAGTATATGGAGGGCTAGAAATAACACCTTTTTTCAGAAATGAAACCTTTGACGTTGACGACATTGTTACGGATATTAAAGTTATCTCGTGGAATTGGTTGATTTTAGGTAGACAGGATAGTAATCATTGTAGCTTGTGTGAATGGTTTAAATTCACGTTCGATTTTATGTAATAGTCCTATTTTAGGCTGTGGTTGTTCTCTTGACTGTTCTGAGATTTTCTTAATCTCCATTAATTTATCTTTGCTTATCAAAAACAAATTTAGGTCACCCACCGTTTATATCCACACACCAATCCCAATAGTGTTGAGCATAAGGGGGTGTATTGAGAAAAACGCAAGTCCCACATTGGTTAAAGATACAATCTACAAAAGGTTTACATAGAGTGGCACCCTTCACCTTACCAACCGGTTTTGTAGGGTTGAGTTAGACCAAACTCTAATTCTATCAAGATCAAGTCCTTATTAATTGATACAAATTTTTTATTTTTTAATTATGTTATTCAAATTTAAATTCAAGCAGTAGATATAAAGTTCACATAAAACCAAGACTTCAACAAAAGCCCAACCAAATCGCAAGTTTCTTCATCTTCACTCACAACATCAAACTCCAATAACTCGTTCGGACCTAAATTATTAATCAAGTTACAAGAAATGAACTATCTTATGTGCTATCACCAAGTGGAATGGGTAATTCTCCCATAGAAAATGCATAAGTTCGTTGTGAATCCTCAAATTCCACCAAACTTTAAAGACGAATCAAGATGGCATAGTAGAAACCATTTATAATGAATTTGAGTCATGGATTGTTCAAGATCAAACTCTATTCACATGATTACTCTCAACAATTTCTGAGTCTGTATTACCTTAGATTTCTTCTTGTAAACACACATTTGAAGTTTTGAATAAAATATACAAATACTTCAAATGCTCATATGAAAACTAAGGTTTGCTAATTACACGCTGAGGTAAATCAACAAAGAAAGAGAATTGATCCATTATAAAATTTGTTCTACTAATTAAAGTCAGTGTTAACTCTCTTTTTGTTATTGGCGATTCATTTTTTGAATTAGATAAATTTTATCCTAAATTTATTACCTAAAGAATATAATTTGTTTCTATTGCAGATATATGAAAGTATCGAGTCACCATCACTCTAGGATGTTGAAACTCTCCTCTATGTTTAGGAGGCACAATTAGATAATTTCATACAAGAATATTATATGTCAACAATGTCGAAAAATTTTACTCACACAAATCACAAAGCATGTAGCTCTAGAAAAACTTTCCAAAGTTCTTTTGCAAAGTTCATTTTACGAGTGGTCAGAATTCTGGTTGAGGGAACTACACAATTGGAAAAACATGAAGATTCAGCTTCAGGCTCACAAGCATGGCCATGATAACTTCCACACACAATTCTTATGTTTGTACTCAAGAATACTCTCTTCCTTCTGAACTAGAGTCTCGAGACTGATTTTCAAATTCATATGCATCTCATCATCTTACACACTATGAATTTTAGTTACAAAATATAATTCTTATGTAGGTCTTATCAAAGTTTATGTTGGTAATGGCTAAATCTTAGAGATAAATTTAGTTGGTTCAACTTGTTTTTCCTCAAATTGTTTACCTAGTAGTCAAATAAATCTTAATGACTTATAGATGTACCATCTATTACTAGAAATATTTGTTCTTTTGCAAAATTTTCTATAGATAAGAATGTTGTTTTTGAATTCCATTCGGATAAGTGATGTGTAAAATCTCAGTGTTCAAAGAAAATTCTCACTGTGGGATTTCTAGATGTTAGGGCTTTATACTGCTTTTCCAAGCTACCAGTGGATTTGCCAAGCTCTATTAATCATATCCTCTCAATTGTTGCTCATAATTACGTTGCTTCTAATTATACTTTGGCTAAATTATGTCATTCTAACTCTTGTTTTCTTTGGCATTATAAACTTAGCCATGCCAATTTTAATCATGTCAAGAATGTACTTACTTTCTATAATGTGCCCATAGTGAGTAAAGATATATTTTATTTGATAAGCTCAAAAACTTCATTCACTCATGTCTATAACTATTTATCATAATGCTTTTCATGTAGTTCATATTCATTTGTGGGGTCCGTCCCATTTAAATCTAGTTTTAGTTATAACTATTATATAACATTTATTGATGCTCGTACCATGTACACTTGTCTATATTTTTTAAAATCAAAGTATGACGTTTTTTATGCTTTCAAATTCACTATTATAAAATAAATATTTTGTAACACTCATTTAACAATGGCCTTCCTGTTAATTGTAGTAATAATTTTTTTTGGGCGTATGTTTTTGTATTTATTAAAAGACATTTCACTACAGTCATAGTTAACAATTATAGTGAAATATACCTAGAGTGAAAGGGTTTGAATCCCAGCACAAACAGTTTTCCTTTACATCATGGTTCGTATTATCAAATATAGTAAAAGATGTTACTTATTTATATATAATATAAATTATATCTCGCTTCAGTATATAACATTGGTCTCTCTCAAAATAAAACTCTGACATCTCTTTCACTCGTCTCTCTCAAAACAAAATCATGACATCTTTGTCACTCGTTTCTCTAATATGGAAAACCCCAAACTTATATAGCAAACTCGTCTTCTTCAAAGAGTTACCTTTGTTGCATCAAATCTTAGCAAATGTCTACCTTACAGGTTCATCTTCATAATGTTTGAACTTGCTGCTTGTTTTGACTTGTAGGTAGCAATTTTTGTTTCTATGTCGAGGATGAAGCTAAAGTGAGCGCTGACTTGTGTGAAAGACCCATGATGACATCTATTCAAAATTAACGCAAGTTTGCGGCTCTCGCTTCAGCTTCATCCTCCTTTCATTGTGAATGTCATTATGGGACAGGTAAGTTTCTGAAACATTCTGAGTTAATGTTTTGTTGTTGTTGTGATTAATAAAACTTGTATGTTGTATATAGTTTATTCTATGTGTTGATGATTTTGTTGTTTTTAATAAGAGTTGTTTGTTGTATATTGTATGTTGTTTAAGGTTTGTTGTTGATGAATGTTGTTGTTTAAAATATGAGCTTATTATATCTTATGTGGTTTCATAGTTTTTCCAACTCTTTACCGAATATGTAACTTTTTCAGATTGTATTAAAAAAATTTAATATGATAGATAAAGTTATATTAGAAAATAAGTAATTACATGTTCAATTCTAGACATGAATTCTTCAGTTTGTTATATGTATTTCATTCTTTAATAGTTAGAACTATATTTAATGTTTGTAGTTCTTCAACCGCCCCTATCTACACCTCTAATTTTATTTGAAAAGTAAATAACATTTTGCAAAATGAACTAAAGGTGAAGAAAATGGAGGTTGAAGAACTAGGATCATTAGATCAAGTTTTAATCATTAAAGATCAAAATATGGATAAGGAGTTAAAGAACTCTTGACTAGCATTGAATATGAACTTGTTATTTTAATATAACTTAATTTGTCAAATTGTAATGTTCTGTAATAGATCGAAAGGTTATATGTTTAGTGAGCATTAGCAAAAAAAAGCATTCAACATAATATATAATAAACTCAGTGTATATATGACAACAATTGTTTATCACAACTATTGTTAAATGTGTGCATTAAGAATACCACAACGGTTGTTTAAAGTAACCATTGTGATAAGTAACACGCTACATAGATTATAATCACGGCCGCGCGACCGTGGTGGAAAACATCATACATACAACCACCACTACGCCAAAAATCACTTTTAGCAGCGCATAGAAAGACAGCGCTTTATACAAAAGCGCTGCTAAGGGGCCAGTAAAAAAAAAAGAAAAAAAGCGCCTACCAAAAACAGCGCTTTTAAAAAAGCGCTGCTAAATGGTGGGGCTAAGAAAGCGCCGCTAAATGGGGGGCCTACGAAAGCGCTTTTCAAAAGCGCTGTTAAAGGGGGACCCTTAGAAAGCGCTTTTTATATAAAGCGCTGCTATATGGAATTGATAAGGCACCCTATGAAAGCGCTTTTAAAAGCGCTGCTAAAGGCCTTTAAAAGCGCTGCTATAGGTATTCATATTATAATTTTAAAATACCCTCCAGAATTTTAATAGAATCAGAACAGTCACGCAACACATTTCTTCTTTCTCTGGCGAACGAAAACGAACGAACGAACCACTGTTCATCGTCCGACCATCAACTTCTTCCGTCCGATCATCCTTCCGACCATCACCGACCGTTCACCGTCCGTTTTTGAGTTCATCCATCCGTCTGCATTGCCGGTCCACCATTGTTACGGTACTTGAAGCTTTACTCTGCTTTTCTTGTTTTTTTTATCTTTTCACCATTGTTGTTCTGATGATATAGATGGTTTTTATCTTTTCAATGATGGTTTTTGTTGTTGTTGTGTTATTTGTTGTTATGTTAATATGATATATGAGATATATATGATATTGTTGTTGTTGTTGATGTAAAATAGTTTATATAGATGGTTTGTATTTGATATAGTTTATATTTGATATAGATGGTTTGTGTTATAGTTTATATTTGATATAGATGGTTTATATTGTGTTATATAGATGGTTTGTATTTGTTATAGTTGATATAGATGGTTTATATTTGTGTTATATAGATGGTTTGTGTTATAGTTTATATTTGATATAGATGGTTTATATTTGTTATAGTTTATATAGATGGTTTGTATTTGATATAGTTTATATTTGATATAGATGGTTTATATTGTGTTATATAGATGGTTTGTGTTATAGTTTATATTTGATATAGATGGTTTATATTTGTTATAGTTTATATAGATGGTTTGTATTTGATATAGTTTATATTTGATATAGATGGTTTGTATTATAGTTTATATTTGATATAGATGGTTTATGTTTGATATAGATGGTTTATAGATGGTTTGTTATAGTTTATATTTGATATAGTTAATATGATATATTATATATATGATATTGTGTTATAGTTTATATTTGATATAGATGGTTTATATTGTGTTATATAGATGGTTTGTGTTATAGTTTATATTTGATATAGATGGTTTATATTTGTTATAGTTTATATAGATGGTTTGTATTTGATATAGTTTAGATTTGATATAGATGGTTTGTGTTATAGTTTATATTTGATATAGATGGTTTATAGATGGTTTGTTATAGTTTATATTTGATATAGTTAATATGATATATGATATATATGATATTGTGTTATAGTTTATATTTGATATAAATGGTTTGTTGTTGTTGTTTAATATGACATTTGTTGTTATTGTTATTGATATTTGTTGTTGTTGTTGTTATTCTGAATTACAGGTATATTATGGCCAGCAACGAGGAAACATCACATGATGGAAAAGAAACACCCAAAGACGTTGAAGGCGAAATTAAAAGAGGCATAACGATAATGAAAAGTATCATCCGTGCGAGAGATAGAGGTGTAAAGTACGATGTCCATTGGAATGAAAGAGATCAGTTGGTTGAGCCTAATGGTGCGCTGCTGACAAGTTATATTGGAGCAGTTGTACGTTCGCAAGTTCCGATTACTTGCGATAACTGGAGAATTCCTGCATTAAAAGCGGCTAAGGATAAAATTTGGACCGAGATTCAAGTATGAGATTTGATCATTTTTAATTATGTTGACAGTTACATCTTTAAATTAATTATATTAACATGTTATATGTATGTGTATTTGTTTGCAGAGATCTTTTAATATTGAGGATTCTAGGAGAAAATATTGTATTCAGTTGGTCGGAAAACGCTTGAGGGGATTTAGAGCGTTTTTAACCAACAAATATCTTAAAGATTCTGATGGCAACTTTGTAGAGTCGGAGCGTCCAGCGAAGTACGCTGATTTGATTTCGGATGCAGAATGGGAGACATTTGTTGCGAAGCGAAGAACCAAAGAATTTGAAGTAAGTACAACTTATCATGTACAATGTATAGTATATATACCTATTCCACAAACAAACTGATATGACTTAAACTTGTTTTTTCAGGTTAAGAGTGGCGTAAATCGGGAACAGGCATCAAACCCTGCGTATCCATATAGAAAGGGGCGTTTGGGATATGCACGCTTAGAACAAAAATTAGTAAGTGCATATATATGCTTTAATATGATCTATTTACAAAAAATAGTAAGTATACATAATAGGATATAATGCTTTATTGTTCGTCTTAATGCGTAGTTGGAAGAGGAGAAAAGTGATGCGACATCTCTTCCGGACCATGTCGTATGGAAGGCTGCCCGGGTGGGAAGAGATGGAGCCGTCCAAGAAGAAGTTCAACAAGTGTTTGAACAATGTGTAAGTACAACATTAGTTTTTGAACAAAGTGTTTGAACAAAGTGTATAAAATATTTAAATATGCTTTTATCTATATTTCAGGAGTCTCTATCCCAGACTATAACTCCTGCTGAAGACGATGATTGCAGGAGTTTATTGAGTCGGGTGTTGAATATTCCTGAGTACTCTGGGCGTGTGAGGGGCAAGGGATTTGGTGTCACTCCATCCAAACTGTATAAGCAGCCAAGGAAAAAAAATCCAACCAATAAAGAAGTGATGGCTACTTTGGAGGAAATGAAAGCTCAAATTCGTGAATTACAGAAGGATAAGGAGAGATACATGTCTGAAAGGCGCGCTCCAGAGGCCGGTAAAGCTACTAGTGACAAAGATAGTATCGGTTGTCCGCAGAAGCTTCCAAAGGTAATTGTATATATTACATTGAAATTAATTTAGCACATTTTTATTAATTGACACATTAACTGATCATTATTTGTTTAGGGCATTTCACCTTGTCGACTATATTTATCGTCGCCGACTTATCGCATGGTTGGCAAGGGAAAGGTGCATAACACCCTGGGTGACTTACTTCACCATAAACCCCTCCCTGCTGGATTTTTGAAAGTATCTGTTGATATTGCATTAGAGGGGGGGCGTTGTTGCCTATGCAAGACGATGTATCAGACGCAACAGTGGTGGGAGACGCGATAGGAGCTTATGTAGCATGGCCGGCGAATCTCATTTTCATGGATGATGAGGTAGGTTGAACCTTGTAATATTCCAATGTTTTATTACCCATACATGAAAGTTATTCTGACATTTACACTTTCTTATTGACATGATGATCTTAGACTCCCACAAAATCCAAAACAAAAGATGATAAAATTATTGTGCGGGATACCGATTCAGCTGCATCAAAGTTACAGGTACTAGTACTACAGTTTAAGTGATTATTTTATTATAAATTATTTACTGAACTTATATATGACTTTTAGGTTCTTGATCAGCAGTCGCAACAAGTCAGCAAGGGAAACATGCCTGAAACTTCCAAGGTGCCCAAAAAAAAGGTCGAGACAAAAAGAGCATTTGTTCCTCAATTTAGGTCGTGCCTTCAAACATATGTAGGGACAACAGACGTGCCTGAGGGCGGCATCCGTCTAATACATATGGATCAAGGTATTTTCGGTTTTGAATATTCCGAAACACTTGCTAAGGAGGATTTCGACCAGGTTTTCAAACATTTAGAATTGGGCGTCGGGGTTATGCATTCCTACATCAGGTACTTCAATCCATTTTAATTAGATAATTGAACATTTTAAAATTCGCTCGTTTAACTGAATAATCTAATGTTGATTATATTTTTTTAGGCGCTTGTATGACAAGTTGTTGGTCCCCGCTGATTTGACTTCAGTATTCGCATTCTTATCTGCTAGCAGTGTCAACTCACGGACAATAGACCAGACACCAGAAGCAGTCAAAGAGTACACAGTCCAAAGATTTATGGGTGCGAATACGGAGAAGTTGTTTATGTTGCCATATAATACTGGCCATGGGTTAGTTTTTATTCTAAATTCATTTATTATAATTGTTCGATTTTTGCCATATTATATAACATTTCCGTCTAAACTGTTGTCTTATTTTATAGTGGTCACTGGTTGTTGGTCGCAATTAATCCGATTAAAGAAATAGTGTATTATATAGATTCATTGGGTGGCAATACAAACAAATATGAAAATCTGAAGAACATGGTTGATACGTAAGTGATGATATATAGTGTTCTGAATAATTATATATGTTTATTTATTATGTGACATTGTTCTAAATATGTGTTTATATTATGTTAGAGTTATACAAATATACAGAGCACAGAGAGATGCAACAGTGCTGATCACACTAAAATTCACCGTATTTCTGACTCCGATTTCGCATGCATTCTTAGCTTTTATTGTTGTTTTGCTTTGTTATTGCTTTGTTTTCTTATGTTTTCAGGTTTTTATAATAATCGGAGCTTGAATCAGGAAAAGGAGCGAAAAAGGAGTGAAAACGGACGAAAACCTAGAAATTCAGCATTTTGCACTTGCGGCACCCACTGTGGCGGGCGCCATGGGGTTAGCCATGACGTGACCACGTCTCAAGACCACTCCTCAACCTCCAAGACCCACGATCCCCACTCCATCATTCCCTGTAGGGACCATGGCGGGCGCCATGACCTTGTGGCGGGCGCCACAAGGCAAAACTTCATAACCTCCACTTTTTAGTGGAGGGGCGTCCCGGTCATTTCATGCTTTCAGTTTCTCCTATAAATAGGACCTTAGATTTTCGTTTTTCTTCATCCAGAATTAGAATTCTCTAGGCATATATCAGTCATAAAGCAGTTGCCATTCCACATCGGGGTGCCTCTGCAATCGAGTGATCGAGTCTGTAATCTGTCTGTGGTTCGAGTTTTGGAGCACTCTGGAGGAAGTTAATCCTGCCGCCATTTTAATTCCAGTTAGTATTTTATTTTTCCGCATTGCTTTACTTTTATTTATTTTCTCGCACATTTACTTTGTTTATTTCCCGCACTCGCACATTTACTTTGTTTATTTCCCGCACTCGCACATTTACTTTGTTTACTTCCCGCACTCGCACATTTACTTTGTTTACTTCCCGCACTCGCTTTAAATTACTCATATGAAAAACTATAAAAAGAATATTTACTTTATCATGTCTAACTAATCCCATAAAGGTTAGAATGTAAGGATCGTAATTAAACCAGTAATCAGTATAATTGTTCGTGGAAACACCTAAGGGCTATTTTATCTTTCAATTCAAGTAATTGTTTTTAACTATTTCAAAAACAGCCAAAAGCGCTTTGTATAGTTCATTAGGAGTTTTTAGATTAAAAAGAAAAGAGATTCTAAAACGATTTTCGGACGCGTTATGAGATTTAGAGTCTGGTTCATAAGAACCTCTTTTTGCTAAGAAGTCCAGGGTAAAATACTTTTCAACTTTGTTAAGAAACTATATTTCTTAAAAATAGGTTTACTACTCTAACGCAGTACGCACCTTTTTATCCGTGACAATAGGAGGGGTTGATTAGAGAGTACAACTCGGTTTTGAATACGCGAAAGCGACAGTTCCTGTTAAATTAGTTCTTTTCAAAGGAGAAAACATTGCCCATAAGTAGTTCCATTAACAAGTACTGGATTATCATTGATTACGTGAATTACATTCGAGCCTGTCTTTTATTTATTATTTAAAATTATAATTTTATTTACCATTGCACCCTTACTAAAACCCTTAAAAATAGTTGCCTTAGATAAACACCATAACAACAGGTACGATAGATTGACACTTGGTCTCTGTGGATTCGATAATCTTTTATATTACTTTGACGTGATTCGTACACTTGCGAAAAACACGCATCAAGTTTTTGGCGCCGTTGCCGGGGACCAATATCGTCAAATTTCATTACCCTGTAGTTATACCGTTTAGACTAAGGTTGTTACCCACCGGTCAATGCGAAAGACTCGCAGTGCCGGAAGTTTAGTAGACCCTCTAGCTGAACCTGAACGTTACGCTCGCGCACGTTTATTTTTCCATAGGAATAGGAGAGCTATGGCCGAAGATCAAAATCGAAGACCTCTTAAGGACTTCGCCCAACCATCAAACGAGGAACCTAGTTCCAGTATAGTAAACCCCGCTATCCCAGCCAATAATTTTGAACTTAAGCCATCCCTGCTGCAATTAGTGCAACAGAGACAATTCGCAGGTCTCGCTACTGATAACCCGAACCAACATTTAAAAAACTTTCTTCAATTAGCAGACACCTTTAAAACCAATGGAGCTTCTCCTGAGGCAATACGCTTAAGATTATTTCCCTTTTCCCTCAGAGATAAAGCTCTATCATGGTTAGATTCCCTTCCACCCAATTCAATAACAACTTGGGATGACCTTAGAAAAGTTTTCCTTGCTAGATATTTTCCCCCAAGTAAGACCGCTCTTCTTCGAAACCTAATAACTAGATTTACCCAACACCAAGGAGAGTCGTTGTTCGAAGCCTGGGAGAGATATAAAGAACTATTAAGAGCATGCCCACACCATGGCCTAGAGAATTGGCTAATCATCCAAACCTTCTATAATGGACTTATTTATAACACTAAAATGACCATCGACGCTGCCGCTGGTGGCGCACTGATGAACAAACCTTACCCTGAAGCTAGTGCCCTTATCGAGGATATGGCCCAAAACCATCAATCATGGGGAGTAGAACGAGCGACAGTGGAAAAGAAGGAAGCCCAAGGAGGAATACATGAGCTAAGCTCTATAGACATGATGCAGGCTAAAATGGACGCGTTGGCCCTTAGAGTCGAACATATGTGTACAACTCCGAATACTGTTGCCGCAGTTTCGCCGAATTGTGAGATATGTGGAACGCAAGGACACCAATCCGCCGAATGCAATCTGTTGAATGAAACCAACACTGAGCAAGTGAACTATACCCAAGGGAACCCATTTTCAAACACATATAACCCTGGATGGAGGAATCACCCAAACTTCTCCTACAAAAATAATAACCCTATCCAAAATACCGCACCTCCGAGACAACAAGGTTACCAAGCCCCTAGAACAAATCAACTTATGCAACCTGTACCACCTAGCCCGAGCTTTGAGGAAGTTGTAAAAGATTTTATCGTTGCTCAAAAACAACAAAACAAAGAGTTCATGAACCATAACGTCCATGTTAACGAACTAATTACCAAGTTAGGAACCAAGGTTGATCAAATTATTACTCATAATAAGATGCTTGAAACCCAGATCTCTCAGGTAGCGTTAAACCAAGCCCCACAGACTACACCTGGAGGACAGTTCCCTGGACAACCTCAACAAAACCCGAAAGGGCAAGCTAATGCCATTACTCTACGAAGTGGAACCGCTTATAAGGAACCTTTAAACCCTAGATTAAGTGAGTCCGAAACTTCTGAGAGGAATGAGGAAAAGGAACCAGAGAAGCCTGAAACCCCGGAAAGTCAAGAAAAAGGAGAAGAACCTAAAAATAAAACCTATGTACCACCACCGCCATACAAACCACCAATACCTTACCCTCAAAGATTAAAGAAAACCCAAATCGATAATCAATATCAAAAATTCGTTAAGGTTATAGAAAAACTTCACGTAGAAATCCCCTTTACAGAAGCCATCACCCAAATACCTTCTTATGCTAAGTTTCTCAAAGACATACTTACAAATAAACGTAGACTCGAAGATCCGAAACCCGTGGAATGTAATTCTATTTCCGAAAATAGGTTAGCAAAGAAAGATAAAGATCCCGGAAATTTTTCCATTCCTTGTGTTTTGGGGAATCATGTCATCGAAAAAGCTTTTCTAGACTTAGGAGCTAGTGTGAGCTTAATGCCTTTAGCAGTTTGTGAGAGATTAAACTTAGGAGAATTACAACCTACTAAGATGTCACTTCAATTAGCCGATAGATCCGTTAAATACCCTATAGGCATACTTGAAGACGTCCCTGTTAGGATAGGTCAGCTGTTTATACCTACTGATTTTGTTGTCATGGACATTAAAGAAGATGACGACATACCAATCCTCCTAGGTAGACCGTTCTTATCGACTGCTGGAGCCGTAATAGATGTTAAAAAGGGAAAACTAACTTTTGAGGTAGGTGGCCAGAAGATAGAATTTATATTGTCAAAATTTCTTATGGCACCTGCGATAGGAGATTCTTGTTATGCCTTAGATATCATCGAAGAATGTATTAGGGAATTAGAATAAGAAGAAGAAACTGAATCTATAAAATTGCCATCAACCCTTATTTTGGAAGATGACAATTATAAAACACCCTACATTGATGATAACCTTCACGAATGTTTATCTCTTACCCCAGATCCTATGCCTTGCCCTATAAAACCGACCGTAAAACTTAAGGAACTGCCTAAAAACCTGAGATATGAATTTCTTGATGAAGATATGAACCGTCCAGTTATAGTCAGTGCTACCTTAAACCAAGAAGAAACCGATCAATTATTAGAAGTTTTACGTAGGTACCCCTCAGCCTTAGGATATAAGATCTCTGATCTAAAAGGAATAAGCCCATCCGTATGCATGCATCGGATTTTGCTTGAAGAAGATTCAAAACCTTCTAGAGAACACCAACGTAGAATAAATCCTATAATGAGTACTGTAGTTAAGACTGAAGTTCTTAAGTTACTAGAGGCAGGTATAATATATCAGATCTCGGACAGTAAATGGGTGAGTCCTGTGCATGTAGTACCTAAAAAGGGAGGCATCACAGTCGTGCAAAACGAGAAGGGCGAACCTGTAGCAAAAAGAACTGATGGAGGTTGGCGTATGTGCATAGATTATAGAAAATTAAATAAAGCAACTAGGAAGGACCATTTCCCATTACCATTCATAGACCAAATGTTGGAGCGCCTAGCCAGACACTCTTACTTTTGTTATTTAGATGGATATTCAGGATTCTTCCAAATACCTATTCACCCCGAAGATCAAGAAAAAACTACCTTTACATGCCCAGTTGGAACCTTTGCCTATAGAAGAATGCCTTTTGGACTTTGTAATGCTCCTGCAACTTTCCAACGCTGCATGATGTCTATCTTTGCTGATTATTTGGATGGAATCATGGAAGTATTTATGGACGATTTCTCAGTTTGTGGGTCAGATTTCAAAAATTGTCTTGTCAACCTTGAGAAAATCCTGGAGAGATGTGTGGAGGTAAACCTTGTGCTAAATTGGGAAAAATGTCATTTCATGGTCACCGAAGGGATTGTTTTAGGACATATAGTTTCCGAAAAAGGTATAGAGGTAGATAAAGCAAAAATAGAAGTCATAGAGAATCTAAAACCGCCGAAGACTATCAGGGAGATAAGAAGTTTTCTTGGACACGCCGGATTTTACCGACGTTTTATCAAGGATTTCTCCAAAATAACAAAGCCCTTAACTGGTCTTTTAATGAAAGATGCTGAGTTCATCTTCGATGAAAAATGTACTGAAGCATTTAATCTTCTGAAGCAAGCTCTGATTTCAGCACCTATAATGAAACCCCCTGATTGGTCGGAACCGTTTGAGATAATGTGTGACGCCAGTGATTATGCTGTTGGAGCCGTTCTAGGTCAGAGAAAGGATAAGAAGTTACATGTGATTTATTATGCCAGTAGAACCCTAGACGCTGCACAGCTCAACTACGCAACAACCGAAAAAGAGCTCCTAGCTGTAGTTTTTGCAATAGACAAATTTAGATCTTATCTAGTAGGAGCCAAGATTATAGTTTACACCGACCATGCTGCCATTCGTTACTTACTAAGCAAAAAGGATGCCAAGCCTAGGTTACTTCGATGGATTCTATTATTACAAGAGTTTGATTTGGATATCCGTGACAAGAAAGGCACTGATAATGTGGTAGCTGATCACCTATCTAGGCTAGAATACCTGAAACCTGATCCAGTACCCATAAATGACGATTTTGCCTACGATAGACTGATAGCCCAACTAGAAACCATTGAAGATGATAACCCAGACCCTCATGAGCAATTTCATAAATCCTTAGCTATAAGCAATGTACCTTGGTATGCAGATTTTGTTAATTACCTAGCCGCTGACATCATACCCCCTGATCTAAACTACCACCAGAAGAAGAAGTTCTATAGTGATGTGAGAAACTTCTATTGGGACGATCCATTTCTTTTCAAGAGAGGTAAAGATGGCATTTTCCGCCGTTGTGTTCCAGAAGAAGAGGTAAATAATATAATTGAGCATTGTCACTCTGCACCCTATGGTGGACATGCAAGCACATCTAAGACCTACGCCAAGATTCTTCAAGCTGGCCTATTCTGGCCTACTATGTGGCGTGATGTCCATGCTTTCATTGTCAAGTGTGACAGATGCCAACACACAGGAAATATTTCAAGACGTAATGAAATGCCGTTAAGAAATATCCAAGAAGTAGAACTCTTCGACGTATGGGGTATGGACTTTATGGGACCGTTCCCACCATCTTTTGGAAATCAGTACATATTAGTAGCTGTTGACTACGTGTCTAAATGGATTGAAGCTATCGCCGCACCCACAAACGACACCAGAGTAGTCATCAAATTATTCAAGAATTATATATTTCCCAGGTTTGGAACACCCCGTTTAGTCATAAGCGATGGAGGATCACACTTCATATCGAGAATATTTGATAAACTTTTAAGCAAGTATGGAGTTAAGCATAGAGTAGCAACACCATACCACCCACAGACCAATGGACAAGTGGAAGTATCTAATAGGGAGATAAAACAAATCCTCGAGAAGACTGTCTCTATATCTAGAAAAGATTGGTCGCAGAAACTTCAAGAAGCATTATGGGCCTATAGAACCGCTTTCAAAACTCCTATAGGAACAACCCCTTATCAACTGGTCTATGGAAAATCATGTCACTTACCATTTGAGTTGGAGCATAAGGCCTATTGGGCCATCAAAACTTTGAATTTGGATTACTTGACAGCTGGTGAGAAACGTATCCTTGATATCCACAAATTAGAAGAGCTCAGACAATCTGCCTACGAAAATGCCATCATATACAAAGAAAGAACAAAAGCTTGGCATGACAAAAGAATCATAAGAAGAGACTTCAAAATAGGCGATCCTGTTCTCCTGTTCGATTCTAGGTTACGACTATTTCCAGGTAAACTCCGTTCGAGATGGACTGGCCCTTTCAAAGTATCTAAGATCCTGAGATCCGGTGCTATTGAAATCAAGAACCAAACATGTAAACCGTTCATAGTCAATGGACAGAGGTTGAAGCCCTACGAAGGAGGTGACATTCCAACAACATACACCTGTCATACTCTGAGTGATCCACCATATCCTTCCAATGATGTTTAAATATCGGTCGTCGAGCTAATGACGTTAAACAAGCGCTGCATGGGAGGCAACCCATGGTTTTTCTTATTTTTGTACTTTTTATTTTTACTTTATTTTAATTTGTTTATTTTATTATTATGTCAGGACTCACGATTGAATGTTTTATGTGCTTTCAGGACTTGTTTACTAACCTTGTACAGAATGCAGAACCCTGATGACATGCACGTGGCCTTTAGAGATGATGCACAGAGAGAGCGTTACTATGTTCACATGAGACGCCCTATGGCTCCTACCAGGTACCCTGACCATGACTGCATGGATGCCTTGGGGATAGAGCCAAGCGTCAGATTTTTATGCCATCAACTCCAGTGGGACCAATTTGACGACAGGAACAACACTTATAGGAACTTGACTCTTGAGTTCCTCAGCTCGTTTCATCATGACCCTTGGGCTGGACCCGATGGACTCGCTGTTTTCAGGTTGTTCGGGATTGACTACTCATTCTCTCACAAAGGGTTTGGTGATTTACTAGGTTTCCAGACTACTCCTGATGCTATTCCAGAGACTCCGATGGGGTATTTTATGAGCAGAGAAGTGGAAAAGTTTTGGACTAAAATATCAGGCGGAGGGAGCCAAGATCCTTCTACCCAGTTTTCTCAGGTAATCCACAACCCTGCATTGAGGTACTTCCAGATGATTCTAGCACATTCTTTCCTAGGTTTTCCAGATACAGAGACACTGCTAAGTGAAGAGGAGATTTTCCTACTGTTTTGTGCGACTCAGTCTCGCCCTGTTGCTTGTGGCAACTTTCTACTGAAGGGCCTTGCTAGTGTTGCCAGATCATCAGTAGGAATCATCCATGTCGGTGGGATTGTTACACAGATTGCTACTGCATTGGGTTTGTCTCGCAAGCTATTGCACCTCAGGACCTTCTGCTGCTACACCACCCTGGATATTGATTTTTGTCTTGATAGAGGACTGATGAGGAGGGCTTCTTTTGAGCCCAACAGGTTTAGATTGCTGATCGACGGTGAAGCGATACACTACTTTACATTACCAGATCCGCTGATGACCAGTGTCCATGATCCTGCCAATTGGAGTTATGCTCTAGAGGGTTTTGGAGAGACTGTCGAAGAGCCGAAATCGCCTCCCGCCGCTGAGTACACTCCTACACCTCTTACTCCCCGAATCACTGTTATGTCTAACAATATGTCTCTGCAGCCACCTGACCTACAAACACAGATTTATGAGCTCCGCAAGGAGACTGCCCTGCTCAAGCAGGAAGTGGCAGACTTAGAGTTACAGATGCAGGTTTCTGATCTCACTCATGCCTCAGAAACCGATGCTCTACATCAGGCGATCGACGAGCTTCGGAGGGAGATAGCTGAGATTCGTGGATCAAGCCAGGATAAGAAACCTACCACATGACTCATTCCACCCTGACAGCACTACCCTAGTATTTAACTTCCTTTTATTTATCACATTTCCACTTTTATATTTTCATGCACTTTGAATTCCTTATATATATATATATATACATATTATGCACTAATTTTTATTTTTCTTTTTCTTTTTTGAATTTTAATTATTTTATTTTTGTCGTGCAAAGAAAAAAAATATATAAGACAAAAATATGCAAGCCAATGCCTTGAAAAGAAGAAGAAAACGCTATTCAGACCCCCCGGAAGACAAAGGTGCAAGGAAGGCCCAAAGGAGGATCCAAAACCACAAGGCCCAGGAATTGGCCTTGTGGCGGGCGCCATAGGCCCTGTGGCGGGCGCCACACCGTACCATCAACAAATACGGGATTCAATCCCCATTTCCACCATTTTCATCCCTTTCTTCACAAAAAACTCATTTTTCCAACCTTCCAAATCCTCCTTGAACCCCATTAAAGCTCCCCCATTTCCAAAATACCCTCCATCCATAAAACATATCCAACATCCATTTCCATTTTCATCCATCAAAAACCAAAAAAATCAAAACTTTATCATTCCCCTCATAAACCACTTTTCTACTATTTTCACTACCTAAGGAGCTTTTCAACAATGGAGTTCAACGGATTTATTCTTCGTGATGGAAGACCGGGCGAAAGGCAACGGAAAATTATTCAGAGGCTTCAAAGTCGAGAAATCCTCTCGACTAGGTACGTCGACGATAACTATCTGTATGCTTTGGGTATTTATCATAGTGTTTTTAATTTATTAGAATTTCTAGGCTTGCATAATATTTTCATTAATCAGGAACCTACCTATGAGAGGCTGACAACTGAGTTTTTGAGTTCTTTGATATACACTGTCAGTCCTAACACTGCTAGCACTGTCGGTACTGTTATTTTTAGACTGTTTGGAATTGAATATGAATTCAGTACCAATGAGCTAGCAGATTTGTTAGGAATCCCTCATAGGGAAGGTTCGATTTGTGAGGCACCTTTGGATGCTGAATGGTCGGCCGAGGTATTTACCTTCTGGCTAAGGCTTTCAAGTACTTCAATTAATTCTTTTGAAGGGATACTTGCGTCGACCATTCACAACCCAGCCATAAGAGTTTTTAGACTTCTTTTGGCATGTACTATTTTTGGCCGGGAAAGTCCAAACAAGGTTAATGCTCGTGAACTCCTATTTTTGCAAGGATGCCTCACTAGAACCCACATCAATCCGGTCCCGTTTATGCTTGCCCACATGACTTTATTTACTAATAAAACAGGACCGATTGTTTTTGGAGGGCTTGTTACGTCTATTGCTCGGGCTCTTGGCCTGAATGATGAGATAGCTACACTTGAACCACTACCTCCTCGCACAATTAATTTAAAATTTCTGAAAGACATGAAATTGTGCCGAACAAGGAGAGAAGGTGGTTGTGAGTTGATGGTTCATGGGGTAGCTATCCCATCTGTTGCTTTACCATGCAGTAGACGTACTGATGTACGTGATGAAAGGAACTGGACCTATGATCTTAATGCTCCACGTGTTTTGGGTCCACTTCCTCCTAATATTCCCGATGGGGAGGCACATGACACTGATGATGAGTATGATCGGAGAGAGCAGTCTCCCATCCCTCATATGTCCCCCCATCGTCCTTCACAGTCACACACTGCACCATCTTCCTCTAACCCTGTTGCAGGTACTGCTCCTGGATTCTTTGTCACCGAGGAGATGTGGCGTGATATGACAGCTAGAGAAGAAAGGCGTGATGGCCTTCTCTCTACTATTTCACAGCAGCTGACGGACAATATGAGCTTCATGCAACAATCGCGATTGGTTTCGGATCGTGCTTATAGCAACGTTTGCCGTACCTTGAACGATATTTCATTAGAGCAGAACCGTCAGAGAGAGTTCAACAGCCGACACTACCAGCTTGTAGAGGCTACTCAGGGTTCCATCTTGGGTAACCTTCGAGAGGTCCGGAGTGCTCAGGCTGCTTTATCAGCACGACTCGACCGGAGGGACCAGCATCGTAGTAGATCCCGTCGTTCCAGACCATCACATCAGGACGGCGAAGGCACCAGTGCCCCTCCTCAGTAGTCTTTTTCCAGGTTACCCCCCTTATCTTATTTCGAAACATTGGGGACAATGTTCGATTTAAGTGTGGGAGGGGATTTTATTGCTTTCTGTTATTTCCCTTTTTAGTTAATTTCCTTTCAGTTATTTCCCTTTTCAGTAATTTATTTTTCTTAGATAATGCATGAGTCTGACGAGTCACCAGTATAGTGTCTTTTTAGTTCATTTTCATTTTTTCCCATTTCCTTAGCCTTACCAGAAAATTTTTAAAAAGAAAACAATGTTGTTTCACATGTTTTTTGGGCTTTGAGACAGGTTTAGATTAGGATGTGGTGACTTAGGTCAACTTTTTGAAACATCAGAACCATTTTAGCACCATAGACCTCTTGAATATAGGAATCACTCCTAAACCCCACCACCATGGCCTTTACTATCATTCAAAAATTGTCCTAAGTAGTTTATTTTAGCAGTCAGCTCCGGCCTAAGCATACTCTACGTAGGGGGCCGATGAATATAAGTGAATGATCCAGTGCTAATAAAAAAAGAAAAAAAGGCAAACTCTGGTATAGGTGACCCTCACAAAGTCATTTAAACCGAAAAAAGAGAAGAAAAAAAATTTTGCCACAAAAAGAAAAAAAAAATTGCAAGTCACCTATTGTTAGTTGGTTCAGAGGTATCTGGCACTGAACTTGGTAGGGCGGATTACGATCCGATCCCCCGCAGCTACATTTAGGCGAAATAAAAACAGGTTTACACATGCTTATGTGCCAGAAACCTTATGTTATGGATCAGAATCACTAACCGGTCACTCTACTATGAAGCATGTACGGATAACGGGCTTAATGTGATTGCGCCTGAATGAAAAGGACACAAAAAGATGAGAAGATAGGCCTAGGTATCGTGGGATGACATGGAGTGGTTAATATAGGATTGAAGTTTGTGTTTGTGTTACTATGGTACCCTTGGTTCACTTAGTTAATATCTGTCACTGCATCCTGACTTGAACTTAGAATCCCTTTAGCCCAAAGACAAGTGTTGACACCATATTTTCTTGAGCTTTAATGTTTGCTTGAGGACAAGCAAAGGTTTAAGTGTGGGAGAATTTGATCACACTAAAATTCACCGTATTTCTGACTCCGATTTCGCATGCATTCTTAGCTTTTATTGTTGTTTTGCTTTGTTATTGCTTTGTTTTCTTATGTTTTCAGGTTTTTATAATAATCGGAGCTTGAATCGGGAAAAGGAGCGAAAAAGGAGTGAAAACGGACGAAAACCTAGAAATTCAGCATTTTGCACTTGCGGCACCCACTGTGGCGGGCGCCATGGGGTTAGCCATGACGTGGCCACGTCTCAAGACCACTCCTCAACCTCCAAGACCCACGATCCCCACTCCATCATCCCCTGTATGGACCATGGCGGGCGCCATGACCTTGTGGCGGGCGCCACAAGGCAAAACTTCATAACCTCCACTTTTTAGTGGAGGGGCGTCCCGGTCATTTCATGCTTTCAGTTTCTCCTATAAATAGGACCTTAGATTTTCGTTTTTCTTCATCCAGAATTAGAATTCTCTAGGCATATATCAGTTATAAAGCAGTTGCCATTCCACATCGGGGTGCCTCTGCAATCGAGTGATCGAGTCTGTAATCTGTCTGTGGTTCGAGTTTTGGAGCACTCTGGAGGAAGTTAATCCTGCCGCCATTTTAATTCCAGTTAGTATTTTATTTTTCCGCATTGCTTTACTTTTATTTATTTTCTCGCACATTTACTTTGTTTATTTCCCGCACTCGCACATTTACTTTGTTTATTTCCCGCACTCGCACATTTACTTTGTTTACTTCCCGCACTCGCACATTTACTTTGTTTACTTCCCGCACTCGCTTTAAATTACTCATATGAAAAACTATAAAAAGAATATTTACTTTATCATGTCTAACTAATCCCATAAAGGTTAGAATGTAAGGATCGTAATTAAACCAGTAATCAGTATAATTGTTCGTGGAAACACCTAAGGGCTATTTTATCTTTCAATTCAAGTAATTGTTTTTAACTATTTCAAAAACAGCCAAAAGCGCTTTGTATAGTTCATTAGGAGTTTTTAGATTAAAAAGAAAAGAGATTCTAAAACGATTTTCGGACGCGTTATGAGATTTAGAGTCTGGTTCATAAGAACCTCTTTTTGCTAAGAAGTCCAGGGTAAAATACTTTTCAACTTTGTTAAGAAACTATATTTCTTAAAAATAGGTTTACTACTCTAACGCAGTACGCACCTTTTTATCCGTGACAATAGGAGGGGTTGATTAGAGAGTACAACTCGGTTCTGAATACGCGAAAGCGACAGTTCCTGTTAAATTAGTTCTTTTCAAAGGAGAAAACATTGCCCATAAGTAGTTCCATTAACAAGTACTGGATTATCATTGATTACGTGAATTACATTCGAGCCTATCTTTTATTTATTATTTAAAATTATAATTTTATTTACCATTGCACCCTTACTAAAACCCTTAAAAATAGTTGCCTTAGATAAACACCATAACAACAGGTACGATAGATTGACACTTGGTCTCTGTGGATTCGATAATCTTTTATATTACTTTGACGTGATTCGTACACTTGCGAAAAACACGCATCAAGTGCCAAAAAGCAGGGCTAGCAACATCAACTGGATCAGAGTGGAGGTATATTTTCCCATGTTTGACTGTTATAGTGGTTCTACTTATAAAACTATTTAAACTATATATCCTGATAAATGTTCGTTCGCTTTTTTCCTAATACAGTGTCCTCGTCAGCGTGGTGGGATTGACTGCGGATATTTTGTACTGCGCTTTATGAAGGAAATCATTCTTTCTGGTCAATTAGAGATTCCAATCATGGTATGGATCAATTCATGAGTTATATGATTCATTTTGATAATTAACTAATATTTCATCTGAGTAATTAGTATTAAATCGTGCTTGTTCTGTTAGATTATGTAGTATTTTGATGAATTCAAATGCGCTACGTACTCGAAAGTAAAATTGGAAGAAATTAAGGAAGAATGGTGTCAATTTATGATTGAGTTAAGAATTCTATAATGTATATTGGATTTGTAATTATGTGTAAATTGTATATTGTATATTGTATATTGTATATTGTATAATGTACAATGTTTAAATTATGTGTAAATTATACTTGAGTTAATTATGTGTAAATTGCAAAGTGTTATTGTATAATGTACAATGTTTAGTTATATTGTGTTGAATTAAAGGCCAAGTGTTGAATTACAATGTTTAAAGGCTAAGTTATATTTAAGGCCTGAATTATAAGTAGGGAATTTAATTGTTATAAGCAGGTTTGTCTAAAAATATATAAAAAATGTGATTTTTCAAAAAAAAAAATTTTAAAAACGTGAAGTATAGACAGCGCTTTTACAAGAAAGTGCTGCTAAAGGGAGAAAAATAGGCATAAAAAAGCGCTGCTATAGGTTAGGAAAGGAGGGGTCTAAGAAAGCGCTTTAAAAAAGCGCTGCTAAAGGGTGGTCTACAAAAGCGCTTTCATAAAGCGCTGCTACAGGGGGGAGGGGGGGGGGGGAGAATAGGCAACGCTTTGAAAGCGCTGCTAAAGGGGTAAAAAAGCGCTGCTAAAAGTGATACCTTTAGCAGCGCTTTTTCCATAAAAAAAAGCGCTGCCTTTACCTTTAGCAGCGTTTTTTCCATAAAAAAAAGCGCTGCCTTTACCTTTAGCAGCGCCACTTTAGGCAGCGCTTTAAAGCGCTGCTAAAGGTCAAAAAAAGCGCTGCTAAAGGCCATTTTTGGCATAGTGCACCTCTTACCTCACATCGGTTGGTCAGGCGTGATGGTATTCCATTTCCAACCATTGTAAAATGACTTTTACGTAGTAGTGACTTTTCCAAACATTTGTCAAAACTTAGTTTAATACTGCCATTACGATAGTTTAATTTGACTATGGTCGTGAGTTTATACCTTTCACCAAATATTATACAAAACTAGGCATTAATCATATGTTGACTTGTTCTCGTACATCTCATTATCATCTCAAAGTTGAGTTAACCAAATATTGAGTTTAGTATTGTTATATCTCAAAATCCAAAGTCTTTGTATTTTCCTACAAAAGACTCACCTTCTAGTTTTTCTAACTATCAGTCTATTGATGTTTCTGCTTAATCTTACTCTCTACTTGTACCTGATTATTGTCACAACTGTGAAAAACAACCAGCGGAAAAAATAGAAGAGTCGCGCACCTTTCGTTATTTATCCCAAAGATAGGGAAAGGAATCGATCGGGAAAAACCTGACGAAAAAGGGAAAGGCAAGGTCATCGCAACCAAGTCTGGATTCGGGAGTCGGTTACGCAAGGGGAAGGTATTAGCACCCCTCACGTCCGTCGTACTCAACGGGATCCACGCATTGTTGTCTATCTAAAAGGGTGTGTTGAAACTACCTAGCTAAAGGTCTCAGGGACAAAAGAAAAAGAAAGGAGGACTCGACAGAGCATCGCTACTCTAGGCCTACGTATTCCCGTCTAAAACAAGAAATCAGAGTCAACGTAGTTCGGCTAACTACGGGCGAAAGGGGAAAGGTTGCTCGCCAAGACGTCGCGTCTTGTGCCTACGTACTTTCATCTGGTATGAAAGATCAGAGAAAATGTAGTTTGGGCTAAAAGGACCACAGGCTGGTTCAAAAGTTTTTTAGGCCCGAGTAGGGTTAACAAGTAGTTCTAGCAGTTGGTGTATGTAGCTCGACCATTGGAGACTTAGGCGTTACCGTTTGCGATAGAACTAAGAGTTAACAAGACTCTTTTTCTGAAAAGATTTTCCTGATTAAGAATCCCAAAGGATGAAAAAGGTTTGAAGTGTTTTTGTGTTTTTTAGAGAAGAAGTGTTTTGAATTTGAGTGTTCATAATGTATGTTGTACTAAAGTCTAAACCTAGGATCGAATGCGTCGCATATCGTCCTAAGGACGTATACTAAACACTCTAGGCAATCGAGAGGTGGCCACTCAATCACCATTTTCCAAGTATAAGGCTCATGGCACAACATCCATTATCTTTATTAAGTGTGTTAAGATTGTACGAAGATGAGAAGAGAAGGGACAAACTAAATGGGGACTAGCACAAACCTAAAGTTGTCATGCAATGGTGATCCTAAGATTGAGATTCAAAAGGAAAACTACCTAATGTTATCATGCATGGTTAGACACCTATTGTCTATCATAACCTCAAGAGGTTAGAGAACTTATGGGGAACATGGCAAAGAAGAACCAAAGAAGAAGAAGAAATAACATGCAAATGAAAATGCAAACATGCAAACATAAGATGCAACACATAGAATGAAAGTGGGAAGAAAATAGTGTGGGTCAGTAGCCTCCACAAGCTCATCTCAACCAAGCGTGCATATGGGAAATGCAAAGAAGAAAGGGTGAGAATAAATGCATAAAAAGGAACCACACAAAAAGAGATATCACACAACCAATGCAAGCATAAGACATATGGAAACCCTAAACGGAAGCAATAAAAGGAATGCACAAACCAACAAGCAATGAACATAATTTTGACCTAAAAATGAACATACAGCAAGCTCAACATGTCTAATATGTGAAACAAGAATAGTTGAGAGCTCAATGGATCCACAAAGGTCATCTCCAATTCAAACTAGGTCATGCACTTGTATGAGCTACCTTATGAAATGACCTAACTTTCAAGTCATCTCAAAATTAGGAAAAAGGCTTTAAAATTACCAAATAAAATGTACAAGGAAGCTAAACATGTTGGAAACCAGAGGCCAAAAGCTCAAAGCAAATATCCCCTCAAAGTACCATCAAAAGAAAATAATATTCAAGATATACCACTTTGTAATGGGAGAATCGAGGGTCAAAAGAAAAGCCACCAGAGTCAACCCTAAAGTCAACCAACTAGGGGCAAAGTGGTCCTCAAAAATTTTTCAACTCATCATGGATATAAGGATCAATTTTCATTCATTGGACCCAAAGGAAATGAGAGAAACAAATAAAAGATCAAACAATGTCACAATTTAAGTCATTTCACATACTTCCAATATTTAAATCCAACTTTAATTGAAAAATAAATCAAAATATAAAATAAAAAATTTCTAAAATCAGAAGACATCTCAAAGTGTCTAAAAAGTATTTTTGTAAATTTTTTTGATGATTGGAAGTATTTTAAAATGAATTAAATATAAACAGATAGAAAACAAAAACAAAAGACAATAAAATAAAAAAAGAAATAGACACGGTATGAATAGCAAATAAAAACAGTTGAAAACTAGGCTGGGCCCAAAGGGGGGGCGCAATTAGCACCAGGAGGCCCAAATCCAACAGTAGAAAAAAAAAACAAAATCAAAAACGTTTGGTGATTGTGTGTGTTATAATCAACAAAGGACTAAGGTGGAACGCGCTAAGAGCCATCACATAAAAAGTATGCAAATCAAAGGGACCAGAGCGTGCCAACACATTAATGAAATTCAAATCAAATTATGTGCAGCGTAGTCAAACGAGTGCAGCGTGTTTCTTAATCATGCACGTTAAAATGAAAAGTAGTCCAATCTAACGGCCATGCGCTCGTCTTCTCCACTTGAAAACCTAAAAATGGAGGGAGAACACAGGTGCCGGAGCACGGTGGCTCCGGTCACCTTCTCCGGTGATACCAAGAATGCAGGTCAAACACCACTCAACCAAATCAGACAAATCTTAAGTCAAAATTGATCTACGTCTCACGTAGATCACGAAAATGATATTGGTTTTCAAAAATAAGCAACACACGAGCCAAATCGAAGAGAAAAAGAAAACATGCTCATACTGAAAAAACTCACAAACAGTCACCAATGGTACCCAAAAATCATCTACACATCACATGGAACACATTTATGCAAAAATGGCGTATAATCATGGCTTAAACAGAGAGTATGGATGAGAAAATTTTTACCAAGTGAGAGCCTCCATTGGGCCTTGTTCTTAGCTGAAGCTTCAGCAAAATTGCCCAAAATCACTCCATACACTTCAAGGAAGCTTCTGATTTACTTAATTTGGCTTGAGATGATGTGAATCTCAGAATTCGTATTTTGCTTTTTCTCCACTTTTTCCAAACTGTTCTTGAGCCAATTCTTCACCAAATCGTGTTCTTAGGGTTTGTGAACAATCAAGAGAATATATGTGATGGATTTGGAAACAAAGAAAGCCTAAATACAAGCTGAACAACCCAATTGCAATTTCTATTTTTTCTCATTCCAAGCTTGCCAAAATCGTGGATTATGAGCTGCACATGCCTCAATTCTGATTTCCAATCACTTGCACATGGATTGAATTAATCAAATGGCCAGCAATTGCTCCTTGTTTTGATCTTATGGTTGAAATTGCACTTGTTACTTCATGGTGAAGAAACCACGGAAACCACCATCAAAATGAACTCAAATTGCAAATCCAACATTGGCATTGTGTTTAGAATATCACTTGCACTCAAAATATGAATAAATCTGCCTTGAAATAGTTCCAAATGAATTAATTGCATTTTTGTGCTTTAAAGCTTTTTTCCATGAAAATTTCTCCACCAATTCTCCATTCCAAGCCAAATCCATGATTTCTTAATGTTTGGTTGAGCAAATAACACCATTTGGAGCAATTTGTATGTTGGAAAAATCTCCATTTGAAGTGTGCAAGTTGGTGAAATCGACCTATAACTTTATGACCTATAATCTCACTTCCCCAAAATACCCCTGAATTGCAAGCCTCATAACTTGAGTTCTGCAAATCAGATGAAAGACTTCTAGTACTATTTGGAAAGCTAAGATCATGAGGAACAACTTTCATGTTCATCAAAAGTTGAGGAAAAACATCCTTCTAGGTCAAAAATGGCTTGGAAGTTGGTTGACTTTTGTTGACCAAAATCACATTCATCTGAGGACCTGTAACTTGTCAGCCTCATAACTTGAATTCTAGAAATCATATGAATGACTTCTAGTACTCAAAAGAAAACTAAGAACATGCTCTACAAGTTTCATGACCATGTCAAGATGAGACGAGACTTCTATCTTGAGAAAGGTGGTATTGAAGTTGGGGACTAAATAGGGGATTTTTCACTGAGAACCCTAATTTAGTAACTTCTCACACTCTTGATTCTTGATGAATTGATCTTGAAATGATATATTAGACATCTCAACACAACATCCCATGACCATAGAGACTTGGAATTAAGTTTTAATCTCCTTTGATTTCACAATTGACTGAGGATTAACCAGATGAAAACCCTAGATGCAACATTCTTGCCTGTGGATTCTTCCACATCACCCAACAACTTGAACAAGCTCCAACATGGCTCTCAAAGCACTCAATGAGCTCTCTCAACATCCCATATCCATAATCATGCATTCACAATCCTCTGATGATCTTTAACTGGCCTCCAAGTTAGGAGCTGACCCACATACATCCGTCAATTCTTTTTAAAGAACATTGACCCCCTCTAGATGACCTGATGACCATCCATGCTTGAGTAACACCCCTTGCTTAGGCTCAACACTCTGGGTAACCTCATCTTGCTATGCACAACCTCTTGATCTCCTGTTCAATGAAACATGTTATGCAGTGCAAATGCTAGAACAAAATGAAATGAAACATAAACCAAGTTAAGAAAAGGTTGGGCAAGTTTTGGGGTGCAACAATTATGAACAAGGTAAATAGGCTACTCGGTATAATATCTTCATTGTTGTGATTAATTCAAGCTATCCTTATTTTTCTAAATTAGATAGTCACAATTAATTTTTTGAAACAAATCAAAATAACTTGAACACTGCTAATGATTTTTATGTGTCTCTAGACCAAAACATTGGTTCTATAAATTATCCTGAGGATAATGAGGCATACCAATCACCGCATACCTAAAGAACCAAATACTTATCATAACTTTAACTACATTTCTAACACTACTATTTTGTCTGGTGTGTTCTATCACATCCATTCATAGGAATAAGCTTGTTGGTCCTTTTCTTAAAAATAATCACCCTGTGTTGATTCGTGCCAAAACTGGTTGGTCAAAACCAAAGGCCTACATTGTCCATACTAAAACTTGGCCTTCTAAGGTCAAATAGACCTTGGCCAAATGTGGATGGTTAAAATCTATGCAAACAAAGTTTGATGCTTTAAAAGCTCATGGAACGTGGACACTTACTACATTACCACCACATAGAAAGGTTGTTGGTTGCAGGCATGTATTTAAGATTAAAGAAAATCATGATGGAACCATTCAAAATTACAAGGTTGGGTTGGTGGCTAAGGACTATCAGAATAATTCTGACTTTGGTCATCACATACAAATAGGAGATTCAACAAATGAATGTCAATATAGGCTTTCTCAATTGCACCCTTAATGAAGAAGTCTATATGATTATACTACCTGAATTTATTCACTCAGATGAAACCTTGGTTTGAAATCCTTTAAGGACTAAAGCAAGCTCCAAGACTTTGGTATGAAAAACCGACTAAGGTTCTTCTTCACTTTGGTTTTACTCATTCAACGTGTAATTATTCATTATTTTTATATTGACAATAATATGTGTGTTTCTATGCTCTTGTATATGTTGATGATATACTTAGTACTGGGTCAAATTATTTTTTATTCATAAACTTGTTAACAATATAGATGATGTATTTACTTTCAAGAGACTTGGTAGGCCTGAGTAATTTTTGGGGATAGAGGTCAAGCCTCAAGAAAATGGTTCCTTACTTCTCACTCAATCCATATATATCAAGGATATTCTTTCTAGAGAAAAAATAAGCCATGCCAATGGTGTGTCAACACTCATGTTGAGTAATTGAAAAATAATAAAACATGGTTCAGGTATATTCTCAAACTCTCAACCATACATGTCAATAGTTGATGATTGTTTAGTATGTTGCAGTAACAAGTCGAGACGTTGCCTTTATTGTAGATAAGAATAATAAACATTTGTCTTTTCTTCTTGATGCACATTGGTCTGCAGTGTGAAGGATATTAAGTTACCTTAGTGGAACAATGTCTCATGGTTTAATGTTGGCTCCATCCATATTAGCTTATAAGTTATCCTTAAGAGCTTACAGTGATTTAAATAGGCAAAGTGATCCAGACGATTGTAGATCAATATTTTGGTCTTGTATTTATGGATCTATTGGTTGGCAGGTTTTTTCAATAAGTGATCTAAGATGATAAAGCCTATGGATAACAAGATGCAAGTAAATCAATAGTTGCTTATATTTTGATGATAACATGGATTTGATGCTTAAGATATGGTATTGATGATGACAACACTTGAAGCCAAACAAATGGTGAAAATAACTCAATCTATAAAAAATGCACACAATGGTTGATAAAGTTATACTTCGGAATCAAACTAGACATCTACTTACTATCACATCTAGTTTAAACCTTCAACTTTCATATGATTGTAATCATTTTTGTAATATCCCAAGCCTCATAAAGAAGACTTGAATATTCAGAGTTTGAAAGAGAGGAAGTGTGAAAGCTTGTCTAATCGTGTCTTTTTGAGTGATCAGTATCTTGAAAAGACAGAATGGAATTTTTGGACGTATTATGGTTAAATCATACACCCACACACACACACACAAGTACACACACACAAACACAAACGCGCACGCACACATACACACACACGCAAGTACACACACAGACACACACATAAACACCTACACACACAAGTACACACACACAAACACAAACACCTACGCGCACACACACACACACACACAAGTACACACACACAAACATGCACGCACACACACACACACACACAAAAACACAAACACTCACACAAATAAAAACACACACGTACACACAAACACAAACACGCACACACAAACTCATTAAATTCATTTAGTAGTCTCTTGTTTTCTAACTAAAATCACCAAAAAAAATTAATTTTGAAGTAGCCTAATCAATTAGATGATGTATAATCAAGTCTTTAATGGATTATGAAAGTTTCTTAAATGTTAGCAACAATTGTATATCTAAAACTTCCATTCAAGGAATGCATAACCAATTATTGGCACTGTCTAATAGATTTGGTCATTTATTTGGTCCATGGATTGTTTCCAAACATACACCATTTTTTGGCCTATAAATAGAGAGCTTCTATATCATTTGAAAACATCCATAAAACGTGAAAACACTCACTTTCATTTCTCTCATCACATATGTAAATAATTCTTATTTTTTTGGTGTTTTGATGATGGCGACAATGATGCCTGTTGAAGTCGGTGGTAACAACTTTCCAATTCTCTGATGATGGTGATTAACTTGAATATATCTTAAGTCTCAAAAGTAAAATATTCAATGTTCCAATAAAGTACTTATATGATCAATGTATATGAAAAAGGATCGAGAAGCATCCAAGTTATGAAACAAAGGAAGTGTAAAACCTCTCATAGTCAATACTATAATATTCTAATGATGCTAACAATTCAATATTCATACATAACCCGAATTTTTATCTAAAAGTTCAATCCCAAATCAATATTATCATACTCTAATGATGCTAACAAGTTAGAAACAAGTCGGTGGTAACAACTTTCCAATTCTCTGATGATGGTGATTAACTTAAATATATCTTAAGCCTCAAAAGTAAAACATTCAATGTTCCACTAAAGTACTTATATGATCAATGTATATGAAAAAGGATCGGGAAGCATCCAAGTTATGAAACAAAGGAAGTGTAAAACCTCTCATAGTCAATACTATAATATTCTAATGATGCGAACAATTCAATATTCATACATAACCCGAATTTTTATCTAAAAATTCAATCCCAAATCAATATTATCATACTCTAATGATGCTAACAAGTTAGAAACAAGTCACAAACCAAACATGCATCATTACATTCACACCATTCATGATCATCACATATCTAGCACATTAACACACACACAATATCATATTTCATGAATCAATTCCTAATCTTCATCATATGTTAAGCCTAATTGGATCTATTTCTCAAATTGAGGCCTAGAGAGGAACCCCACCTTGAATTTAAATCTGAAATCTCTAGATTTTGGAGGTAGTGAGATGAAGAGAATGGTGATGGTGATGAACTACTCTTTGAAGTTTCTTTCTACTTCCACCTTAATCTTCCTACAAGAGTAGCAACTTCTAGCATAAGAGAATGATGATCTAAAAAATGGTTAGCCTTGGTTCTTAATCAAGTACTCCAAAAACTTGACATGCATAAGAAGAATTTTTCAATTGTTCCAACAAGACCTCCCTTCTTTTTTTCTTTCCCTAACTTGACCCATTTTCCTTTCCAATCCTTCTATGTTATGAATTTTTAAAGGGAAAGAGTGAGAAAACATGAGTTTTTCTCATGAGATTTGGTCTTTAATTAAATACGAAAGAAAGACTCCAATTTCTTGTTGGAAATAATGAAGATTTATTTCCATTAAAGTTGTTCCAAAATGACAAAGTGGGTGATATAGTTAATTGACAATAAATGCTTAGTCCCACATTGGAAGTGGAGTAAAATTAAATAGCATTTATAAGGCCCTTGGAACAATGTAATTTCCAAAGGAGGCAAAGAGGATAAAGTGCCACATAGTCATATATGGTGGTGCCAAAACTTATGTCACTTGTCGACACCGTCTCCGGCTCCGGCTCCGGAACCGGATCCGAGGGCGTGGGCGTAGAGGCGCTAGTGGCGGCTTGTAGACGGCACTTGAGCACCTCCGGCGGGTGGACCGGCCTTCGGCCGGTATACTGCGAATTTGTTTTAATTGTCGCTCTAGATTTCATTCGTTGCCTAGAGTTTGATTTTTGAATTTGAATTCGAAATATATGACACTTCATGAAGTGGTGCATGACATTTTATTTGAACCATTGCAAATGCTCATTAGAGAGTGTTGTTTATGAAGAGTTGCAAACTTCTGAAACGACACATGCATGGCTATAAATATACGCTTGAAACTTCGAAATCTAATACTCCAAAAAAATATGATATCCTCTTCTATATAATTCCAAACGTTTTCCTTGCATTCGAAACTTCACCAGTCTTGTGCAGTTTCGAGAAAAAGGCTGACTTATCCTGGATATTCAGGTCGTTCCAACTCTAAGACAATTTGAGAGTGTGCTTGAAATACTTTTAAGGAAAGTGATTTCGTTCACGATTCAGTCTGGATCCATTCGACATAGAAGCATTATCTAACAATTTTAAAAGTATTTGTATCATGGATTCCGACGCTGCTGTTTCTATCATCAAGGTTATGAATCAGGATCTTGTCAAATTGGATCACTTCGATGGAAACAACTTTATAAGATGGCAAGACAAGATGACATTCCTGCTCACTGCACTCAAGATTCACTACGTCTTGAATCCTGATCTGACACCAATTCCAGAACCAACTGAAGATGATTCTGACGAACTCAAGAAGAAGCGCATGCTGCGAAGGGAGTACGAATTACTATGTCGTGGACATATTCTGAACACGCTGTATGACCGCCTATACGACCTATACACGGACAATCCGTCCGCTAGAGACATATGGAATTCACTGGAGTTTAAATTCAAAGCCGAAGAAGAAGGTACGAAAAAGTTCTTAATTTCTAAATACTTTGATTTTAAATTTATAGATTCCAAGCCCATACTTCCCCAAGTGCACGAATTGCAAGTCCTGGTGAACAAAATCAAAGCGGTGAAAATAGACATTCCTGAAACCTTTCAAGTTGGTGCAATCATTGTTAAGTTACCAAGTTCGTGGAAAGGCTATAAAAAGAAATTGTTGCACAGTTCTGATGACTTTTCCTTGGAGAAAATCCAGAAACATCTTCGAATCGAGGAGGAATCGAAGGAGAGGGAAAAATCAGAATTTGCGGGTCTTTCCAAAGCCAATGCTGTGACCAAAAAGGAAAAGAAAAAACATGATGTCAAGAAAAGTCACATCGCACCAAAAAGGGAACATACCAAGTTCAAGAACTTTGGTGGTCCGAAGGGTCCGAAAAATGGATACTTTATATGTGGAAAACCTGGACATTATGCTCGAGATTGCAGGCAAAATAAATCAAAAAAGGAGATCAATGCAGTGAATGCTAATGATGATATAATTGCTACTGTGGGCGAAATTATGGCAATCAAAGGCAAAGTCCAAGGCTGGTGGTATGATACATGTGCCACGGTTCATGTCTCATATGACAGGGCTGCATTCAAAACATATTCTGAGACAAATGATGGACAAGAAGTACAAATGGGAAATGAAGTACGATCCAAAGTTGTTGGAACCGGAACGGTCGAACTCAATTTCACTTCTGGAAAGAAAGTTACTCTTGTTAATGTGCTTCATGTCCCAGACATGAATAGGAATCTTGTTAGTGGGGATTTATTGGGAAAACCGGGTATTAAATCTGTGTATGAATCGGGCAAACTTATTTTGACCCGTAATGGTGTGTTTGTTGGAAAAGGATATTCCGCTGAAGGAATGATCAAACTATGTATTACTGATAACATGATTAATGAAATTTCTAATTCTGCTTACATGCTTGATTCAGTTACTTTATGGCACAATAGACTAGCACATATTGGTATTAGTTCAATGAAGAGACTAATCAAATTTGGCTTGATATCATGTAATATCAATAATTTCAATAAATGTTAATTATGTGTTAAATCAAAAATGATTAAGAAACCTTTCAAAAGTGTTGAAAGAAATACAAATCTGCTTGATCTTGTACATTCAGATTTGTGCGAATTTAATGGCATGTTGACCCGTGGGGGAAATAAATATTTCATTACATTTATTGATGATTGTTCTAGATACACTTATGTATATCTCTTAAAGCATAAAGATGAGGCTTTTAATGCCTTTAAAAGTTATAAAGCAGAAGAGGAAAATCAATTAAGTAGAAGTATAAAAGTCCTCAGGAGTGATAGGGGCGGTGAATACTTTTCTACTGAATTTGATGCATCTTGTGAAGAACACGGTATAATACATGAATGTTCGGCACCTAGAACACCACAACAAAATGGCATAGCCGAAAGAAAGAATCGAACATATCAAGAAATGATGAATGCCATGTTATTGCATTCCGAACTACCTTTCAATTTGTGGGGCGAAACCTTATTATCCGCTTGTCACATAATAAATAGAATTCCCTTAAAGAAAACTGGAATTTCTCCATATGAGGTATGGAAGGGCATGACACCAAATATTGGCTATTTTAAGGTGTGAGGGTGTGTGGCATATTACAAAAACATGGATCCTAAGAGAACCAAGTTGGGTCCTCGAGGGATAAGATGTGCCTTTGTAGGATATGCACAAAATAGCAAAGCATATAGACTTTTAAATTTAGAGTCTAAAATTATTGTTGAATCCCGGGATGTAGAATTTTTTGAAAAACTTATCACTAAGGATAAAGAATCAGAGTCGGCCATAAATAAAGAATCTTGTGAAAAAGACTCTTCTCGGATTGTAGAAATACAACCTGAAGGCACATCTCGAATCATTGAACCACAACCCAAACCTAGGATAAGCAAAAGAGTCCGGAAAATAAAGAACCTAGGACCGGACGAAATTGATTCTCAATCCATTTCATTTTATCTGGTTGAAGGAAATAGTACAAATTTTATTAAAAGCATTCCGGTAATTCTTCAAGTAGGGGAAGATCCTAAAACTTATAAGGAAGCAATAGCTTCAAGAGACTCCTCATTTTGGAAAGATGCTATCCGAGATGAAATGGATTCAATTATGTCCAACCACACTTGGGAACTTGTTGATTTACCAAAGGGATCAAGACCCATTGGATGCAAGTGGGTGTTTAAAAAGAAATATCATAGTGATGGTACATTAAACACTTATAAAGCAAGATTAGTGGCAAAAGGATTTAGACAAAATGAAGGTATAGATTATTTTGACACTTATGCACCTGTAGCAAGAACAACCACTATAAGGTTGTTATTTGCTTTAGCATCTTTGAATGATCTGATTGTTCATCAAATGGATGTTAAAACAGCATTCCTAAACAGAGACCTCGATGAGGAAATCTACATGGAACAACCAGAAGGATACGTCCTTCCTGGAAATGAACAAAGGGTGTGCAAACTTGTCAAATCTCTATATGGCTTAAAACAAGCACCAAAACAATGGCATCAAAAGTTTGATTCTACGATAATGTCAAATGGATTTATTCCTAATTCTTGTGACAAGTGTTTATATACAAAAGTGTATAATAACACTGTAATAATTTTGTGTCTTTATGTTGATGACATGCTAATAATTAGCAATAAACTTAATGGAATTTTAGAAACAAAAAGGTTTCTAACTTCCACCTTCAAGATGAAAGATCTTGGACTTGTTGACACAATTTTAGGAATAAAAGTTAAGCAAAATAGTGGGGGTTATGAACTTAATCAAACACATTATATTGAGAAAATGCTTGATAAGTTCAAACACCTGAAATTCAAGGAAGTAACTACTCCATTTGATCATGTAATCAAACTTGAAAAGAATGATGGAAGAGCAGTGGCTCAATTAGAATATGCAAGTGCGATTGGATGTCTTATGTACTTAATGCAATGTACTAGACCCGATATATCGTTTGCAGTTAGTAAAATGAGTAGATTTACTAGTAATCCAAGTAATGAACATTGGAAGGCAATCACGAGGATATTTGGTTATTTGTTGAAAACCAAAGATCTTGGCCTTCATTATGGTAGGTTTCCTACTATATTAGAAGGATATACCGATGCAAGCTGGATCTCTAATGTGGGAGATCATAAATCTACAACTTGGTGGATATTTACACTAGCTGGAGGAGCAATTTCTTGGAAGAGCAAGAAACAAACATGCATTACTCTTTCGACCATGGAATCAGAGTTCGTGGCTCTCGCTTCCGCTAGTCAAGAAGCAAAGTGGTTGAGGGATCTTCTTTTGGAAGTTCCATTGGCTAAAGACAATGTTTCAAAAGTAATGATACACTGCGATAGTCAGGCCACTTTGGCAAGAGCATTTAGCGAAGTGTATAATGGAAAGTCTAGGCATATAGGACTTAGACATTCATTCGTGAGAAAACTGATTAAGGATGGAATCATTTCACTTACGTATATACGAACAAGCTATAATTTGGCTGATCCGTTTACTAAGCCACTGGCCAGAGACTTAGTAAAAACAACCTCGAGAGGTATGGGGTTGAAACTCCTTGAGTAAGAGTTCCGACAACGGCGGCAACCCAATCTTAAGTTAACAGAACATTAACTTTAAGATTTTCAATGGGTAATAACAAGTCGTTGATTTGGATAATTGTCTAACATTTCGTAATTATGTTGACATTAGAAATGAGGGTTGAGTTTTATTTTAAACTCTTAATGAAGTTCAATATCGAGGGTACGTATCCATTGGAAACAAATACTATATGAACTTCACCTATGTGAATTCTGAGATGGTGCCGTCTCAAAGTGAGAGTTGAAGTTTCTCTCATAAAAAATTCATGAAACAGGATAACACATGGCCATAAATAAGTGCTAAGCGAGTTATGCATAGGAAGAATCTTTAAGGAGTGTGTGTAAGGTAACACCGGTCTATTCATATGGATTCATGGTTTAAAAGCATTGCTACCTAATGTTCCGATTAAACCTTGTGTTATCCTTACTAAGGTTAAGTTTAAAATCGAAAGATACTTAACTGTATTAATACTTCTTATGTCTCATTTCTGGAATTATTATTTTGTCATTATTAGAACAAGTGGGGGATTGTTGGAAATAATGAAGATTTATTTCCATTAAAGTTGTTCCAAAATGACAAAGTGGGTGATATAGTTAATTGACAATAAATGCTTAGTCCCACATTGGAAGTGGAGTAAAATTAAATAGCATTTATAAGGCCCTTGGAACAATGTAATTTCCAAAGGAGCCAAAGAGGATAAAGTGCCACATAGTCATATGTGGTGGTGCCAAAACTTATGTCACTTGTCTCATACAAAACACCCCTCGCCGGTGTCGCCACCGGCGACACCGGCTCCGGCTCCGGAACCAGATCCGAGGGCGTGGGCGTAGAGGCTATAAATATATGCTTGAAACTTCAAAATCTAATACTCCAAAAAAATCTGATATCCTCTTCTATATAATTCCAAACGTTTTCCTTGCGTTCGAAACTTCACCAGTCTTGTGCAGTTTCGAGAAAAAGGCTGACTTATCCTGGGTATTCAGGCCGTTCCAACTCTAAGACAATTTGAGAGTGTGCTTGAAATACTTTTAAGGAAAGTGATTTCGTTCACGATTCAGTCTGGATCCATTCGACATAGAAGCATTATCTAACAGATAAATCACTACTAATATAGAATTCTTCCATAATTTTCACCACTTACCATTTATTCCACCAAGTTAGGTTTGGAAGCAATGGGGATATTGCACAAGCACTCGAGAAAATACCAATAATCATCGTCATCTATCTAAGAAAGTTTTCTTATTGACAAAGCTTGTTAGAATTAAATTATGAATGAAATGCCTCGTGATGTTGATGCTCAATATTTTATTTCATGTTTTTTTCTTCACATTTCCGTTTTTATCACATTATTGTCATCAAACCTTTTGTGTTTTAACGCTAAGTTGTTATTTTCCAAGTTTATGATAAATGTGATATATGTGATGTTCCTCTTTATCCATCTTTTTTATATTATATTAAACGAAGATATGTATACTCTTAGAGGGAGTTGAGTATATTGTCTTTATCTGTGAGGGAGAGTTACAACTCCAATTTTTCTGTCTATCTTTTTCTATTTTCTTCAACCTTTTTAAAGGAAGTGTTGTCATTGTCGAAAAATAGGAGAATGTGAATTTAGTTGTTATGCATGTATAACCGTTGTGCTATTTTGACAATATGTATATGGTAAAAAAATCCACTCATTTGATCGCTTTTAAGAAAAAGCAATTCAATTTGAGCAACTACCTAGAGTACTATATATCTAATTTAGTTTAACACCTATTTACCGAATTTTGTAGACATAACGGTTTGCATGGATTGTTGGACAAGATGCAAAGTTCAGTTCTCGGTTAACTCGTACAATCGATCGATCCAGTTTGATTTTTATTTTATAATTCTTATATAATATTGGAAATTAATCATAAAGTATGAATTGAACAATGTAAAACTTATATCTTTTTCATTTCACACATACATATTGTCCCAAAAGCTTAACATATTTAAGCCGAGTCAATGTTGGAAGATGCCAATGGAAGGATTGGTAGAGCTCACATTATTATAAAAATTCTGTTTTTACCTGTTAATTTTAAAAAACTTTCTGTAGAAAACTTATTACCTGCGATTCTTTCTGCTATTTTCTGTTCTTAACTAAAACTTTTGTGGTTAATTAATTTAACAGGTAAAGTCGCTATTTTAAATCCAAAATCGCAGGTAAAGTTTCAGAAATATCTGCGAACTTTGCTGTTACCTTAATTTTTGCAGAAAATAATGTTTCACAATATAGATTCAGTAAAACCGCAGGTACATCTACGGATAAATTTATACACATCGTAAGTTATATCATAAAAATACTCTAATTATTTTTTAATAATTTATTTTGTAAGTTATATCATAAAAATACTCTAATTATTTTTTAATAATTTATTTTTTCACTTTAATTTTCATACAGAAAAAACCATAAATATATTCGATGTAATATAACGGTGTAAACATAGCATGCCTCTACTCTTATTTCTCGTATATATTCAAAACAAACGGGCCGTTGTGGAAACGGTCAAAGCTAATGTAGAAAGATTTACTTATACTGTAATTCATATAACCAGAGATTCTAGAAAAGTTGAGCCACTTGTCTGATGGTAAGTCTTTAAAATGTGTTCATTATCTCTCCGACCGATACATCCATATCCATAATATATAGACCAAAGACCAATTAGGTTGAAATTGAAGTGATATATTCGACGCTCCACTTTCTGTAATGTACGTAAACATCATCGTATCACGTCTAAGTCTTACGTTGTAGTAGTAGGTAGTAGTGCACTGCTTACTACTATTTGAAATGAATTCTAGGTTTATTAATTGCCAGTCACAAATGACTGCGCAAGGAACTTCTCACTCATAACTTTCTTTTTCACTAATTTTCTATGACTTCTGAGCAAAAAACAGAATATATATATAAAAGTATGTATTTTAAGCTTTTATTTACTTCCATATTATTCTTTGACTTTTGTAATAAGACGGAGAAAATGTGAAAGTACGTATTTTGTGTTCCCATTACCAATAATGAGTTGACTTGAAATATTTTATATTTAAATACTTTTTTTTCCAAGTATTTAAGTATTATTGTAATATTTCCAATAACTATTACATAATATATAAACGATTTTATCAAATTAAATGTCTTTGACCAAATAAAAATAAAAAATCTATAAGTTTTTTTTAAAATTAAGTAATTATTTAATTAATTGAATATGAATTTAAATATGGATGAATACGAGGATGACCAATTTCTTAAGGTATATCGTATTTGGTAAGTATCTCTTGTACTCCTATTAATTTGTTTTGTTTATAAAAAAAATTAGTTATTCGTCACTATAAATATAAGTTATATTCATTGATATATAGTACATAAATATATTATTTATACTCCTTTTCTGAAAAGTATTCAAGACATTTTGAATATTATTTAAAGAAGAATCACAAAAGTTATCTAATTTTTGTTTTTCATCTCTTAATCTCATTGTTTTAGAATTACCGTTAAAGTTTTTTTTTTCAATGGATTTAAGGTATTTCTAAACATCAATTCGTAGGTTTTTTTTTTTTATAAATTTTATACATAATTGTAAAGACTATTTGATTTCCATATAAAATTATATATTATGCTTTGCTGAATATATAAATTTGATTATATATTCAATTGATTGTTACTTGATTTAATTTTTAACAAATGGTATTGTCATATCCCAAATTTTACTCTTAGATTTTTTGATCTTTTACATATCATTTTAGGTCAATCATATTGCATATCTAACTGAATCATCAACTTTTTCTTTGTTTTGTTGCATTTGTGAACTAGGGTTTGACTCCAGAAGCTTCCAGGTAAGTAAACCAGAGTTTTGGATACGCCATCCACCTTTTAACCTCATAAGATGTAGGATCAAAGGTTTTCTATTGAGATGAATCTTCTTTGTTCAAAGTTTGCTTTGTCCGGTTGTTGTACTCGAGTTTGAGGCAGATGTGTTGCTTTTCAATCGTCATTAGCAATTCCTATCAGAGGTTTTTATCAAGGCACGACTTCAGTTCTCTGAATGGCCACAAGGGTGTAGTCTTTTTAAGGTTCATCAGTGGGTTGGCTGGAAGGACTATGGATCAGGATCTTGAAGGATTAGAGTTTATCACCCTTGGTGTTTATGATCAACAAGTGTCATTCAGTTGAGTCTCTTGAGATTAACAAGTTCAATGTGCATGCAAGTACTGATCGGGTGGTTAGAATTTTCAATATTGGTATGAGAATTCGTCAGGTTGTCCAATCTAGATCACTTCAAGATGGATTCGAGTTTGTGTTGTTGTTCAGAATTTGTGGCAGTCAAGTGTATTTGTGAAATTTTTAAGTGTTGTGGAGGCGCGTTACAAAACCCATTATCCATCATTAAACCATTTTTCTTTTTATCCATTCTAAATCATGTCCATTTGCTATCCACAAATCCATAAAAAAAACCATTGGTTTGACATGTCCAATTCATATCCAATATCCGTTTAGATTCAATTAACCATCTACTTTATTATTCATTTCCAAATCCACTTCACAAACTTTTCTTTTATTCACATTTTATGTCCACTTTTTCTAAACAAAATTATCACCCATTTTAAATCCATTTTTCATTATTCATATCCATATCACAAACCAAATTATCCATTTTTAACTATGTCATTTTTGCTAACCAAGTGATCCATTTTCCATTACCAAAAAATCAAGTTCCAACCACTCAAAAATATCCACTCCCATTACATTTTTTTTCTTTTCCTTTTTGAAGCCTATCATTTTTAAAGACCATTGAAATTTTGTGGCACAATAAAGAAAATAATCATAAAGCCCATTTTGTTTCATGTTTTTTTAGGCCCACATATTACAACAAAATTACATAAAAAAATAAAAATTTACACTCAAACAATATTCATGCGCTCCAAAATCCTGCTACTGCCACTACTCCTTCTCACTTAGATTCCAAGCCACCTGCAACATACAACAGACAAAACACTACCCTATGCCAAAATACATCTTGTTTCATCTACACAAATTTGCCATAGCCTGCTAAAATAATTCCAACCAAATTCTGCAAAAAAAATCTAAAACCTACATCCATGAGGTTAATTCTAAACAGGTCACAAGATTAACATTAAAAGGGATAAATCATACAACAACAAGACAAATACCAGTTTGAAACTTTAACCAAGAAGGGTGGAAATGGATTAAAAAGAGAGTTAGCAGAACGAAAAAAGGATAATATCAACCATTCAAACCTTGCAACAATAAAAAACCAGAGAAAACAAGTTTGAGAGAGAACAACCCAAAAACACAACAACACGACAACAAGAACATTGAGAATTTTTTTTTGCAAAAACTCATTTGCAATCTCTTTCTATCTTTCCTTCACCATACTCCTCTTCAAACCATCTTCACCCACCAAACATCAACAACAGCGTGCATAGGGAAAAAAAACTAACTCTTTCAACCTCTGTCTTCTTCTCCAGCCATCTTCGTTTACCCTTCCCCCACAATCACGCAGGCTACAACCTCATTACCTTCACCGCCAATTACCACCCTTCCAAAAAAAAAACAATAACCAAACACTTCCTTGATTTAACTACACCATTAACCACCTTTTGTTCACATCAAACCCGCCTTTCACCATAATCGCACTTGCGCAAAACCTGTTTCAAGCAAGACAACTCAAAACCAAATTTGAAACCCAAAACTGAATCGAAAATGAGAAGAGTAGAAGAAAAATTGTGTAAAATTGAAACTCATACCTGAAGCAAACCCGGACGGAAAGAAGAATGAGGCGAGATTGAACAGAAACGAAAAGCGAGAGAGGACCGTGAGAGAGGAAAGGAAAGATTGCGAAAGCGATTCATGGTTATTGAACCTTTTCGTTTTTTTTTTGCATATGGCTATGTTTATTCTTTCTAAAACGATGCTTCGCTTCACTCGTGGCCGTTTTTTTTTCTTCTTTTAGGGTTAGTGTTTGTAGGCATGTGAACTAGGTCAACCGAACCATTTTGTCAAATCAACTGCTCCAAGTTCTTCAACCTGGGCCACTGCGCCCCATGTAGTTACAAAGCCCATAGTTCTTTCCAGCCAGCACCTTTCATATGTAAGTAAGTTAGGATTAACTAATTATTATTAATTAAATTTTACTTTTTAATTAATTAGTTTTAATTAGAATTTATTTTTTTATAAGGATTTAATTAATTAATTAGTTTTTTTTAACTATAATTAATTAGTTTTAACTAGATAGTTTTTAAACTAATTAGTTTTGTATTATTTAGATTTAATTATTTAGTTGTTTTTTTATTTAGATGTTGGTTTAATTAGATTCTTAAGTTAATCTTGACAATCCTCGATACCATTGTGTTTAATTCTTGATGTTCAATTTTGAGTTCGATTCTTGATACCTTTGAAGCTTTTGATTAAGTGTTGATCAATCATTTTTGCTTTTAGTTTGACTTGATTCTTGAGAAAATTATTGGTTAATTTTTGCCTTGTTGATTGGTTTATTCTTGATGCTTGCTGATACTTTCTTGACTTTGTCCGTGACTTGTTGATGAGTCTTTGATGTTCTCTTGTTCTTTATTGATTGTTATCTTGTCTACTTAGAGCTTCACATTTTAGCTCCTTATTGTTACAGGTTATTATTTCCCTGATTCCAAAGGAAAGGATCCCATAGTTGACTGCCATGTCATGTTAGATAGCCTTGTCCATTCTTCCCCCGAGACCTTGTGAATGTCTTGCCTATTGTAATCTAGCCTTAGGTTTAGATCCTTCGTGCTATATGTGAGTGTCATGGTTATGAACACTTACTTACTCCCCTCTGGAATCTTAATCATTATCAAGGGTTCCTTCCCCCTAGTGAGGTGAACTACGGAGGGTCTAATTCCTCATTCCTAGTTAGGATACGTAGACACAAGATGCAATATCTTCTCGAGCCCACTAACCACTAACAACTAATAATTAACCCCCTTATTTTTCCCCGCTGCGCGATCGAGACTAGTTTACCTTACCTTTTATCATAGCCTTAGGATTAGAGTCGTCGTACTCTATGTGAGTGTCATGGTTATGAACACTTACTTTTCCCTTTTAACTTAACATTAGGTTTGAAGTAGCCGTACTCCATATAAGTGTGATGGTTATGAACACTTACCTTCCCTTTGGAACCTTGATCTATATTAAGAGTTCCTCAATTCTAGTTAGGTGAACTACGATTGCTCTGATTCCATCCTAATTAGGATATGTAGGCACGAGATGCGATGTCTTGGCGAGCATACTTTGTATATACCCTAGGTCTTTATCTTAGTATGTTCCCTTTGTAAGCAAACTTTAACATAACACAAATACTAACAAGAGGTTCCTATGGAGTACTACAAATACTTAGGATGCTAACACCTTCCCTAGGTATAACCAACCCCCGAACCTTAAATCTCTAGCTGTGTTGTTACATAGCGTACTTAGGGTTTTCTTCGATCTTTACCCTTTACTTTGGATAAATCAAAGCTCGGAGGCGAACTTCATGATTTATGATTCAAGTTAATTAATAGCTTGATATTTAATTCTCACTACAATAGAAATGGCGACTTCACTGGGGAAGAATTCCCATAAGAGGGTTAAGTCCATCTTGTTTATATTTGTGTTGGTGTTATATGTTTGCTTGCTTGTATATTTGTAAATATCTGTATATGTATCTATTTGTCCTTGGGTTTTTTGTATGCAGGGTTGTTACCTTGAGTGGTGAGATAAGTCATAACCCGAAGTTGAGAGTACACCTATGATAGGTGTCATACCCCAAATTTGTCCCCAAATGAAGTTGTTTTTAAATTTTTGACACCATCTAATCATCATATAATGGTCATGCCATTCTTTACCTAATTTGAGTCAACATAAACCAACATGTCATGACATTTTTCAAGTTTTACACCATAAGAGGTAATCATCCAAAACCTTGTTCCAACTCATTTTTAATTATCCAAATCACTATTATTCTTTTCCTCACCCCCACATGACCCACTACAAGAAACATTGCATTTTCCTAAGTGATTTTCACGTCACTAACTCAAAAACCACTTCACTAACCAACTTTTGCGACGTGGGTAAAACACGCCGGAAATGCAATGGTGGGAACATGTTCCCACGTGGAAAACACGTCACAAAGTTGTGACATAGTTCCCACGTCGCAAATAACAAAATCAGAAGAAAATATTCCCACGTGAAAACCAAGTCACTAATTAGTGACGTGATATTCATGTGGGAAACTACCTTGACCAATTTTGTCTGCACGCCTGTCTGACACCAATTAAATTTGGTTCCCATGTGATTCCCACGTCACTAATTTGTGACTTGGTTTTCACGTGGGAACCCAATGACTTTGCACGTTAATTCTGGCACTAATTAAATTGGTTCCCATGTGATTTTCACGTCACTAATTAGTGACGTGATATACATGCCACAACAAAAATATGTTTTATAATAGTGACATTGTTTGCACTTCACTATAAAATTTAATTATAAAAAAATAAAAATAAATATTAACTGAAAACAGCTATAAAATTAAAATAAATATTAAATATTAACTATAAAATTTAAAAAATTAAAATAATATACATTAAAAAATAATAAAAAATATGTTGTCACTATAAAATAAATATTTAGTCACATGAAATTCACGTCACAAATATAAAAAAATATATATATATATATTGTCATGTAATATTCACGTCACAAATAAAAACAATAATATAAAAAAGTTATTCTTCGTCGGTGAATTCTGCATCTTCGTCTTCTTCATCATCTTGGACAGAATAATCTGATCTCGAGGCAAAAAAATTTCGCAGTTGTGCCTCCATGTCTGATTGCCGCTTCCTCATTTCCTCTATTTCAGCATTTTGTCTATTTCTCATATTCTCCATTTCGGCGTTTAAGGCCGCCTCACGTGCCTCCGCCTCTCGTCTCGCCTCAAATAGAGCTAACTGTCTCACTGTTGCCAACATTTCTGGTGTCAATTCTGTCGGACGAGATCCTCCTTCCCCATCATCGAGTCTTTGAAATAAAGTTCGGTCCCTTTTTCTATAATCGCCAGCCAAAGACCCCAGACCAAAAAAACATCCATTGACTTCCTTCCCGCCTACTGTTAAATTCCAAATATAAAGATCCACGCGTGGATCAAGCGGTGCATTCCCAATCGGCACATATTGAGGATTTTTAGTTAGAAATTGGGCAAGCAAGGTCTGGTACATCTCCTACACATACATTAAAAAAAAATTAAATTAAATTAAATATAATTTAAACAATTTAATTATATACAGTAATTATGAAATTAAAAGAATTCAACTATAATAAACAAGTTACCAAGGTTGATTTGGAACGGCCGTCAACAAACTCCCCCGATTTTTTGGTTCGGGTCTTCACAAATAGCTCATTAGTTCGTGGCTCCCTCCCCAAATCCTTTTTCTAATTAAAATAATGAAGTTTAATTTAATATATAATAATACAAAATAAAACTTAAAAAAATAGTTATAATTACCATTCGTCGACGATGTTCGCTGATACTGATACTTCCAATTGTACCAAGATAGCCACCTGCTTCAGATGCCCTCATCTTTTTAGCATGTTCAGATCTTCTCTGAAAATCTTCTGTCTTCCACCACTCAATAAGTTCCCTAAATATTTCCTCGTCTATCCAGTTAGGACGAGTTTGATCTTTGTCCCAACGCTGTCTAGCATTCCTGAGCATGTCAGATAATCTGCAAAATCATAATGTACCCTATCAAAATGTTTCCATGCCTCACCGTCAGATGGATGCCGCATAATTCTTGAACATGTTTTGTTTGTATGATGCCATGTCATTTGACTTGCACTATGCATTGAAGCAAACAATCTTTTTAACCTTGGTATTATCGGCAAATAAAACATGGACTTCACTGCTACACGTTTTTGTTTATGGTTAATAGTTTTACTACGAACTTGATATCTCGAACTCTTACAGAACTTACATTCCTCCAGCGCCTCATCATTAATACCAAACTCATTGTCATAAAACAACATACATCCATTTATGCAACAATCAATCTTTCGTACTTCTAAACCCAACTTCGACACCAACCTCTTTGCATCATAATAACTTGTAGGCAAGTTGTCTTTCGTAGGAGTCGCATCCAACATCATTTTTGCAAAGTATTCCAAACATTGATCAGGAACATTCCAATTTGACTTTGCGGCCAATAATCTCACACACATTAATAATTTTGAATCTGCTGACCCCTCAAACAACGGTGTATTCATTTCTTTCAACAATTGATAAAATCTTTGTGTTTCCTCATTCGGCAACTCTTCCCCATCAAAATCCTGAGGTTCATCATATGTCACATTTACTCCAAATGCATTTCCAACCATTTCATCGATCAGATTAAGTTTTTTATCAAATTCCATATGTGATCGACTGCTTGATGCGTGTGTATTAGTTGTCTCTGCATATACGTTACTCGGCAGCTGTTCTCCATTATATGTCCAAACCCAATAATTTTTAATGAAATCCCTCCTCTTCAAATGACGTTCTACTTCCTTTGGGTCACTAATTATAGGTCTACATTCACATTTAAGACAAGGACATCTCACTCCTCCTTCACGTCGACAACATTCTTGTGCAAATGCCCACGTGATGAACCCCTTAACTCCTTCCTCAAAATTTGGCGTAAGTCCATGTCTGCCTGGTAACGTTCTATCGTACATCCAACTACGATAGTAACGAAAATATTCCATACTGCACATTTGTACTATCGTTATACATCATTTTAATAAAATATGTAATTTAAATCTATTTTTTCTATTTCGACACCAACCTAATAAAATATGTTCACTAAAATAATATAAATTATGTTTACTAAAATATACAACATATTCTCAAAATATAATATTCTAAAATATAATATATAATTTGTTTATTAATAATAACATATTTAACATATAATATATATTCATTATTTTAAAAAATATGTTTTTCTAAAATAATATATATTATGTTTACTAAAATATAATAACTATTCAATAATATAATATTCTATAATATATATAATACATTATAAAATTCATTATGTTTACTAAAAATAACACATTTAAAATATATATAATACATATTCATTATTTTTTAATAAACATACTTTTTGAAAAAATAATACATTTAAAAATAACACATTTTAAATATAATACATATTCTTTATATTTTGTAAAAAATATCTTTTAATTTTTTCTATTTACAATATTGTTTACTAAATTTTTTTTTAAAAATTCTACTTTTTCTAACATACTAAATATTCTGTTTTTAAAAATTAAAAATATATTACATATTTAATTTGTTTCTAATAAATATTATGTTTATATATATTATTATATTTTTAATTCGAAATATATATATTTTAAAAATATATATTTTACTACAAATTATTTTTATTTTTTTTCTTTCAACAACAACAACACAATAAACAGAAATAATATTTATAAAATATCAACAAAAAAATATCAACAACAACATAAATATAAATATTCTAAAATTTTATAATATATCAAAAAAATAATATATCAACAACAACACAACACAACACAATAATATATCAACAAAAAATCTAAAATTTTCTTCTAAAATTATATTTCATATATCACCAAAATCTCAAAAATAAACTAATTGAAATGCTTAAATACCTCAATGTGCTAACTCTATCAAAGCTTCCAATTGAATTTCTTAAATCCTAGATCTGAAAAAAAAAATCAACAATTAATAATTAGATAAACATAAAATAAACGGTAAAATATTCACAAAAACAACATATAGACCAATCACCTTAAATTTTTTGTGAAATTTTCTTTGAAAATGGAGTTGTGATGGAGGCAGTGGTAATGGGAGAAGGAAGAAAATTGGGGAAGAAGGAAGAAGAAAGCAACGAAGGAATGAAATGAGATGTTGCTGAAGGAAAATTGTGTGAATTAATATATAAGGAGCCTTGTGACGTGGTGAACACGTGGGAAGGTACCCACGTGATTCCCACGTCGGAACATTTCCCAATTTAAAATGTATTTGTTGCTCACACACAATTAAAAGGCAACGGTAAAAATGCAATTATGTTTTGTTTGTTGCGACGTGGTAATTTTGTCACAAAACTGTCACATTCAATTCCAACATTCAATGTGTCTGAAAAGTTAATGGAAAAGCTAAGATATTTTTTATTTATAGTTTTGCGACGTGCTTTGCATGTGCAAAACTTGTGACATGTTATTTCCCACTTGTTTTACACGCCACAACTAAATTTTTTAAAATTTCAAACTTCCCTCCCTCTTAAAATTCCAATTTTTGGTTGAAGATTTTAGGTCTGAATAATTTATTATTTAAATGGTTTAGTGACGTGGGAATCACTTGGCAACGTGTTTTTTTCACGTGATTAGCACATCATTAAATCACTTGGCAAAATGGACTTTTTCTTGTAGTGCAGAAAAGTAAGTGGAATGAGAAGCAAACCATAGAACCCGTGTGTGCACCTCACTTTGAGTTTTTTTTGGCAAACTTTGAAAATCAAGTAAACCATTCAACATGGGCTTGCATGAATCCTTCTAAAGCCCTCATATTTAAGTGGAGAATAAACCCTAATGTCTCAGAAGAGCATAGCTGCAAGAAGGAGCAAGCTTCCATCAAAAAAATTACAAAGAATTTCTCTCTCTTCAAATTGGGTTTCTTACTGAGTTTTCATTCCAACTCTTGTTCATTTCATCATCACTAAAGCACAAGGACTGGCCTACGGAGCATCTATGTTAGGTAAACTTCCACTATCTAAAAACTTCATTTTAGGCTTGCATTTAAGAGCATGTTGGTTGCATCTGAATACCTACTTCATGTAGGCAGTGTTTGAATCATTTTCAGTTCATGTGATGAATTTTCCTGGCCTATATTCTTTATGTTAGGGAGACCTTTATGAAAAACTATCACCATTTTTAGAATCTACATGAAATTTGCTTCAAATTAGTGTCCAAGGTTTTCATTTTTATGAAGTTTTTTGGTCGCCACCGGTGATGCTCGCCTGAGAAGACGACCGGAGCTAGGGCTCCGGCGTCCGAGGTGAAAAGGTGAGGTGGCGTGTTGACTTGCTTGCGTGGGCATGAACCATCTGACGTGTTGGATAACTGTTTTAATGAAACAAATCGTTTCATTAAAACTAAGTGTGTTTTGTGATTTGGGCTTAGCATTTTTGTTATCCACGCCCCCCATTCTGAGGCCCATATGCATGTGAACAAGAATGCAGTTCAATCCATATTTACTAATGCACCTCCCTTTCCATTCAATTTTCTTTTTTATTGCATTTTTATTGCATTTTCATTTAAATCATTTTAAAATAGTTTTAGTCTTAACAAAATCCCAAAAAGTATATTCCTGACATTTTAGGATGTTGAGATATTTTTCCTTTTTTTTATTTTTTTTTTAAAATTATTTTTAGTATTTTTAATTGATTTAATATTTGAAGTGGTTTTATGGTTGATACATTGAATTTAAGCTTAATCTTTGACTTCAATTGAACACCCCCTTTGACCAATTTTCCTCTCACACTAGATGTTTGATTGAGGCTTATTTGAGGTCTTGATGATCACTTTTCAATTATTTTCCATTGGCTTTTTTTTATCCCTCGTTGCTTGCTCGATAAGTTGAACACTATGCCTTCATTGATATAACTGTGGTGCTTTGAGCATCTCTTGCCATGATCTTTTGCATACTGATTTTGGATTGGTTTAATTTGAGTTTGCTATTTTATTTGGATTTTATTTGATCTTGCTTATATTTTTAGTGGATGTCTCAAATTCAAAGTGTTTTAACCATGTGTATGCGTACAATCCTTGACCTAATTTTGGGGATATGATCTTGTGTGATCCTTTGAGGGCCTCTTGAATTTTTTTAGCTCTTGTTAACATGTTAGAGGTGTTGCCTTACATGTTTATAGGTCCATTGGATGTGTACCTTGTGCTACAAGTCTTATATGATCATGTGCTTCCACTTATGATTGAAGTGTGAGACTCTTGTTTGGACTTTGGTCCTTCAATTTGAGTTTGATCATCCTTGTGTTTGCTTGATAACTTGATTTTGAATTTGATGATCCTCACTTGAGTTCACTTCTGACCTTGATGGTTATGTACTTGTTCATGATGCTTTGGTGATATTGGTTTCACTTTGAGGATGTTATGAACAATTGAACTTCTTTTGAGTTGTTAGGTTGATTTTCTTTTATTTGATCATGAGTGAGTGTTAGGTTGAGATGTTCATAATGTGGTTGCTGCCCCACTCTCTTTCTCCCTTCACTTCTTTGATTGTGCTTCTTTGTTTAGCACCTTTCTTCTTGTGATGTTGATGGCATTTGATTGTAGGAGCTTGCTTCTCTCATTTCCTCTCATCTTTCTTGACTTGTTTAAGTCTTTCTCTTGTTGACTTGTGTGTGAATTGTGTTTGTCTATGATGAATGCTTCATGATTGCATATTTTGTTTGCTTTTGCATATTTCTTTTCATCTTGCATAGACTTGTTTAAGTCTTCCCTTTTGTTTCATTTGTGATTGATTATGCATTGTGTTTACTTGTGCTTGTTCACATGATCCCTTAGGATTCCTAGTCCCTCTGTTTAAGATGGGAGTAGGAGAGAAATTAGGCTTTCAATCCTTTGCATGATAACATTAAGTAGTTCTCTTTTATCCCAACTTTAAAACCACTTTGCATGATAACATTAGGGTTTCTTAGTCCCCTTTAGAGTCCTTGTGTCTTCTCTTCTCATCTTAAACTCTTTTAAGACACCTAATAAAGGATAGCAAGTGTTTTACGTTACGAGCTTTAAGTACATGAGGAATGATAAGTGGGGAAGTCTCTCTTCACATTATCTATTGTGTTTAGCGTATGCCCTTTGGGCGGTATGCGACGCATTCGCTCTTATGTCATAATCTTTAGTGCAACATGAGTTTCAAACTAACTCAATTCATTTCTTCTAAAAACCACAAACCAAATTCAAACTTTTTTCATCTTTCGGGATTGTTTTCAAACCTCATTTTCAGAAAGAGTGTGTTATATTTCTGTTCTACCGCAAACAGGCATCGTCCCTAACTGCTAGAATGGAGATATAACATTGCTCATAAAACACCTTCATCAACTTTGTTCCGTAGTTATCTAAACTATGTTTGCTCTGATTTCTCATATCAAATGAGGATTCGCAGGCACAAGACGACAATGTCTTGGCGAGCAACCTTCCCCCCATCACCCGTAGTTTCCCGAACTACGTTGACTCTGACTTTCCCATTGCACGAGGGAATACGTAGGCATAGGGCGACGATGTCTTATCGAGTCAGTTCTTTCTCTTCACCCCCGTTTAGTAGTAGCTTTTAGATATTTTCACCCATAGATTTAAAGAACAAGCATGGATCCCGTTGAGTACAATGGACGTGAGGGATGCTCATACCTTCCCCTTGCGTAACCGACTCCAGAACCCAAGATTTGGTTGCGATGACCTTGTCTTTCCCTTTCTCTTAGGTTTTCTTCGATCGTTTCCTTTCTCTCTCTTTGGGATAAATAACCTTCGGTGGCAACTCTTTTGTCTATTTGTCGGCCCACTATGCCAAAAATGGCCTTTAGCAGCGCTTTTTTTGACCTTTAGCAGCGCTTTAAAGTGCTGCCTAAAGTGGCGCTGCTAAAGGTAAAGGCAACGCTTTTTTGTGTGGAAAAAGCGCTGCTAAAGGCATCACTTTTAGCAGCGCTTTTTTACCCCTTTAGCAACGCTTTACAAAGCGCTGCCTATTCTCCCTCCCCCTCCCCCCCCTTTAGCAGCGCTTTATGAAAGCGCTTTTGTAGACCACCCTTTAGCAACGCTTTTTTAAAGCGCTTTCTTAGACCCCTCCTTTCCTAACCTATAGCAGCGCTTTTTTATGCTTATTTTTCCCCCTTTAGCAGCGCTTTCTTGTAAAAGCGTTGTCTATACTTCACGTTTTTAAAAAAAATTTTTTTGAAAAATCACATTTTTTATATATTTTTAGACAAACCTGCTTATAACAATTAAATTCCCTGCTTATAATTCAGGCCTTAAATATAACTTGGCCTTTAAACATTGTAATTCAACACTTGGCCTTTAATTCAACACAATATAACTAAACATTGTACATTATACAATAACACTTTGCAATTTACACATAATTAACTCAAGTATAATTTACACATAATTTAAACATTGTACATTATACAATATACAATATACAATTTACACATAATTACAAATCCAATATACATTATAGAATTCTTAACTCAATCATAAATTGACACCATTCTTCCTTAATTTCTTCCAATTTTACTTTCGAGTACGTAGCACATTTGAATTCATCAAAATACTACATAATATAACAGAACAAGCACGATTTAATACTAATTACTCAGATGAAATATTAGTTAATTATCAAAATGAATCATATAACTCATGAATTGATCCATACCATGATTGGAATCTCTAATTGACCAGAAAGAATGATTTCCTTCATAAAGCGCAGTACAAAATATCCGCAGTCAATCCCACCACGCTGACGAGGACACTGTATTAGGAAAAAAGCGAACAAACATTTATCAGGATATATAGTTTAAATAGTTTTATAAGTAGAACCACTATAACAGTCAAACATGGGAAAATATACCTCCACTCTGATCCAGTTGATGTTGCTAGCCCTGCTTTTTGGCACTGTTGCATCTCTCTGTGCTCTGTATATTTGTATAACTCTAACATAATATAAACACATATTTAGAACAATGTCACATAATAAATAAACATATATAATTATTTAGAACACTATATATCATCACTTACGTATCAACCATGTTCTTCAGATTTTCATATTTGTTTGTATCGCCATCCAATGAATCTATATAATACACTATTTCTTTAATCGGATTAATTGCGACCAACAACCAGTGACCACTATAAAATAAGACAACAGTTTAGACGGAAATGTTATATAATATGGCAAAAATCGAACAATTATAATAAATGAATTTAGAATAAAAACTAACCCATGGCCAGTATTATATGGCAACATAAACAACTTCTCCGTATTCGCACCCATAAATCTCTGGACTGTGTACTCTTTGACTGCTTCTGGTGTCTGGTCTATTGTCCGTGAGTTGACACTGCTAGCAAATAAGAATGCGAATACTGAAGTCAAATCAGCGGGGACCAACAACTTGTCATACAAGAACCTAAAAAAAATATAATCAACATTAGATTATTCAGTTAAACGAGCGAATTTTAAAATGTTCAATTATCTAATTAAAATGGATCGAAGTACCTGATGTAGGAATGCATAACCCCGACGTCCAATTCTAAATGTTTGAAAACCTGGTCGAAATCCTCCTTAGCAAGTGTTTCGGGATATTCAAAACCGAAAATACCTTGATCCATATGTATTAGACGGATGCCGCCCTCAGGCACGTCTGTTGTCCCTACATATGTTTGAAGGCACATCCTAAATTGAGGAACAAATGCTCTTTTTGTCTCGACCTTTTTTTTGGGCACCTTGGAAGTTTCAGGCATGTTTCCCTTGCTGACTTGTTGCGACTGCTGATCAAGAACCTAAAAGTCATATATAAGTTCAGTAAATAATTTATAATAAAATAATCACTTAAACTGTAGTACTAGTACCTGTAACTTTGATGCAGCTGAATCGGTATCCCGCACAATAATTTTATCATCTTTAGTTTTGGATTTTGTGGGAGTCTAAGATCATCATGTCAATAAGAAAGTGTAAATGTCAGAATAACTTTCATGTATGGGTAATAAAACATTGGAATATTACAAGGTTCAACCTACCTCATCATCTATGAAAATGAGATTCGTCGGCCATGCTACATAAGCTCCTATCGCGTCTCCCACCACTGTTGCGTCTGATACATCGTCTGGTATAGGCAACAACGCCTCCCCCCCTCTAATGCAATATAAACAGATACTTTCAAAAATACCGCAGGGAGGGGTTTATGGTGAAGTAAGTCTCTCAGGGTGTTATGCACCTTTCCCTTGCCAACCATGCGATAAGTCGGCGACGATAAATATAGTCGACAAGGTGAAATGCCCTAAACAAATAATGATCAGTTAATGTGTCAATTAAGAAAAATGTGCTAAATTAATTTCAATGTAATATATACAATTACCTCTGGAAGCTTCTGCGGACAACCGATACTATCTTTGTCACTAGTAGCTTTACCGGCCTCTGGAGCGCGCCTTTCGGACATGTATCTCTCCTTATCCTTCTGTAATTCACGAATTTGAGCTTTCATTTCCTCCAAAGTAGCCATCACTTCTTTATTGGTTGGATTTTTTTTCCTTGGCTGCTTATACAGTTTGGATGGAGTGACACCAAATCCCTTGCCCCTCACACGCCCAGAGTACTCAGGAATATTCAACACCTGACTCAATAAACTCCTGCAATCATCATCTTCAGCAGGAGTTATAGTCTGGGATAGGGACTCCTGAAATATAGATAAAAGCATTTTTAAATATTTTATACACTTTGTTCAAACACTTTGTTCAAAAACTAATGTTGTACTTACACATTGTTCAAACACTTGTTGAACTTCTTCTTGGACGGCTCCATCTCTTCCCACCCGGGAAGCCTTCCATACGACATGGTCCGGAAGAGATGTCGCATCAATTTTCTCCTCTTCCAACTACGCATTAAGACGAACAATAAAGCATTATATCCTATTATGTATACTTACTATTTTTTGTAAATAGATCATATTAAAGCAGATATATGCACTTACTAATTTTTGTTCTAAGCGTGCATATCCCAAACGCCCCTTTCTATATGGATACGCAGGGTTTGATGCCCGTTCCCGATTTACGCCACTCTTAACCTGAAAAAACAAGTTTAAGTCATATCAGTTTGTTTGTGGAATAGGTATATATACTATACATTGTTTATGATAAGTTGTACTTACTTCAAATTCTTTGGTTCTTCGCTTCGCAACAAATGTCTCCCATTCTGCATTCGAAATCAAATCAGCGTACTTCGCTGGACGCTCCGAGTCTACAAAGTTGCCATCAGAATCTTTAAGAAATTTGTTGGTTAAAAACGCTCTAAATCCCCTCAAGCGTTTTCCGGCCAACTGAATACAATATTTTCTCCTAGAATCCTCAATATTAAAAGATCTCTGCAAACAAATACACATACATATAACATGTTAGTATAATTAATTTAAATATGTAACTGTCAACATAATTAAAAATGATCAAATCTCATACTTGAATCTCGCTCCAAATTTTATCATTAGCCGCTTCTAATGCAGGAATTCTCCAATTATCGCAAGTAATCGGAACTTGCGAACGTACAACTGCTCCAATATAACTTGTCAGCAACGCACCATTAGGCTCAACTAACTGATCTCTTTCATTCCAATGGACATCGTACTTTACACATCTATCTCTCGCACGGATGATTCTTTTCATTATTGTTATGCCTCTTTTAATTTCGCCTTCAACGTATTTGGGTGTTTCTTTTCCATCATGTGATGTTTCCTCGTTGCTGGCCATAATATACCTGTAATTCAGAATAACAACAACAACAACAAATATCAACAACAATAACAACAAATGTCATATTAAACAACAACAACAACAAACCATCTATATCAAATATAAACTATATCTCATATTTATAATCAACAACAACAACAAATATCATATTAAACAACAACAACAACAATTTATATCAAATATACACTATATCTCATATTTCATATCAACAACAACAACAAATATCATATTAAACAACAACAACAACAATATATATCAAATATATATATCTCATATTTTACATCAACAACAACAACAAATATCATATTAAACAACAACAACAACAATATATATCAAATATATATATCTCATATTTTACATCAACAACAACAACAAATATCATATTAAACAACAACAACAACAACAATATATATCAAATATATATATCTCATATTTTACATCAACAACAACAACAAATATCATATTAAACAACAACAACCACAATCTATATCAAATATAAACTATATCTCATATTTTACAACAACAACAAACAACAAATATCATATTTTACAACAACAACAAACAACAAATATCATATATCAAATATTAAACTATATCAAATATCAAATATCAAATATATCTCAATAACACTAAAAACATCAAATATCATATATTAAACTATATATATATATCAACAACAACAACAAAAACAATCAGAACAACAACAACAACAACAAATAACACAACAACAACAACAAAAAAAACTCAAATATCTCATATTTTACATCAACAACAACAACAATATCATATATATCTCATATATCATATTAAACCTTCAATATCATATTTTACATAAACCTTCAATATCATATTTTACATAAACCAACAACAAAAACCATCAGAACAACAACAGCAACAACAAATAACACAAAACCTTCAATATCATATTTTACACTAAACCTTCAATAACTCAGATAACACAAAACCTTCAATAAAAACAACAACAGCAACAATATAAAACCATCTATTATGTTCAAATACCATCTATTTAAAACCATCTATATCATCAGAACAACAATGGTGAAAAGATTAAAAAAAATAAGAAAAGCAGAGCAAGCTTCACGTACCGTAACAATGGTGGACCGGCAATGCAGATGGATGGATAAACTCAAAAACGGACGGTGAACGGTCGGTGATGGTCGGAAGGATGATCGGACGGAAGAAGGAGATGGTCGGACGATGAATAGTGGGTGGTTGGTTCGTGTTTTCGTTCGCCAGAGAAAGAAGAAATAGTTAGCGTGACTGTTCTGATTCTATTAAAGTTCTTGAGGGTATTTTAAAATTATAATATGAATACCTTTAGCAGCGCTTTTAAAGGACTTTAGCAGCGCTTTTAAAAGCGCTTTCATAGGGTGCCTTATCAATTCCATATAGCAGCGCTTTATATAAAAAGCGCTTTCTAAGGGTCCCCCTTTAGCAGCGCTTTTAAAAAGCGCTTTCATAGACCCACCATTTAGCAGCGCTTTTTTAAAAGCGCTGTCTTAGGTAGGCGCTTTTTTTCTTTTTTTTTTATGGCCCTTTAGCAGCGCTTTTGTAAAAAGCGCTGTCTTTCTATGCGCTTCTAAAAGTGATTTCTGGCGTAGTGGCCCTTTTTCGCAGTTGCGACACTTGCCAGCAGGAAAAAAGACTTGTCCAAATATATCAAAATATCATCAATGAAAATAACCACAAACTTGTCCAAATAAGGATGAAAAATCTTGTCTGTGTACTCCATAAATACACATGGTGTATTAGTAACACCAAATGGCATCACGAAATACTCATAATGTCCATACCTTGTTTTAAAAGTTGTCTTCAGAATATCATCAGGCTTCACACAAATCTGATGATACCCAGATCTCAAATATATCTTACTGAACACACATACAACAACCAACTAATCCATCAAATCATCAATCCTTGGAAGTGGACACTTATTCTTGATAGTCACCTTGTTCAATTGTCTATAATCCACACAAAGCCTCACAGAACCTTATTTCTTCTTAATCAACAAAACTGGTGCACCCCACGATGACACACTCGAACGAATGAATATCTTCTCAAGCAAATCTTCAAGTTGACTCTTCAACTCTTTCAACCCCAATTAAGAAATATGATATGGAGCCATCGATATCGGACTAGTTCTAGGAACTAAGTCGATCGCAAACTCCACTTCACGTTCCGGAGGTAAATCACTTATCTCATTAGAAAAAACTTCCGGACAATCACAAATAATTGGCACACCAGCAACTTCCCCACTTTATTAATACTCAAAGTTTCCATCAAAATAAACGTCTCAGCACCATCCTACACCGACTCACCAAAACAATCTGTAAGCACTTAGCTTAACTCAAAACAATTCACTGCACACACCATCTAAGCTTGCAAGACACGTCTATCTCATACAACATGACTCCGTCTACTATCAACAAGAGATTAAGGGTGATCAGTTCCTCAATTTGTCAATAGACATCCAAAAATCATGATGGGGCATAAACCATCTTTACCAAACTATAAGAGTGTTCATCGACACACTGAGCCACCACTCCACACTTGAAGCATCCTAAAGAAGCACAAGCTTCTCCCCCACTTGTTTCATTCCCACTTCTGCAGACAAAGGTTAGAAAATAAATGTGTACCGACAGTGTTTTCACACACATGTCGCATACTAGGGAACAAATAACATTAGACAACTTGGCTAGACAGACCGACTTTCTCTGATACCACTCATGTAACACCCTTTTCTATCCCACGAATATTATGGCAAAATAATAGAATTTATCAGAGTAAAATTTTAAACACCATAAAAATCACCTCAAAGGGCGTATATTTCTCAATAAATTCAAATCAAGGTCAATGCTCCGTAAGCAACAGGTTTTCTCAAAATTACTCAAAAGTGCTCAAATGTCAGCGGAACTCAAAAAGGCAAAAATCCAAAGTTTTCCTTTTACCGCAAGGAAATCAACATAACAAAAACTCAATAAAATAGTTTGACTCAAGGACCCCAACCCGATGTTACACTATCAGAGCAAGACACTCTAAGTCAACCACAATGGCCAACGACCGAAAAACTTCAAAAGTCCTCGACGACATCCACGGCTAAACCTGGTCATCTACACGTTACCCACGTGGAGGCAACATTCAAACAGGCAGGGTGAGTAAAATGATTCATAATAATCAATATAGGAATCAATATATAAAACAACGTCATTTTCATATTCAACATCATCATAATCATCCAGGAACATCAAAGGTCACAACATTATAAATTATACCAAATTGTCACATAAATGCAAATGTAATAAGACTCATGCATGTGGTACCAATCATCACAGCTAGACGGACACTGGGTCATCAACCCTCCATAGATCCCCATCAATAGGATCGATTCTATAAAAGAACCAGAGCACTTCAAAATACCTTACATCTGCACAATGGGACTGAAGCCAAAGAAATCAAGGTCCTGAACCGAAGTCCGGATGCACATGAATGCATGATGCACACATCAATATCATCCTCATAATAATCTCATTAGGCGCATCATCATTCATAAAAATAATCATAAGAATCATTTCATCATAACATCATCAAAACTCATGGAATCAACATCACAAATCATCACAGTTCCTCATGGGGATTCATCACGCAATCATGTATTAATTACATATAAATCATAATTATACTCATGGTAATTCATCATACATCCGTTTAATCACATAGGAATCATAGTTATACTCCTGATAATTCATCATACATTCATTTAATCACATAGGAATCACAGTTACACTCATGGTAATTCACCCAGAAAACCACGACATCAAAGCATCAAGACATCAATGAACCAGAACATAATTGACTTCCCAAATATATTAGATATAAAAATATTGGGAAACCAATTCTTTTATCTATACCATGTTATATCTTTATTCATTAGCTTTCCAACTCTTCAAACGGGGACCAAAACAGACTTACGGATCAAAAGTTATGTCCAAAACGATTTTGACCGAAAACATGAACACTCGTGACGAACAACATGCAATTTTCTGCATTTTTCACCGTTGGAGACCTTCCGGACCTCCGATTTCGATTCCGTAAAAACCCAAACTCTCAGAAAATTACAACCCATTCAACACTGTAATTATCTCAAGTAAATTTACAATTTTAACACAATTAAACCATCTAATCATTATTTTAAGATTATGCCTAAAACCTTTAAAATTAAGGGATATAGGTTCAATCCCGTATCATATTTACGCCTCTAATTCCCATGATTTCTTACAAATACCCCACAGTCATTAGAGTTATCACAAATCACTTAACCTACAGGGTTAAACAATCTCAACAACAGATTTTTGCCACGAAGGCCTAATTTCCTTTACTCTCAAATCAACCTTAAACCATCAGTTCAAATTCCTATACGGTTAAAACCTCCATAATAGATTTTTGCATTGATGGGCTAATTTGGCATAGTGAAAAAGGATGGTGTCTACTCAGTAAGGTTAACCTATCACATCCTCTTTCAAGACCATATGAACGTAAACTTAGAGCCATCTCGAGTCCCTTATCAGAATCTTTGAAAGAAATTATGGCATTCTCTTTGCAACATAGAATTATGAACTTTCTTTGGAGACTCACGAAAAATATCCAGCCAACAAAAACCAACCTTGAAAAAGGTATTAGGTTAGATTGCTCTTGTTCTTTCTATCATTCTTCGCTGGAGTCTGCTCGACGCTTGTTTATGCACTGTGAATTCTCTAGATTATCCTGCTTCTTGTTCCCTTTGGGCTTTCACATTCCTCCTAACATTGACTTAAGTAAGTGATTTATAAGTTGTTTGAACGGCGCAGATACTTTGAAATTTCAACTGATGTGCACAATTCTTTGGAAATTTTGGAACACTAGAAATCTGTAGCATTTCCAACAGAACACGATTGATTCTTGGGTTGTGGCAAAAAAAGCTATGGAAAGTGTGAGGGCCTAAATCCACAGAAATTCGGGGCAGACACATTAGAAGATGAGGACCTAAATCTTTAGCGGAACAAAACTATCATTTTCAACAGGCCGGACCCATTTTGCTACCCTTACTCACAACTTAATTGGTTTAGACAAACCGTATGGTTCCAAAACTTGGCTAGAAGACCTTCTTGTCTGTCATTGTGGTTGCTTGATTAAAATAGATTTTCTATTAAAAAAAAAAGGAAACGTACCATAAATTTATATAATGTGTCGATTATGAATATCCTCGTGTATCAAATTTTTCAAAAGTCACTTTATTGAGTACATGTACCAATCTGACTTCACATACAACAACTTTCGTATGACTTTGATCGTTGATTTTGTTAATAGACATCATTTTTATTATCATGAAAACAAAACATTGATAATTAGTCGATTACATTTAATAAATTTATAATATTAAATTGCATAAAAAATCACCATAAAGCATATCTTATTATAAGCATATCATGAAGCAAATTTTAAGTATAACATATTTTATTTTAACTTTTTTTAGTATGTTATTATATTTTTAGATATAAATTAATTAATCAGCTTAAGTCATAGTTCTGAATTTTTAGAATATAATTATAGATAAAATTGTAACATTGCTACACAATCTTTTATGCTGATGTGTTAGAAGCTATTGCATAATTGAATATAATTAGCCGTTGTTACATTAATCCACGCTTCTACACTGCCTTTTCATTAATTTGCTTCTTTTTCTTTTAATTTTTTAATTAAAAAATGTTTATATTAATATAAATGTAAATATATTATATAATTTGATAGTACCTATTTTAAAGTTTTTAAGAACTATATAGATATTTAGTAAATATAGTTGAGTTGCTTATAAAATTGGGAAGAATAAAATAATATAAAAAATATGTAGGACCCACTTAAAGAACCCATATGAGTATGATGAGTGTGATTTGCCTAATTAAAACCAATTTTAAAAAATGGAGAAAGTAGAGTAAAAACATTAATTAAAATAGTCCAAACATTACAAAATATTCTTTATATTAATTAGGAATATATAATAATTATCAATTATAAATAAATTTGTTAATATATATAATAACTATTTCACATTATTAAGAATAAGTTGAGTTGGCAGAGTAGTAGTCATGCATTTTGTAGGTAAAGATCCTTCCATGGCAGTTTTTTGGAATTTTATTCATATCTCGCTCTGTCTCTTTCCATAAAAACTCTTAGCATCTTCATAAAAATTTGTCAAAAAGTGATAAATGATTCAAAAACAATTTTTTTTTTCCAAAACACTTCTTAATATAGTAAGATCCTTCCATGACAGTTATTTTGTAAATTACTTAACCTGCAACCAAAGACAAAAACTTTTATTTAATCAAAATAAACTTCATTCCATATAAATGATTCAAAAACAAATTTTTTTTTCAAAACACTTCTGAGTATAGTAGGATCCTTGCTTGCAGTTTTCTTGTAAATTACTTAACCTTCAACCAAAGCCAAAAACTTTTATTTAATCAAAATAAACTTCAGTAATATAAATGATTCAAAAACAAATTAAGACCAATAAAAAAATGAAGAATGTAGAGTAAGAAAAATGAATTGAAAGATGGTATTTATTTTAAAAGAAAACAGGTAGAGGCATGACAACCCAAACATTTAAAAATATTGTTTATATTAAGGGGGTTACAACAATTATAAATAAATTTGTTAATATATAGTAACTATTTCACATTTGTAAGAATAAGTTAAGTTGGCAGAGTGGTTAAGTTATGCATTTTGCTAGTAAAGGGTGTCTAGTTGGTTTGATCTTTGTATGACAGTTTTTTGTAATTTTATTCATATTCTCCTCTGTCTCTTCCCATAAATACTCATGTTCAAAACATTTTATTCACATCCACCCACTCTAACTTGAATCATTGCGCCCCACAATTTTCTCAACCTTAGCATACTTCACTTCACTATTCCTTATGCTCAAAACGCAAGCATTCAGTAAAAACTTTCAAACAAGTCGGAACAGAGAAAGATATCAATTTCTTCCGCTCATGGCACCAGGTATTATTTGCTCAAATTGTATATCTTCTTTTTGGAATGCATAACGACTTGTGTTCGTAATCGTAGATTCTTTGTAAATGAATCAAATGAGAAACACATTTGCGTTGTGAGGCATCAAGTCCTCTGCCCACCACGCCCTTTCACTCTGCTGTTGTCGTCCAAACTCCCGATGACAATAATTAACCATCAAACACTCTCTCCACTCAAAAATAGAAAACCAGTGATTAGAGTTGGAGAAGAAGGTTAATGGGATTTGTGTGAAGGTGACGGAGATGAAGGGTGAACCGGTGAGGAAACAATATTATGTTTTTTTTGTTTTTTTGTTTTTTTTTTAAAAATCACCAAAGTTACCATGTGATATATTGTCAACCATTAGATTTATTCAACGATTTAAAACGTTTTAAGATTTCTTAATCACATTTCTTATAACATTTTTTAATACAGAATGACCACTTTCTGATAAAGCAGATAGAAAGAAATTCATTGTATTTTGCACCTTTTGCTGCTGATTGTATAACTTACCTCGTATAAGGAAATTTTTTTTTTTTTCAGGAATGAAACCTCATGAAACTTCTATCTTGAGCGTCTTGAAAGGAGTTGGCGCAGTTATAGTATTTTTTATTATTTTAATGGTTATTGTTCATTTTTGGAGGCGGTATTGACTCATCTGTCTCTCTCTTGAAGTATTTGAATAACGGCTTGTTTATACCAATACCGCCTTCAAAAATGAAGAAATACTTCATAGCTTGTCATGTGGGCATACATTTCATAAAGAATGTTTGCCTCAATTTTTATTAAAAATGAAACTTATTTGTCCTATTTGTCGGGGAAAAATTTGAGATACCTATATTAATTTGGTTAAATAGTTATAAGTTATATATCAACTACCTATTTATTATTATTCATTGCTGCCATTTTTCCTAATTTATCCTTTTCACCAAATTTATTTTTGCCTAAAAAAGTTTATTATAGTAATTCACAAATACTTTTTTAAAGTTTATTATAACAAACACTTCTCGTCTCTCTCTTCAAAGTTTAAGAACAAAGTTAAAGATCACTTCTCGGAAGGCACCAACAATCCCAACTGTTGTGTGGGTCACCAAAATAAGTGAGCCCACTTAATCTTATTATTATTATTATTAAAAGAGAAGAAAAAAAAGGGAATTAGCTTTGTGGGACAAAGCCCATGAAATAGTTAAAGGGTTTTAACCCTTATGTGTTAGATATAACAGGAGCAAGGGGGAAGAGAGCTGCAACGTGAGTGACTCTACAAACAGAGAGAAGAATATCAAAGAGTGTCTCTTTATTGTTGTGTCGTAGAACCCGTTGAGGGGTTAGTTGATTTGATATCCACCTTGTACAGTGAAGATTATATTTGCTCTATTGATCCCTGGTAGTTCCAGGAGGACTTGTGGTGTACCCATTAATTTATTAGTGGAAGATTTACTGGCTTGGTCCCGTGGGTTGTTTTCTCTTTAAGGATTTTTTCCCACGTTAATAACTCTGGTGTCTCCTTATTTTATTTGCTCTATTTTGTGCTTATTATTGTTGTCTGAGCAATTTTGTTTGGAGCTTATTTTTAATTGCACGCAGGGGAAAAGTTGATCCAGCAGCTTCCGCATTTTATTATTATCTTCTATATTTGTTTTCTTTCCCAACAGTGGTATCAGAGCTCCTTGGTTGGAGTTCTGTTTGGTGCTATTAAAATGGGTGAAGGTGATATGGCTGGTACTATGCTGAAATTGGATTCTTCCAATTATTCTATTTGGAAATCCCAGATGGAAGACTTGTTGTTCTGTAAGGACTTGTATGATCCCATTGACGGAGACGATACTAAGCCAGATGATAAATCTGTTGCAGAATGGACAAAGGCAAACAGAAAAACAATTAGCATGATCAGGCAATGGATAGATCAGAGCATTTATCATCATGTGTCTAGTGAGACTAGTGCCCACAGTCTGTGGAAGAAATTGAAGGACATGTTTGAGTCCAAGAATGCACAGAACAAGGTATTTTTGTTTCGGAGACTGGTTAATCTGAAGTACAGGGATGGTTCTTCAGTGGCAGAGCTTATGAGCAGTTTTCAGAATCTTGTGAATCAGCTGACTACTATTGAGATTAAACTTCCTGATGAGCTACTTGCTTTGTTGTTGCTTAGCTCATTGACAGACAGTTGGGAAACATTGGTGGTATCTCTGAGCAATTCTACTAATGGTAATATGACTTTTGATACTGTGAAAGAAGCCCTATTGAATGAAGAAATCAGGAGGAAGGGAAACAATACGGCTAGTTCATCGACTCACACAGAAGCCTTGGTTATTGAGTTACGGGGGAGAAGCCAACATAGAACCTCTCATAAATCTAATGACAGAAGCAAGTCAAGAGGACAGTCAAGGCCCAGGAAAAACATAAGGTGCTATCATTGCAACAAAGCAGGTCATATGATAAGAGAATGCAGGTTGCTTAAGAGGGAGAAATCAAGGGAAAAAGGCAATGATAATAAAGAAGATAATGACACATCTGCAGTTGTATCTGATGGTGAAGTTGTTGTTGTTTACGAAGATGATTCAGTTAATCTCGCATGCCAAGATTATGAATGGGTTGTTGATTCTGTTGCCTCATATCATGTTACTCCTCATCGTGAGTATTTTTTATCCTATACTGCTGGAGATTTTGGGCAGGTAAAGATGAGTAATCAAGGGGTAAGCAAGGTTGCTGGCATTGGAGATATTTGGGTAGAAACTAATGTTGGATGCAAGTTGCACTTGAAGAACGTTAGGCATATTCCTGATATGCGCCTCAGCTTGATTTTAGTACAGGTACTTGATGATGATGGTTGCCATAATTCCTTTGGCGATGGTAAATGGAAGTGCACCAAGGGTACTTTGGTGGTAGCAAAGGGAGTGAAGAAAAACACCCTTTACTGGACTTCTACAAAATTGTTTGCCCCTCAAGTGAATGCAATTGAGGATTGTTCTACAGAGCTATGGCATAAACGGCTCGGTCACTTGAGTGAGAAGGGACTTGACACTCTTGCAAGGAAAAATCTTCTTCCAGTGAAAGGTACACCTCTCAAAACTTGCTCTGATTGTATTGTTGGTAAACAACATAGAGTTTCTTTGCGCACTCACCCTCCTCACAGGAGGTCACATATCTTGGATTTAGTTCACACTGATGTTTGCTCTATGGATGTTAAATCCCTTAGTGGCTATTCTTATTTTGTGACATTTATTGACGATCACTCGAGAAAAGTGTGGGCTTTTGTTTTGAAATCCAAAGATCAGGTATTCGATATGTTCAAACACTTCTATGCAAGTGTGGAAAGAGAAACAGGTAAAATGTTGAAGTGTGTCAGAGCAGATAATGGTGGTGAATACAGGGGGCCATTTGAGCATTATTTCAGGGAACATGGAATCAGGCTTGAGAAGACAGTTCCAAAGACTCCACAGCACAACGGAGTTGCAGAGAGAATGAACCGCACAATTAATGACAGAATCAGATGCATGCTCTCCCATGCAAAATTGTCTAAATCATTATGGGGTGAATCATTGAGAACTGCAGTAGATTTGATCAACCTTTCTCCTTCAATTCCTCTTGATGGTGATGTTCCAGAGAGGGTGTGGCGAGGGAAAGATGTCTCATATAATCACTTGAGAGTGTTTGGCTGCAAGGCATTTGTTCATATTCCCAGAGATGAGAGGTCCAAGCTTGATGGTAAATCAAAACAGTGTATCTTTTTAGGTTATGGTCGTGAAGACTTTGGTTACAGGTTTTGGGATCCGGTTAATAGGAAAGTCCTTAGAAGTCGAGATGCTATTTTTGTTGAAGACCAAACCATCGAAGATATTGACAAGAATGAAAAGCATAAACAGGTTGTCCACAGGTACATTGATGTTGATCCAGAGCCTCCTACCATAGTCAATAATAATGGGGGAGATGTGAATGCAGATGTGGATAATGCAGGTGATGTTCCTGAGCCCCAAGTTGATGAAGAAATTGAACAAATTCCACCAGAGCAACCTCCTGAGCCAGTGAGAAGATCCACCAGAGAGCACCATCCTTCACAGAGATATTGATCGGTGGATTTCAATTGTGTTCTCAAACGCTGTTTGTTGTTAATTTCGCAATGTTTTTATTTGTTTTTCGAAGCTTTAGTTGTTATTATCTGCATTACTCGTAGTTGTGTGTCTTCGAGTTTTATTTTTAAGTTTATATTACTTTTGCCGCTGGTGCGTTTGATTTGGTTTCTTTTAGTGTGTTTTTGGCAGGAATGGATAGCACGACAATCGCACCGCATTCGGAGGCAAAGAAAAGTCGGAAAAGGGAAGTCAGAGCTACACACGGGTACCCGTGTGTCGCTACTGCGAAAATCGGCGCCGGCTGAACAGAAGAGTCGCCACCGTGCGTTATTTATCCCAAAGGAGGGAAAGGAAACGCTCGAAGTAAACCTACCGCAAAGACGGGAAAGGAATGGTCATCGCAACCAAATCCTGGATTCGGGAGTCGGTTACGCAAGGGGAAGGTATTAACACCCCTCACGTCCGTCGTACTCGACGGGATCCACGCTTGCTTGGTTTGTCTAAAGGATGCAAAACAATCTATCTACGGCTGCTAAATCTAAACGGAAGGGAATTGACTCGATAGAGCATTGCACTCTATGCCTACGTATTCTCAAGAGAGAAAGTCAGAGTCAACGTAGTTCGGGAGACTACAGGGAAATTGGCTCGCCAAGACTTCGCGTCTTGTGCCTACGTACTTCCACACAGCATGGAAGATCAGAGCTTTCGTAGTTCAGGCTAACTACGGCTAAGCAGGGCGTTCTCGATCACACAGGAAGTGAGAGATTAAACTGGTTTTAAAGGTACGGGAACCTATGGGAACTAAAACTACGGTCTGGTCTCAAATGCGCAAGGGCAAGAGAAAGGAAAAACAATCAGTCGTCAGCGGGAAAGTCTCGATCGCACAGCAGCGAGAGAACAAAAGTTAGTTGTTAGGGTGCTCGCTAGGATATCGCATCCTATGCCTACATATTCTCGCTTAGTACGAGAAATCAGAGCAGCTGTAGTTCAGCTACTTTCGGGACCACAGCACAAATCTCGTTTTATTAATATTCTGAAAATGGATTACAATGATTGAATACGGGAAATAAACTCCTAAAAATATCCTATCCATCTATAATGGAAAATCAAATGGAAAATAGTCCCCTAACAAGTGGACTTCTAAAACTACCTCTAAAAAGGTAAAATAAACTCCTATGAAGAAAATATCTATTCTAAAGAAAATACTGAATCTACAAACTAATATTTTTATATTCTTTTTTCTTCTATTCTTTTCATATTTGTTTTTCTATATTCTTTTCTCAAATATTCTTTTATTCTCTTTTTTTTTCAAATATTCTTTTTTCATTCTTTTTTCAAATATTCTTTTTTTTCAATATTCTTTTCTCAATATTCTTTTTTCATATTCTTTTTTCAATATTCCTTTCTCTCTTTTTTAAGATCTCTAAAAGAAAATAAGAGAAAAATAAAGAAAAAACACAAGGGGGGTACACTGCAGCAGAAGGGGTGCACAAGCAAAAAAATTAAAACACATTTAAGGGCCCAGCCCACACTCCACAAAAATATACACAGGAGGGGGGGTGAGAAAAAAAACGGAGGGGTATCCAGAAAGGTTCGTTGTGGGCCTAGCCCACGTTCATCCAAACCCTAACAAACAGAAATGGAGGGGGGGTATGAAGAAAACGGGGGGTGTTGATCTGAATTAAACATTGGGCCCAAGGCCCACTACTCCAATCTGAGGAGTCCAACGAGAGCCTCTCCCTCTCCTCACTCACTCTAAAACAAACCCTAACTCCCAACTATTTCCCTTCTCCCTCTCGACCTTGCGCCGCCGCCTTGTTCGTTGCCCACCCTTACCATCTCCGTTTCAATCTTTTTACTCAAAACAAGCTTAGCACAAAATGCTTCAACAATTACTTGGCCATCATCGGAGAAACGTGAGGTTTTGCAGATAGGGAGAAAGGCTCGTTTGCGGTTGAATCCCTGGATCGACGGTCATTGAAGATCGCTGGGAAAGGTTGAAGGTTGATGAACTTCGAGTTGAAGACGACGAAGAACTTGAGGGCATTTCTGCAGAAAACGCGTGTGGGATCTTGGAGTTTGTCGTTTGTTTGAGCGATCTGGAGAAGAGAGTTGAAGGTTCTTGGATGTTGTTTGTGTTTCCGGCGATCAGTTACGAGACGGTGATGGACTAAGGTGGATCTTGGAAATTTGAGTCTGATGAACGTCTTAATTTCTGGAAAAAGGACTGAAGAACACATGAAGTTCTTGGAGGTTTTCTGGAGATTTCTTGATGATCTGAGAAGATCATCGATGATGATCGGAGACTGTTGTTGGTTTAGAGTCTCTGGAAACGAAAAACGGATGGATCTGGGAGGAAACTTCCTGTGAATCACAAGATGAAGGTGATGATGAGGAAGATTGAGCGATTGTTGATGATGATCGGTGAAGATCAATGATGATTATCGTCTGGAAAAAATGTTGAAGGTTGAGTTTCTGGGTGGAGTTTGCAAGAACATTGATGTTGAGGGCGATGAAGATTTGCATTTCTCGGGGAATGATGGAGGTACCGATGGAGATTCACGGCGGAGGCTCTTCGTTTCTGGGCGCGATAATGAAGGTGGTGGTGAATGTTCTTCTGGAAATCTGGAAGAACGCAATGGGATGAACTTGATGATTCTTGAGGGCTTTGGACGAACACATCCAGATCTGGAAAGACGCTCGAACACTGATGAAGGTTGGACGAAGATCTCGAAGATCTTCTGGAAACAGGATGAACGAATCGGTGACGAGCTTGAACGAATTCATGGAAGTTGAGGGAAGGTTGATGAATTCTGGAAAAAAACGGTTGGAGGTTGATGAAGGTTCGAACGGAGAAGATGAAGGTGCAAGCGGAAAAGATGAAGAAACGGTGATTATACGAATTTTCTGGGATTTTAGTGTTTCCGGCGGTTTTTTGTGGTTCCGGCGAGGTGGTTAAGGCGGTGATCTGAGTTAGTTGGTGGTGGCCGGAGTTGGTTGGTGCGGTGGTTGCATGACCGCCGGCCATGCAACCGGTGAAGGTGAGTGATTGCCAAGTGGCGTAGCGAGTGGCAGAAGTGAGAAGCTGCATGTGAAACACGTGTTTTTGGGGGTGGCGTGGCGTGGCAGGATGAGGAGAGATATGGGAGTGAGGTGTCACATTCTGGGTGAAGGTGAAAAATGAAGTGGCTAGTCCCTGGATCAAACACGTGGTGAAGCTTTAAATAGGACATGTGGCATGATAACTTGGACTGAGAGGATAGACTGGGCCTCCAAACTGGGCCCAACGAAAATGGACTGAATAAAATGCTAATTAACTGATTAAAAACTTGATTAAATGCAATTAAGACTAAAAACTACCATTAACTAATTAAAACTACAATTAAATGCTAAATGAAAATTAAACTAATCTAATCCTAATTAAATCTAACAAACTCTAATTAAAATCTAAACAAAAGATTAAAATCCTAATTAATCTCTATTAAAAGGGAATTAACATCTAATTAAATTCTAAAAAAAAAACTATTAACTAATAAAAATGAAAAACCCTAATCATTTCTATTTAAAATTCTATTAAATTTCTATAGAAAAAAAAGCTATATTAATTTCTACTTAAAACCTATTAAAAGAATGTTCTATGAAACTATTATCTAAAAAAAAAGACTTAATATCTAAAAAAAGAAAGTTTATTCTAAAATCTATTTAAAAACAATTTATAAAATTCTAAAAAGGATTTCAAACTATTAAAAATATCAAAAGAAATCTATTTAAATTCTAGAAAATCTATAAAGCCTATTTAAAATCTACAAAAGGCTATTAAATCCTTAAAAAAAACAGACAAAGGCAAATAACCAACATAAAAGAGAGCGCGAGACCAGATCGAAGCAAACAGTAAACCCGGACACCAAGAATCTCCAAAATCACTACGTACGCTGAAAACACCCAGGAAGCGCGTGACTTCTCAAAATAACCTCCGATTGTCCGAACCGGTCTAAAACACCTGAAATGCGACAGCAGGGCTGTAATCCCGATAAAATCACCATGATTGAGGAAATGCACTATATGCAGTATGTAAATGCTAATGCGAAATGCATCGAAACATCGAGCCAGATACGGGACCCGGTTGGTCAAATTTTAGGGTGCAACAGCTGCCCCTATTCAAGCGGCTTGGACCTGAATGGTTGAAGAGCGCGCAACCTTTAATCATTCAAAGGTAGAAGATGGTTGAATACAAATGAAACCCTGGAATTTGCCAACCGCAAAATAAACTGCAAAACTGCTTGAGAAATAGCGTCCAATAAACTGAAGTCTGGTTGTCACGGCAACAACCGGTCAATTATATGATAAATTTCCTGCTGGTTTTTTTTTCATCAATCACCTGTGTGACGCCACAGGCACTGATTCTTCGGAATAATGCTTCAAAAAAGCAAACACCTTCCCATCTACTATGGGATCTTTTCTGTCGACTCATGGTTCCAGCGAACCTGAGGAAACTCTCCTGGGAAATTCTGAATTGAACTGCCTGGCACCTATTTCGACGAAGGCGGCAGCTTCAAAAGTTTGATATATGTCAATCTTTCTTTCTTTTTTTCGGTGCCGACGTAACAACCAGATGTGAAGAATCACTCCGTTGGGGGAGAAGAGAAGCTTAACCACACAACTCTGCAGGGGAACAAATTCGAAATCCAATAGGTAACCACCCTGGTCTATGTTTCGACATGCGGATGTCTGAAATGATGCAATGCCCTATATGACATGTAAATGTTATGCATTTGTAAATGCAATGCCCCATACGGCATGAACATGCTATGCGTTTTGGTAGATGCACACATGACGATATATGCAAATGCTAATGTAAGCTCTAGCTGCCAGAGAACACCAGGTCTACAAACCGTTTGGCAAAATAAATGCCAGAGGCAAAGTCAATTCCACTGAAGGTAATCGGTTATCACATAATCATCTCGACGATATTCTTCCTAACCATTGTCAAACTGCATTCTGTGGGGATTAACCCAATAGGGGTTGATTGTGAACGGCTCACTGCTGAGAATGCCCCTTCTGTCAAGGATATCAATCTTAATCGGCTGGGGATACTCCTGATCCTACTCTGCTGCGGGATAAAATACAATCTCAATTCTTCCGGGAATAATACACAACTTTCAACTGCTGAAGAGGAGTAATTCTGATTTAACAACGTCCATACGGCATTCAACGTTAATCGGGGAACTGGCATCCATTAAGCTTAGTATCGGGAAACGTGACAATATTATTGTATCGAGTATTTACACACATTTTTTGGTTTTTTAGGATAACAACGGGTTATTAACAAGATGGGAAATACTAGACGAGAACTAGCATTCAAAGGTAGACTACCAGGCGAGAACTGATAGCAAAATAGATTAGGAAAATTGAACGAAAATTGGTTTTTCATGTTTTGAACATCAGACGGGGTTGACTGGATAATAGGTAAAGAAAAAGACAACCAGGCGAGAACTGGCTGAAAGCTGACATGTACCAGACGAGAACTGATACAACAATAGGTTAAAGAAAAGAAAACAACCAGACGAGAACTGGTTGGAAGTTGACATGCATCAGGCGAGAACTGATGTTTACGGAAAAAAGATCGACGATACGATAACTGGTTAAACGAAGACAGGTACCAGGCGAGAACTGGTTACCGGTTTGCCAGGCGAGACCTGGGCTTTGGAAGCGACTTGGTTACGAAGTTCTGACACTTAACAAATTTAGACAGTAGGATAACAATCCACCGACAACACGACTCTTTTTCAGGTTTTTTTTGATAAGGGTATTGACACAATTCCCCGATACTCAACTCTTGCTGGGGATAAGCAAACTTGCTTGCACAACTTACCCCAGTACGGTTCAACTTGCCCCAATCCAGCTTTGGGAATACTTGCTCTGAACAGCTTACCACGAGAAGACTTCGAGAATATTTGCCCCGGTATCTGTACCACAAAAGGATTCAACCTCAATCAAACAATTGTCGACCCAGTTGGTCTTCACTATCTCTGAAGTGACTTTGCCCCTGAATGAGCGTATAAGCGACTTAACCTGATTTGATTATCCACCTGAAGTATCTATTTCAAAACTCATCATTATGTATAACTGCCCCTGATTGGCTCTCGAGAAGACTCACTTCTGATCAACTGCTTCTCAAACAAACTGCCCCATAATCAACTGATGCTTCGGGACTTGTCCTCAGACTAACTGATACTGAACTTACTGAAAGTTAATGCCCCTGATTCTTAGGGCTCCACAACATACTATTCTGGTTCAGACTACTAAATTATTCGGTCCTGTTTGATTATTCCCGGTTGGAATTTCCTTCATGTCAACTACTGGCCTGCAAGTAAAAATTGTCTATTCACGAATGGTAATCTCAATGCAATGTTTATGCAGATTTTGAAAAATTTTGCCTTGTCACTCATTTATGTGCTATGATTGTGGGTGACGAATGAAACTAAGTTCAAACGTAGTGCTGATTTGATCAGTGAAAAATACAACAAGGATATGATTAGCAAATCAAGAAGGAGTCAGGTCACTCAACCTTATTGTAATGCGCTTTCAGAATAAACCCTACCTCAATTAGGTCTTTTAAGGGTTGTATCGTGGTCGGGTTCACGGTTCGTGAAACAAAGGATATTTGGCTCAACTTTTGATTTGTACCCACCCCTTCTACGTGATGATCTCCGATCCTAAAGTTCAATTAACGTGGCTCGAGCGTTCTCCTCTTCGAGAGGTATGTTGAATGGTAAGAACCATAACTAAGGAATTCACAAGGTTTTTCGGAGTGACAGTTACTCCTTCTTCGTTTTCGGTGTCTGTACACACGACTTTGTCTTTCACTGGGGATCTATATATTTTTTCTATCCCTTCTTTTTCATTCTTTTCGATTCCCTAATTTTTTCCTGGACTGACTCCTTTTGAGTTCTTTTCGATTTTTTTTCGATTTTTGAAGTCCAGCGGGATGCCCTGATTTTTGCCTAAGTGTTAGCTTTCCAGCTTTTTCGTTTCTTTTTACTTGGCGGGCTTTCTTATTCCTTTCTTTTTCTTTTTGGAACAAAGTCGTGCAACACTGGTTGTCTTGATTGCTCCGAAAGGATGGTAACTGTCTCACTCCTAGTTGGTGAGGTTTAACCATTGTGGTTGGAGAGACGCGACCTCTTGAGAGGCATAAACTGTTATTGGTCCTCGAATGGGAACACTCCTCTGTAGGACTTGAACGCTCGGTCAAGCTACTGACAACTACCCTGCCCCGGGTTAAGATGTGAGGGTTAAAAAGTCCGAAAAAACTTCTACTTCCTGGCTCGAAGTGGTTAACAAGGGACTAACTCCTTATATCTCCAGTGTTTAGGGATTTGAAACAATGCCTTGTACGTCATCGGCAAGGTTTTATCTGAAAGCATACGATCATCGGTCATGAGTTTATTTCGTCATCCTCCCTCCAATCTTTGTTAATCATGTGACAAAGTGAAGTGAATAAAATGCAAGTGTCAGTGCAATGCAATAAATGAGCGACAGCGACATGATTAATTCAGAAAATGCATGGTCACCTTATTAATATCACCATTCGAAACATACAATGTTTACAGCAAATAGTAACTGACAGAAAGAAAACTACAAATGCAAATGACATAAAAGTCTGAGGACTGCCAATGCTGAAGGCGCCCGCCTGTCTGAATCACTGGCTCCTTTGAAAACACCCTTCTGAATCTACGAGCTTAGACAGCTGAGCGGTTGGTATGAACAAACAGAAATCCTTCTCGAAAGGAAATGCGATCTTGGTCGATCAACTGTTGTACTTTTGCCTGAAACGCTTTACAATCTTCCGTCGAATGCCCTGGAGAGCCACCATGGTAACCACACTGAACGTGGGGATTGTACCCAGGAGGGTAAGGTTCCGAAACTGGCTTAAGAGCTTTAGGTTCCACCAAAGAACTCTGGATCAAAGATGGTAGCAGCTGGCTATACGGCATAGGCACTGGGTGAGAAGGAACTTTCCTTCGTTCCAAATTGTTGTGAGGTCGATTCTGATTCTGACGCTGATTCTGATAACCTCGACCACGAGTTCGCTGATTTGCCAGAGGAGCGACATAAGGTTCCTGATATGGTGCCCTAGGCACAGTTGTTTGTCCCGTATAACAAGCCACAAGAGGTTCTGATCGCTGATAAGATGAAGACCCAACAAAATTCACTGATTCGTCTCGAGGATATTCAACATTTGGCATGGCTGCATTGATCACAACTTCTTTGTTCTGATAGTCACAAGGGTATTCAATTTCACCAGCTTGATCGTTCGAAATAATCTGAATTTTCCCAATTCTTATGGCATACTCAAGGCGTTCTCCCAATATTACCACGTCAGAGAAACTTAACGGAAGTCCAAGCAATCTTTCGAAGTACGGATCTTGTAGGGAATCTACAAACATGCTCGTTAACTCTCGGTCCAAAAGTGGTGGGTGCACTCTAGCAGCAAATTCTCTCCATCTCTGAGCATACTTCCTGATAGGTTCATTGTTCTCTTGATACAATTCTTGCAACTGCATGCGATGGGGAGCTATGTCTAAATTATAATCGTACTGCTTCAGAAAAGCTCTGGCTAAATCCATCCATGATTGAATCTGATTTCTCTCTAACTGCATATACCACCTCAAAGATGCCCCAGTCAGACTATCTTGAAAGCAATGGATCATCAATTTGTCGTCTCGCACAAACGAAGTCATTCTTCGACAGAACATCATCAAATGTTGCTTCGGACAGCTATCTCCCGTGTACTTCTCAAATTTCGGCACTTTGAACTTATAAGGCAACACCATGCCAGGAACCAAATACATGTCTGCAGCATTCAGGTTAACAACATCTTTCATTTTCAAAGCTTTAACTCCTTCTTCCAACGTTCGGAGTTTTCTATCCATCTCGAGAGCTCTTGGATCTACGGTCCTGGCTATTGGAATATCTCTTCGGTAATTCATCCCAGGGAAAACAACACCTTGATTGTTGACAGGAGGAGGACGTTCATTTCGGGCAACAAACTGTTCATGTCGATCTCGGTTCTCAACAGAAGGCTGTACAACTTGGTCTGTAGTAACGTTGTTCGCTTGCGAGAAGTCTTCCATAGAATCATACAGAGGGTTGGACGTCATAGTAAACCCTGCCAAGGTGTTAGGAGACTGGAAATTGCCTTCAGACATAGCTACCAATAATCTTCAGCTGACTTCAATGCTCGATTCTGCTCAAATCTACTCAACCTCTAAGTCGTCTTCTGACAATCAACAGTTGCTCAATCCAAACTCCGGGTAATCACCTTCAGGAAACAAAGGCTGGATCAGAACTCTGGCTAACTGGAGGATGATATGCAATATGATGCAATCACGTTTATGCAAATGATATGCAAGATGCAGCAAACAACGGGATCGCAGCCCCCACACAATCTGAATACTGCTGCGCTGCTGACGGAGTACGTTCGCTCTGAAGAGAGATGCCAAGATAACGGGTAGGTTGGAAGTCAAGGTTCCTGCAAAAATCCTCCCACTCACGGGTAATGGACCTAGATCTGTCAAGGTACGACATCCTATGCGGTCGTCAGCGTCACAGACTTTCAAAACTGACGATACGATTCCCAGAAGGAGTGGCATCATCAAGTCTTGAAGACGCCTCACTTAGCTGATTTCCAATTGATCGGTTCCCAGAGTCGACAATCCAACTAACCAACAACCCGAGCCACCCAAAGGGTGGGACAGGAGGCCAACCAGAAGAACCTCGTCTGAGTGTGGATTTCGCGGGACACTAGTACAAGGAAAGCCGGTACGCCCCCACTAATTTCAACTCTAAGTCTAAGGTGCACTCAAGCCTGGGTCTGGCTTCTCACTCAAAGGAACATCCTCACCCAACAGCACAACAGCAACAGATAATAGCAATACAGAAATAATAAACACCCAATAGACAAGCAAACAAGCGCTAGGATTGACTCTCTTAAGGGACTGTTAGATCCCATTTAGATTAGATATTTGGTTTCTTTTTGGTAGTATTTTCACTCAATTTTATCTAATAATGTTTGATTTCATAGTTGAATTGGTTTAGTTTGATTTTATGCGATCCAAGCGAAGAATGTTTGTAATATTGCTGTTAGTGTGCAGGATTGACACTATTAAGAGCACTTGGGATCAAGGCAAAGCAGTTGGGAGATGTTGCAAATCAGGACATTCGCCTGGCGAGCCACAGCGAGTGCCAGCGAATATTCGCCAGGCGAGTGCAGGCGAACTGGGGCGAATAAATCAGATTTAACTCCCAGACCCAAAGGATAGGAAGTTCGCCAGGCGAAGGTTCCAGCGAAGCTTCGCTACCATTCGCCTGGCGAAGGTGCTGGCGAAGAAGTGGTAGCTTTCCTCATGCAGATTCCAGTAGCAAAACCACCCAAAGTTCGCCTGGCGAGTGAAGCCAGCGAATGTTCGCCCGGCGAGTGTTTATTCGCCTGGCGAATGCACGATTCCTTAGGGCGGTTTGCTGATCAAAGGCACTTTGAAGTGCCATGTTAAGTGGTTCGCCGGGCGAATGAATGCCTTCGCCAGGCGAATGTGCGCAGACAGCACATCATTTTTACTTTATTTGTTGCTCTATTTAGCCCATACTTGGTACTTGAAAAGAGGAGATCTTGCAAAATCAGAAAAAAGTCATTATTGGATAACTCTAGAACCCTAAATACTTGAGTTCTTCTTCATCTTTACTACTTTTGGTAATCAAGAGAAGTGGAAGCACATCCTTCATTGTTTCTTCAAAGTGGATGTTCTTCATCTTCTCCTTTCTTCTTGTTAAAGCTACCATGAAAATGTGTAGCTAAACTCATCTTTTGTCAAGGTTAGATGTAGGTGATTATTAAACTTTGTATGTGTATGGATGATCATCATTTGTAAACTCTTGAATGATTAATATAAGGTGAAAACTTTGTTTCATTTACAATCTTTTGTGTTGGTTGATGATTGAGAAATATTTTCCAACTCTAGACCTAGGTTTTCATCCTTCTCTTTTCTTGAGCTAGAGATAGTCTTGAAATGTTTTGTTCACTTATAATGTTGAACTTTAAAGTTGCCATTTGATAGATTGTGTGAGAGATCAACAATGGATCAAAATGGTAAATCTCACAATATGAGTTAGAGATAATCATATTGAGAGGATGTTGTGGATGTATTGATCATTAAAAGGAGTTTGTTAAATGTTGATTGGAAATATGCATGCAAAGTGATTACCGAACCCTAACTTTGGCAATATTTATTAAAACCGTTCAAATCATTACTTTACCGCATTTATTACTCACATGCAAAAGTTACCATTGTTTTAAAACCAAACACTTTGTTACTACAAAGTTACGAATTTAACAACTGTAGAAAGGCTGCAAAATTTCATATTCCCTGTGGAGACGATAACCAAAACCCGACACTCAACCACTGTTTTAACAAAATGGCGCCGTTGCCGGGGAATATAAATTGATATTGCAAGCATCGCAATAGTTGTTGAATTTTTAGCTTTGAATTTTTGACTTGTGCTTGTAATTTGTTTGGTTTAGTGTGCAGCCCTTGTTTATGCGAGGACAAATTCCCGAGGACCAACTCCTTTTTGATCCCGAAATCGAGAGGACCGCGAGAAGATTGAATAGCAAAACAAGACGAAGGAGGCAACTTGCGAAGCAAAGCCAAAGACAAGGAGAAAGTTCTTCTACTACAACACCACCAATACATTTCACACCAGTTATGGCAGAACCACCACCACCGCCACCTCCAGTGTCAACTCCATGTACAAATAGTCCGAGACACATGGCTCAGTTCGCACGAAATCTCCAAAATGGAAGACAAGCGGAGATGAAGACGGGGATCCTTGCTCTAGTCTATCAAAATCCTTTCACAGGATTAGACCACGAGGACCCATTCACACATCTTACCAAGTTCTATGAGATTGCGGGCGCAACTGGAGCTACTGAGGCTGATGAAGAGTCATTGTTCAGGAGACTATTCCCTCACTCCCTAATTGGGAAAGCGAAAGAGTGGTATCTTGATCAATCAACGACAATTATGACGGACTGGAATTTATTGGAGGAGAAGTTCCTTGAACGGTTTTTCCCACATAACCGGTTCATGGAAGCTAAGACGGCAATCGCGGTATTTTCCCAAGGAGCGAATGAATCGCTAAACGAAGCCTGGGAGCGCTACAAGTCCATGTTAAGGAAGTGCAAAGGCCATGGTTTCGATGAGCTTACTCAAGTGCATATTTTCCGCAACGGACTCCTTTCGGTCCACAAGACCTTATTGGATGCCACGGCGGGGGGATCTTTGATGTCAAAGAGTGCCGATGATGCAACATCTATTATAGAAAAGATGGCACTTAATGATCATCAAGGGAACCATAATCGAGGGGTAACTCAAAGGAAATCGGGAGTGCTCGAGTTGGGGACGAATGATGCAATTCTTGCCCAAAACAAGCTCATTTCACAACAAGTGGAACTTTTAACTCAACAAATCAAGGGGTTGAAAGAACCATCAAAAGCTAAACAAATAGCTTGTTGTGAACTTTGTAAAGGAGAACATGATACCGGATATTGTCCGCCTCCCGGATTTGAAGAAGTTAACTACATGGCAAACCAAAGAGATTATCAACAAAGGCAACCTCAACAACAACAACCATATCAACATCCTCAACAACAACACCAACAAATCTATCAAGGTAATCAAGGATACCAATCTAGAAGTAACTACCAAAATAACCAAGGTTATGGAGGTGGTAACTCTAACCGTCAAAATCCGTATGCACCTCAACAACCGCCGGTTGCAACTTCTAAGCTAGAAGATACGTTGACGCAATTCATGCAAATGTCTATAGCAAATCAAAAAAGTAATGATGCGGCGATAAAAAATCTTGAAACTCAAGTTGGGCAACTCGCTAAGCAATTAGCGGAACAACAAGCCGGACCATCTTTCTCGGCAAATACGCAAACAAATCCGAAGGAGCATTGTAAGGCGATAAGGACGAGAAGTGGGAGGGAGTTGATTGACGAAAGTAAAAAAAGAGAGGTGGAGAAAAAAATTGATGAGAAACTTGATGGAGAGGTTAGTGAATGGAGTGAGGAGGAAATGGAAAATAATGAAAAAAATGGTGAAGTTGAAAAAGAAAAAAAGGTTGAAGTTGAAAACAATACAAATGAAGTAGTGGAAAATAACGAAAGTGAGAAAGTGAAAGTGGATGAAGTGAAAAAGCGGAGAGAAAGAAACGCAAGAGTGTCTAGAGGAAAGGAGGTAGTGAGCACTACTCCGATTCAAAATTTACCGTATCCTCATTCCCCATCTAAGAGAGAAAATGAACGGCATTACGCCCGGTTCATGGATATTTTCAAACAATTGCAAATCAACATTCCGTTCGCCGAAGCTTTGGAACAAATGCCGAAGTATGCCAAATTTATGAAGGACATACTTACGAAAAAGCGAAGGTACACGGAGCCGGAAACAATAGTACTAGATGCAAGTTGTAGCGCCATCATCCAACGTACTCTACCAAGAAAGGAAGTTGATCCGGGAAGAGTCACATTGCCGGTTACCATTGGTGACTTTTATGTGGGAAAAGGATTAATTGATTTGGGGTCAAGCATAAATCTTATTCCTTTGTCTATTGTGAAAAAGCTTGGCAACATTGAGATTAAAGCCATCCGAATGACGTTACAACTAGCCGATAAGTCCACTACTCATCCTCATGGAGTAGCTCAAGACGTGTTGGTAAAAGTGGACAGGTTCTTTTTTCCGGTGGATTTTATCGTGATCGATATGGAGGAAGATGATGATGCGCCTTTGATTCTTGGAAGGCCTTTCATGAAAACCGCTCGGATGATGATTGATGTAGATGACGGTTTGATGAAAGTGAGAGTACAAAACGAAGAGGTCACTTTTGACCTTTTTGAAGCAATGAAGCATTCAAAAGACAAGCATGATAGTTTCCGAGTTGATGTAATTGAGGAAGCAACCGATGAAGTTGCAAAGCATGTTCACAACACCACTCCTATTGAGCTAGCCCTTAATGACTCCTTTCAAGTGTTCACTCTTGAAGAAGAGGAAGCTCTAGATGAATGTTTGAGAGAGCTAGATAGTCTTAAGGATTTGCACCCATGGGAAGTGGAGGAAGAAGTCTTAAAAAAAGAGGACAAGGATGAAAAGCCAGTCATTGAATTGAAGGACTTACCAAGTAATTTGAAATATGCATTTTTAGATGAAACCAAGGAGAAGCCGGTTATCATTAGCAACCTCTTGTCAAAACATGAAGAAACTCTTTTAATTGATGTGTTGAAGAAAAATCAAGAAGCAATGGGATGGACTCTTTCCGATCTAAAAGGAATTAGTCCTTCTTATTGTATGCACAAAATTTTAATGGAGGAGGATTTCAAGCCGGTAGCTCAACCGCAACGCCGTTTGAATCCTACAATGAAAGAGGTTGTTAGGAAAGAAGTTGTAAAGCTTTTGGATGCGGGAATGATCTACCCGATCTCGGATAGTCCTTGGGTGAGTCCGGTACATGTGGTTCCTAAGAAGGGAGGCATTACCGTAATCCGCAACGAGAAAAATGAGTTGATTCCCACAAAGATAGCAACGGGGTGGAGGATGTGCATAGACTATAGGCGGTTAAATACCGCAACTAGAAAAGACCACTTCCCACTTCCGTTCATGGACCAAATGCTAGAGAGACTTTCGGGACAAGAATTCTATTGTTTTCTAGATGGCTATTCCGGATACAACCAAATTGCGGTTGACCCGGCTGATCACGAGAAGACCGCATTCACATGTCCATTTGGAATATTTGCCTACCGCAAAATGCCATTTGGATTGTGTAATGCGCCGGCAACTTTCCAAAGATGCATGCAAGCCATTTTTGCCGATCTTATAGAGAAGACAATGGAAGTTTTTATGGATGACTTTTCGGTGTTTGGAGGATCATTCGGTTTATGCTTGGAAAATTTGAAAATTGTCCTTGAAAGGTGTGTGAAGACCAACCTAGTGCTAAATTGGGAGAAGTGCCACTTTATGGTTACGGAGGGGATTGTTCTCGGCCACAAAGTCTCGTCAAGAGGACTAGAAGTGGATCGTGCAAAGGTAGATGTGATAGAGAAATTGCCTCCTCCATCTAACTTAAAGGGAATCAGAAGCTTTCTAGGGCATGCCGGTTTCTACCGGCGATTCATCAAAGACTTTTCAAAGGTGGCTAGACCTTTGAGCAATTTGCTCGCCAAAGACCAGGTATTTCTCCTTACTGATGAATGTTTAGAAGCCTTTGAGATATTAAAAAAAAAGTTAGTCACCGCTCCAATCATAGTCGCTCCAAATTGGAATTTCAATTTTGAACTGATGTGTGACGCTAGCGACTATGCTATCGGAGCGGTGCTTGGCCAACGGAAAGAAAAAAAATTTCATACCATACACTATGCGAGCAAATTTCTTAATGAGGCTCAAGTTAATTACGCCACAACTGAAAAAGAATTGCTCGCAATAGTGTATGCTCTCGAAAAATTTCGGTCATATCTCATTGGCTCGAAAGTTATTGTTTACACTGATCATGCGGCGATCAAATTTCTGCTAACCAAGCCGGATTCTAAGCAAAGGCTTATCCGGTGGATCCTTTTATTGCAAGAATTCGATGTTGAAATTAAAGACAAAAAAGGATCCGAAAATGTGGTAGCAGACCATTTGTCTCGCCTTGTCAACACTGAGGTGACTACCTTAGAACAGGACATCCGAGAAGAGTTTCCAGACGAAAAACTTTTTAAAGTGCAAGTGAGACCGTGGTTTGCGGATTTCGCAAACCACAAGGCGAGTGGTTTCGTGCCGCTCGACCTAACTCCCAACCAAAAAAGGAAATTCTTATCGGATGCCAAGTACTATGTGTGGGATGATCCATACCTGTTTAAGCTGGGAGGTGATAATTTGTTGAGGCGATGTGTTACGGGTGATGAGGCCCAAAGTATCCTATGGCACTGTCACAATTCGCCTTATGGCGGGCATTTTAATGGGGCAAGAACGGCGAATAAAGTCCTTCAATCGGGATTCTATTGGCCTTCTATTTTTAAAGACGCAAATGCTCATGCGCAAAATTGTGATAGTTGCCAAAGGATAGGTGGTATTGGAAAGAGAGATGAGATGCCTCTTCAAAATATTCAAGAGGTGGAGTTGTTTGATTGCTGGGGCATTGACTTTGTCGGACCGTTTCCACCATCTTTTGGAAATGAATACTTATTGGTGGCTGTTGATTATGTGTCTAAGTGGGTTGAGGCGATTGCTTCACCGAGAGCGGATGCTAAGACGGTAATAAGTTTTTTAAAAAGAAATATTTTTTCCCGTTTTGGTACCCCTCGAGTGTTGATAAGTGACGGAGGATCACACTTCTGCAATGCACCGTTAGAAAAAGTCTTACAACATTACGGTGTAACGCATAAGGTGACAACTCCGTATCACCCACAGGCTAATGGTCAAGCCGAGGTCTCAAATAGAGAGATAAAAAAAATTCTGGAAAAAACTGTGTCCAACTCTAGGAAGGATTGGTCACAAAAATTGGATGAAGCTTTGTGGGCGTACCGCACGGCCTATAAAGCTCCAATTGGGCTAACTCCATTTCAATTGGTTTTCGGTAAAACCTGTCATTTACCGGTTGAAATGGAGCACAAGGCTTTGTGGGCTTTAAAATTTTTAAATTTTGATCATGAGCTAGCTGGTGATAAAAGGAAAGTGCAACTTCTTGAGCTGGAAGAGATGCGCAATGCCGCATACCACTCAAGTTGGTTGTACAAAGAAAAGGTGAAAGAATACCACGACAAAAAGCTCCGCAAGAAAGAATTCGCATCCGGGCAGCTTGTGCTGTTGTTTAATTCCAGGTTGAGGCTTTTCCCTGGAAAATTAAAATCCAAGTGGTCCGGACCTTTCCGAGTCAAAGAAGTCAAATCTTTCAGAGCGGTGGTAATTGAGGATTTGGAAAAGAAAGACTGTTGGACTGTAAATGGTCAACGCCTCAAGATATATCTCGGCGGTCAGGTGAACCGAGACAGCTGTGCGTATCTTCTTGACGGTCCGTTATGAGCATCATGGACCGTCGAGCTTATCCGACGTTAAACAAGCGCTGGTTGAGAGGCACCTCAACATTGTAAGTATTTACCTTTTTTTTATGTCATTTTATGCATTTTTGGAAAGTGTTGGAAGTGGACTAGTGAAGTGGGCAATGCAGTGGAACTAAGCAAAACCTGTCATGTTCGCTGGCATTCGCCTGGCGAATGAAGGCGAGTATTCGCCTAGCGAGCCTTAGCGAGATTTCGCTGGCATTCGCCTGGCGAATATACGGTATCAGAAAAAAAAAATATAAAGGGCCACCTGGGCCCAAAAACCGTTTTACCTTTTCATTACATCAGAAACCCTAAACGGTTTTCTTCTGCCTCACTCTCACAATCCCTTCCAACCTTCTTTCAATCCTTTGCTGCAGATTCATCACTAGCAATCCAAAAGGTAAGTGTTCTTGTTTCCCTTTTTCAATTTGTAATTTGTTAGGTTTTGTTCTTGTACTCCTAGGCAAAGGTATTTTTGTTCAAAATTTGTTTAGGATTCGAACTTCTGCATTGGGAAATTTGTGTTTGCATGTTAAACCCTTTTCGATTTTCTGTGGAAATTTGCCATTGCATGTCAAAATTACATCTGGTAATGAGATAGTGGTAGAACATCCTTGTTTTAAAGAGTAAAACCATTGCAGAAGTTCTGTGTGTGTGCATTTTCGCACCTTCGCTGGCATTCGCCTGGCGAAGGGAAGCGAAGCTTCGCCAGGATTCGCCCGGCGAACTTAGGCGAACGCTGCAGTATGTTTTCTTTTCTTACTGTGATTTATTTTATTTCGTTTAACATGTTTGTTTGCTGTGTTGTTGGCTGTTTTGTTGTGTTGTGTTTGCAGAATGGGACCTAGAATGACCAACCCTCTAAAAAGGAAAGCCACCACATCTCGCACGGTTCCGATCCGTTTCGATCAGGACCGTTTCAGAGGAGCCACGCACGCTGCCCGTTACGAAGCTCTTGAGAAGCGGAACATTGTCCCTGAAAAAAGGTTTAATCTGAGTGACACCGGCGACTACCGCACCATTGAGGCTCTTTTCGCGGCAAAGAGGTGGCACCGGGTGATGACTCCACTTGACGGCTACAACGCCGAGATAGTGCGGGAGTTTTATGCAAATGCCCTCCCGGATGATGGTGAAGTTTTCAGTTGGACCTCAATGGTCCGAGGCGTTATGGTAAGATTCGATCGTCGATCGATTAATGCTGTTTTGGGTGACCCTCTGACATTGACAGGTAGCCAGATTGATGACTACCACCGGGACCTTAACAAGCATCGTGATCAAGAGGCCATGACCAGAGACCTATTAGTGGAAGGTCGCGAGCCAGTGCGCAATTCATCTGGGGTTGTTGTCAGATATCTGAGAGCTGACATGAAACCATTGGTACAACTGATCTTATTGTTTGTGCTGACAAATGTTGTACCAAGGTCCCATCATAGCTCGGTGCCCGTGCCTATTGCTCATCTTATCCATTCCATTTTGCTGAACGTTCAGATTGACATTGCCCGCATCATTGCGGATGAATTACGGGCTGTTGTGCTTAGTGGACGGGGCGGGATAGCGGCTCGCAAAAATGCCCCGCTAGCTTTTCCTTGTCTGATCATGTCTTTATGTGCTGAAGCTAGGGTGGACATTCCTCAGAGAAGACAGGTTACTATCCCAGCCGCGATCGACGACAAATATGTGGATAAGTTCTGTAGAGTCAAACCCGTAGCTGGAACGAGTTCTGGTGCCGATACTACTGCTGGTGGACAGGCCAGTGGCCCTGCCGTTTCTGATCAGGCATATTCTTCTTTTAGCCCTTTCCATCAGGAAGTCTGCAACTATAACTGGGATTGGATGGCCGCTCAGCAGCGAGCCATGTGTGATATTCATGACTCGATGCAGATGTTGCAGCTTCAGATTCGCGACCCCGCCGGCACCCACTCTATGATGACAAGGGAGCAATTCCTTGCACACGCTGGATGGCCTGTGGACAGGCCTAGTTTTGGTGGGGGGGATGATGCTGAGGATGATGCTGATGATGATGATGATGATGATGATGATGATGATGATGATGATGATGATGATGAAGAGAATGATGATGACGGTGGAGATGAGTATGATTTGTCTGAGGAGGATTGATTGCTCGTTTGTTTCGTTGATTCACTTTGAGCTACAAAGTGAAGTTTCCTTTTTTATGTTATAGTCATTCGGTTATTTTGCAGTGTACTTTGTTTGTTGTGATGTTGTTGTACTTGTACCTTTCAAGGTACTTCCGACAGTATTGGTGTTCAGTTTTTTTTTATGGTTATGCATTTTATTTTTAGTTAATTGGTTTGAGTTTTTAATTATTTAATCTTTGATATTAAGTTTTCAAGTTTTAGTTTAATGTTGTGCATGAATTCTCTCAAGTGGGACGGCGATGATAGTATCGTTACCACAAAGGTGTTAACAAGGCATTTAGTGACTTTATTCTAGAAAATGTTGAGGAACTTGTTAGTTTAGGAACAACTCTTGAAACTTTGTTTCGTTTTGCAACTTTATTAATTGACATGTCATTTAGGTCCCTTACCACAAATGTAAGAAGCTTCTTGTTCTATGTACAAATGCTATGGATGAATGGTGAATTTTGTGTATACTTGTAATTCATACTTTGTCTTTTGTTTTGTATAATTTTGTGGAAGTTCTTGAGAAGATCAAGGCACTTGTTTCTGTTGAGCACAACCAGTTCTAAATTCAAATATGCCTGTGAGTTGTGAGCATTCGTAAACCATTTTGAGCCTAAACAGTTGAATCCTTGCTTAAAAAGCAAGAGTTCAAAAATCTTGTTCTTAAAACCTTGGAGATTTTGATTCATTGTTCTTTTGCTAAAAAAAAAAGAGTAAGAGCATTCACTTAGGGGACGAGAACAGACAAGTTGGGGAGAATGAAAGTAAGGTGGTCAAGTTTTCACAACTAGTGAGAAACCAAGCAAGCATTGAAAAGAAAATATAAAAAAAAAAAAAAACACTCGTTTTTGCGATTACAGTGTAGAAAAAAAATATAAATATATATATGAAAATATTTGCTTGTTTGGTAGACAAATATTGAAAAACAAAGTTAGTTGTGAAATATGAGTTGTGAAGGGTTTCAAATGAGGAACTTGTTAAACAAGTTGAAGATGTGTAAATAAGTGAAGAGTGAATGTCTCTCCTACATCGGAAATTTCGTTCAATGGCTTTAGATATGTCCCTTGTTTGTTAACCCGGCCAAGCTATAACCTTTGAAGACCTTTGTGATCTTGAACTTCCATAATTTTGTGGTGAATATGTAGATATTTTATGAATTATGTAGTATTGCATTGTTCATCATTGGAGTGAATTTTTGTCCCACGCTTGCACGTGTTTTTACTTCAATCCTTTTTCGAAGTAGAGTGTTAGAATGACTTGTCATGAGATTTAGTTGTTGCTTGAAGCATTGTTTAAAATTTGTTCTTAGAATTTAGTTCTTAAACATTATCTATTGTGGAATTATGTAATATTTTGTGACCTTGTTGCACATATTGTGTATTTGAGCCATATAGTTTCACTTGAGTTGAATTGGTCTTGAGCAAATCCTCATCTTGTTTTGAGAGGCATACTTTGCTTGAGGGCACGCAAATAGGTAGTTGGGGAGAGTTGTTAGATCCCATTTAGATTAGATATTTGGTTTCTTTTTGGTAGTATTTTCACTCAATTTTATCTAATAATGTTTGATTTCATAGTTGAATTGGTTTAGTTTGATTTTATGCGATCCAAGCGAAGAATGTTTGTAATATTGCTGTTAGTGTGCAGGATTGACACTATTAAGAGCACTTGGGATCAAGGCAAAGCAGTTGGGAGATGTTGCAAATCAGGACATTCGCCTGGCGAGCCACAGCGAGTGCCAGCGAATATTCGCCAGGCGAGTGCAGGCGAACTGGGGCGAATAAATCAGATTTAACTCCCAGACCCAAAGGATAGGAAGTTCGCCAGGCGAAGGTTCCAGCGAAGCTTCGCTACCATTCGCCTGGCGAAGGTGCTGGCGAAGAAGTGGTAGCTTTCCTCATGCAGATTCCAGTAGCAAAACCACCCAAAGTTCGCCTGGCGAGTGAAGCCAGCGAATGTTCGCCCGGCGAGTGTTTATTCGCCTGGCGAATGCACGATTCCTTAGGGCGGTTTGCTGATCAAAGGCACTTTGAAGTGCCATGTTAAGTGGTTCGCCGGGCGAATGAATGCCTTCGCCAGGCGAATGTGCGCAGACAGCACATCATTTTTACTTTATTTGTTGCTCTATTTAGCCCATACTTGGTACTTGAAAAGAGGAGATCTTGCAAAATCAGAAAAAAGTCATTATTGGATAACTCTAGAACCCTAAATACTTGAGTTCTTCTTCATCTTTACTACTTTTGGTAATCAAGAGAAGTGGAAGCACATCCTTCATTGTTTCTTCAAAGTGGATGTTCTTCATCTTCTCCTTTCTTCTTGTTAAAGCTACCATGAAAATGTGTAGCTAAACTCATCTTTTGTCAAGGTTAGATGTAGGTGATTATTAAACTTTGTATGTGTATGGATGATCATCATTTGTAAACTCTTGAATGATTAATATAAGGTGAAAACTTTGTTTCATTTACAATCTTTTGTGTTGGTTGATGATTGAGAAATATTTTCCAACTCTAGACCTAGGTTTTCATCCTTCTCTTTTCTTGAGCTAGAGATAGTCTTGAAATGTTTTGTTCACTTATAATGTTGAACTTTAAAGTTGCCATTTGATAGATTGTGTGAGAGATCAACAATGGATCAAAATGGTAAATCTCACAATATGAGTTAGAGATAATCATATTGAGAGGATGTTGTGGATGTATTGATCATTAAAAGGAGTTTGTTAAATGTTGATTGGAAATATGCATGCAAAGTGATTACCGAACCCTAACTTTGGCAATATTTATTAAAACCGTTCAAATCATTACTTTACCGCATTTATTACTCACATGCAAAAGTTACCATTGTTTTAAAACCAAACACTTTGTTACTACAAAGTTACGAATTTAACAACTGTAGAAAGGCTGCAAAATTTCATATTCCCTGTGGAGATGATAACAAAAACCCGACACTCAACCACTGTTTTAACAGGGACGTTGGATCCCAAATGCATAAGGAACTATCGCAACCCTTAGCAACCAGGGGACGTTGGGTCCCCAGCAGAGTCGCCAGCTGTCGCTACTGCGAAAATCGGCGCCGGCTGAACAGAAGAGTCGCCACCGTGCGTTATTTATCCCAAAGGAGGGAAAGGAAACGCTCGAAGTAAACCTACCGCAAAGACGGGAAAGGAATGGTCATCGCAACCAAATCCTGGATTCGGGAGTCGGTTACGCAAGGGGAAGGTATTATCACCCCTCACGTCCGTCGTACTCGACGGGATGCACGCTTGCTTGGTTTGTCTAAAGGATGCAAAACAATCTATCTACGGCTGCTAAATCTAAATGGAAGGGAATTGACTCGATAGAGCGTTGCACTCTATGCCTACGTATTCTCAAGAGAGAAAGTCAGAGTCAACGTAGTTCGGAAAACTACAGGGAAATTGGCTCGCCAAGACTTCGCGTCTTGTGCCTACGTACTTCCACACAGCATGGAAGATCAGAGCTTTCGTAGTTCAGGCTAACTACGGCTAAGCAGGGTGTTCTCGATCACACAGGAAGTGAGAGATTAAACTAGTTTTAAAGGTACGGGAACCTATGGGAACTAAAACTACGGTCTGGTCTCAAATGCGCAAGGGAAGAGAAAGGGAAAACAATCAGTCGTCAGCGGGAAAGTCTCGATCGCACAGCAGCGAGAGAAAAAAAGTTAGTTGTTAGGGTGCTTGCTAGGATATCGCATCCTATGCCTACATATTCTCGCTCAGTACGAGAAATCAGAGCAGCTGTAGTTCAGCTACTTTCGGGACCACAACACAAATCTCGTTTTATTAATATTCTGAAAATGGGTTACAATGATTGAATACGGGAAATAAACTCCTAAAAATATCCTATCCATCTATAATGGAAAATCAAATGGAAAATAGTCCCCTAACAAGTGGACTTCTAAAACTACCTCTAAAAAGGTAAAATAAACTCCTATGAAGAAAATATCTATTCTAAAGAAAATACTGAATCTACAAACTAATATTTTTATATTCTTTTTTCTTCTATTCTTTTCATATTTCTTTTTCTATATTCTTTTCTCAAATATTCTTTTATTCTCTTTTTTTTTTCAAATATTCTTTTTTCATTCTTTTTTCAAATATTCTTTTTTTTTCAATATTCTTTTCTCAATATTCTTTTTTCATATTCTTTTTTCAATATTCCTTTCTCTCTTTTTTAAGATCTCTAAAATAAAATAAGAGAAAAATAAAGAAAAAACACAAGGGGGGTACACTGCAGCAGAAGGGGTGCACAAGCAAAAAAATTAAAACACATTTAAGGGCCCAGCCCACACTCCACAAAAATATACACAGGAGGGAGGGTGAGAAAAAAAAACGGAGGGGTATCCTGAAAGGTTCGTTGTGGGCCTAGCCCACGTTCATCCAAACCCTAACAAACAAAAATGGAGGGGGGTATGAAGAAAACGGGGGGTGTTGATCTGAATTGGACATTGGGCCCAAGGCCCACTACTCCAATCTGAGGAGTCCAACGAGAGCCTCTCCCTCTCCTCACTCACTCTAAAACAAACCCTAACTCCCAACTATCTCCCTTGTCCCTCTCGACCTTGCGCCGCCGCCTTGTTCGTTGCCCACCCTTACCATCTCCGTTTCAATCTTTTTACTCAAAACAAGCTTAGCGCAAAATGCTTCAACAATTACTTGGCCATCATCGGAGAAACGTGAGGTTTTGCAGATAGGGAGAAAGGCTCATTCCCGGTTGAATCCCTGGATCGACGGTCATTGAAGATCGCTGGGAAAGGTTGAAGGTTGATGAATGTCGAGTTGAAGACGACGAAAAACTTGAGGGCATTTCTGCAGAAAACGCGTGTGGGATCTTGGAGTTTGTCGTTTGTTTGAGCGATCTGGAGAAGAGAGTTGAAGGTTCTTGGATGTTGTTTGTGTTTTCGGCGATCAGTTACGAGACGGTGATGGACTAAGGTGGATCTTGGAAATTTGAGTCTGATGAACGTCTTAATTTCTGGAAAAAGGACTGAAGAACACATGAAGTTCTTGGAGGTTTTCTGGAGATTTCTTGATGATCTGAGAAGATCATCGATGATGATTGGAGACTGTTGTTGGTTTAGAGTCTCTGGAAACGAAAAACGGATGGATCTGGGAGGAAACTTCCTGTGAATCACAAGATGAAGGTGATGATGAGGAAGATCGAGCAATTGTTGATGATGATCGGTGAAGATCAATGATGATTATCGTCTGGAAAAAATGTTGAAGGTTGAGTTTCTGGGTGGAGTTTGCAAGAACATTGATGTTAAGGGCGATGAAGATTTGCAGTTCTCGGGGAATGATGGAGGTACCGATGGAGATTCACGGTGGAGGCTCTTCGTTTCTGGGCGCGATAATGAAGGTGGTGGTGAATGTTCTTCTGGAAATCTGGAAGAACGCAATGGGATGAACTTGATGATTCTTGAGGGCTTTGGACGAACACATCCAGATCTGGAAAGACGCTCGAACACTGATGAAGGTTGGACGAAGATCTCGAAGATCTTCTGGAAACAGGATGAACGAATCGGTGACGAGCTTGAACGAATTCATGGAAGTTGAGGGAAGGTTGATGAATTCTGGAAAAAAACGGTTGGAGGTTGATGAAGGTTCGAACGGAGAAGATGAAGGTGCAAGCGGAAAAGATGAAGAAACGGTGATTATACGAATTTTCTGGGATTTTAGTGTTTCCGGCGGTTTTTTGTGGTTCCGGCGGTGATCGGAGTTAGTTGGTGGTGGCCGGAGTTGGTTGGTGCGGTGGTTGCATGGCCGCCGGCCATGCAACCGGTGAAGGTGAGTGATTGCCAAGTGGCGTAGCGAGTGGCAGAAGTGAGAAGCTGCATGTGAAACACGTGTTTTTGGGGGTGGCGTGGCGTGGCAGGATGAGGAGAGATATGGGAGTGAGGTGTCACATTCTGGGTGAAGGTGAAAAATGAAGTGGCTAGTCCCTGGATCAAACACGTGGTGAAGCTTTAAATAGGACATGTGGCATGATAACTTGGACTGAGAGGATAGACTGGGCCTCCAAACTGGGCCCAACGAAAATGGACTGAATAAAATGCTAATTAACTGATTAAAAACTTGATTAAATACAATTAAGACTAAAAACTATCATTAACTAATTAAAACTACAATTAAATGCTAAATGAAAATTAAACTAATCTAATCCTAATTAAATCTAACAAACTCTAATTAAAATCTAAACAAAAGATTAAAATCCTAATTAATCTCTATTAAAAGGGAATTAACATCTAATTAAATTCTATAAAAAAAAACTATTAACTAATAAAACTGAAAAACCCTAATCATTTCTATTTAAAATTCTATTAAATTTCTATAGAAAAAAAAGCTATATTAATTTCTACTTAAAACCTATTAAAAGAATGTTCTATTAAACTATTATCTAAAAAAAAAAGACTTAATATCTAAAAAAAGAAAGTTTATTCTAAAATCTATTTAAAAACAATTTATAAAATTCTAAAAAGGATTTAAAACTATTAAAAATATCAAAAGAAATCTATTTAAATTCTAAAAAATCTATAAAGCCTATTTAAAATCTACAAAAGGCTATTAAATCCTAAAAAAAAACAGACAAAGGCAAATAACCAACATAAAAGAGAGTGCGAGACCAGATCGAAGCAAACAGTAAACCCGGACACCAAGAATCTCCAAAATCACTGCGTACGCTAAAAACACCCAGGAAGCGCGTGACTTCTCAAAATAACCTCCGATTGTCCGAACCGGTCTGAAACACCTTAAATGTGACAGCAGGGCTGTAATCCCGATAAAATCACCATGATTGAGGAAATGCACTATATGCAGTATGTAAATGCTAATGCGAAATGCGTCGAAACATCGAGCCAGATACGGGACCCGGTTGGTCAAATTTTAGGGTGCAACACCGTGTTGCACAACATGGCCCGTGTCATGGAGGACACGGTTGGCAGACACGGGTAGACCAAAGCAGAAGAAAAGAAGACTCAGACTTACAACACGGGTGCCCGTGTCATGCAACACGGCCCGTGTTGCAGCCCTTGAAGATGAGACACGCCCTGAAGAAGTCAGCAGCCTGACACGGCCACCCGTGTTGCACAACACGGCCCGTGTCAGGGCCACTGAGAGTGAAATTTTTATGTTTCCTGATTTTTTGTTTCCAGACCTATTTCGAAGGGAATTTGAGACATTTCTCGGTGTAATTTGAATTTAGATATAAGAGGCACATTTTAGAAAGGAGGAGACACTTTTGAACTGATACTAGGATTGACAACGGAGAGGAGAGTTCGGCTGGAAAACAAAGGATCGATCAAAAGCGGAAGCAATTGATGATCCAAGAATTTCAACTTACATTGTAATGATCTTCTCCTTTTCAATTCTAATTGCTTTTATGTTTACACAGAACATGAGCAGCTAAACCCCAAGTTGTTAGGGGGTGGTCCTAAGTTGCGATGTAATGACTTTTGTTTAATGATTCTATGAGAACTATGTTATTACCTTTATATATCTTATTTTGCATTAATCTTCATCGTATTCATATTGGAAAGTAGAATTCGAATTGTGCTTAGGCTTAGGTCTGGAAAGTCAACCTAACACTTTTGCAAAATAGTATCACGGTCGATATTGCTTAGGAATGAGGATATCCCGTCTCACGTATTTTATGGTCGGAACTATTGCTTGATGTTTTTCATGGACACTGAGGAATTAGTGTACAGGAAAATCATCAAAGGGTTTTCATTAAGGAATTAAGAAAACTAAATTGCCAACTGATAAGTTAAGGTTAATAACTAGTATAGCAGAATAATCATACAGGGTCTTTACTCGCATCGCCTCCACTCCCCTAACACTGTTCTTAGATTGATTCATAAGTCCTTATTTACTTGTTATATTACTCTGCTACAAAACAAACCCCTAGACCTTTTGTTCATTTGAATCCTAAAAATTCTGTTAATTACTACGCAGTCCTCGAGATCGATACTTGGGACTTTTCCCTTATTACTACAATTGGTAAAAATAGTACACTTGCTATTTTCCCGATCAGATATCCTCCTCATGAATATGTGATGCTTACTAATGGGGGAGAGCCACAAAGCTTTGAAGAAGCTATGTCACATGAAGAGAAAGACAAGTGGTACAAAGCCATGCAAGAAGAGATGAAATCCTTACATGAGAACCACACATTTGAGCTAGTGAATCTACCTAATGGTAAGAGAGCACTCAAGAATAAGGGGGTGTTTAAATTGAAGTCAGAAGAAAATAGCTCACAGCCAAGGTACAAGGCAAGGTTGGTTGTGAAAGGATTCAGTCAGAAGAAAGGTATAGATTTTGAAGAAATTTTTTCACCTGTGGTCAAGATGTCTTCAATCCGAGTTGTACTTGGTTTGGCAGCTAGTTTAAATTTAGAGGTTGAGCAACTTGATGTGAAGACCGCATTTCTCCATGGTGATTTGGAGGAAGAAATTTACATGGAGCAGCCTGATGGTTTTGCAGTCAAAGGTAAAGAGAAGCTTGTCTGCAGATTGAAGAAGAGCTTGTATGGTCTTAAACAAGCTCCAAGGAAATGGTACAAGAAATTTGATTCTTTCATGGTGGATCATGGGTATGCAAAAACTTCTTCTAATCATTGTGTGTTTGTGAAGAAATTCCCTAGTGAGAAACTTATTATCCTTTTGCTCTATGTCGATGACATGTTGATTGTTGGTCATGACATGAAAGAGATTGAGCATTTGGAAAGAGAGTTGAGTAAATCCTTTGCAATGAAGGATTTAGGCCCTGCAAAGCAAATCCTTGGCATGAGAATTACACGTGACAGGAAGAATTGCAAATTATGGTTATCACAACAAAAGTACATTGAGAAGGTATTGGAGAGGTTTAATATGTCAAATTCAAAATCAGTTGGCACTCCACTTGCATGTCACTTCAAATTGAGCTCTATGCAATGTCCTACAAGTGAGAAAGACAAAGAAGAAATGGAGAATATTCTGTATGCATCTGCAGTTGGTAGCTTGATGTATGCGATGGTGTGTACACGTCCAGATATTGCTCATGCAGTTGGCGTGGTCAGTCGTTTCCTCTCTAATTCTGGAAAAGAACATTGGCAGGCTGTGAAATGGATACTCAGGTATCTCAAAGGTACTTCTGAAGTCTGTTTGTGCTTTGGAGGTGGTAAGCCTATGTTAGATGGTTTTGCAGATGCAAACATGGCTGGTGATGTGGATTCTAGGAAGTCTACTTATGGTTATATGATGACTTTTGCAGGGGGAGCAGTGTCATGGCAGTCTAGATTGCAAAAATGTGTTGCTTTGTCTACTACAGAGGCAGAGTATATTGCCGCCACAGAAGCTGCAAAGGAACTCTTTTGGATGCAGAAATTCCTACAAGATTTGGGTCTCTCACAGGAGAAATATATTTTATATTGTGACAGTCAGAGTGCAATCCATCTCAGCAAGAACTCGACTTATCACTCAAAGTCGAAGCATATTGATGTTCGGTATCATTGGATACGCGATGCGCTAGAGATGAAGAAATTTTCATTAGAGAAAATCCATACTGACGAGAATGGTTCAAATATGATGACAATGGCCTTACCTATGGAGAAGTTTTCTACTTGCAGAAAGAAAGCAAGTTTGGTCTCCTATGGTCTCCCTTTAATTTGGTGAGGGGGAGAATTGTTGTATGGGTCACCAAAATAAGTGAGCCCACTTAATCTTATTATTATTATTATTATTATTAAAAGAGAAGAAAAAAAAGGGAATTAGCTTTGTGGGCCAAAGCCCATGAAATGCTTAAAGGGTTTTAACCCTTGTGTGTTAGATATAATAGGAGTAAGGGGGAAGAGAGCTCTACAGACAGAGAGAAGAATATCAAAGAGTGTCTCTTTATTGTTGTGTCGTAGAACCCGTTGAGGGGTTAGTTGATTTGATATCCACCTTGTACGGTGAAGATTATATTTGCTCTGTTGATCCCTGGTGGTTCCAGGAGGACTTGTGGTGTACCCATTAATTTATTAGTGGAAGATTTACCGGTTTGGTCCTGTGGGTTGTTTTCCCTTTAAGGGTTTTTTCCCACGTTAATAATTCTGGTGTCTCCTTATTTTATTTGCTCTATTTTGTGCTTATTATTGTTGTTTGAGCAATTTTGTTTGGAGCTTATTTTTAACTGCACGCAGGGAAAAAGTTGATCCAACAGCTTCCGCATTTTATTACTATCTTTTATATTTGTTTTTTTTTTCCTAACACCAACAAACACTCTTTTAAAGTTGAAGAATTATAAGAGTGTTACATATTTTAATATCAGAAAAAATAGTCATTCTTCCCATTGTAACCGACCCAATTTCATTTTTTTACAGGTATTTTGCTCCACTGTGACTGTCAGGAAGGAATATTTTACAGATGAAACTTTGCCATAAAACTTCAGAGAATGAATGTTATTTCTGGAAAATACGAAAGATTGAAGCAATAGAGGAATCTAAGAATAATTATGCTGCAGATAAGGGAATTATTTTAGAGAAATGCCATATAGAGGCAAATATAATATGTAAGAGTATATAACTGAAAGACAAGTATTGTTTGTGCCATGAGAGGAACAAGAATGCGTTTTCAGTTTCCTTTTTTGCAATTTCATGTTTCATTCGTAAATTGTAACAATATTTATCATAGGGGTGTGCATGGATTATAAATCAAACCAAATCAAACCACATATATGGTTTGTTTTGGATCTTAAAATCGTTTATACAAAACCGCTTTATTTTTTTAAAACCGGTTTACAACTGGATTGATTCAGTTTCAAACCGGTTTTTAAAATAAAAAAACAGTTTTTTTAAAAACCAATTTTAAACTGATTTCTGTCAAAACCAGTTTTTTATTTTCCTTAAATAAATCAATTTTAAAATCAATTTTATAAAAATCAAAATTGAGTAATAATTATGAAAAAAAATGCTAAGGAACCGTAAAAAAAATATAAATAATTTTCAATCAGAAAAATGAAAATTGAGTAATTACAAAATACTCAATCTCTCTCCCATACATATCATTTTCTCTCATTTATATAAAAAATATCTTTTTTTTTTCACCTTTTCAAGAAAATGCTCTTTATATACTATTTTACACTTATCATTTTGTGACTCCACCCGTCATCACTTTAGTGAAAAAGATTTCTAAGAAAAAACATATTAGTTTAATAATTGAATTAATTCAAGATAAGAAGCATACAAAAATAACTTAGTAATCATATAATTTCAATCTAATAATAAATATTTAAAATGTGAGATTAAAGACTAAATGCATCATTATGAAACTATGAGAACACAAAGTTCTCTTAAAAAAGTATCATTTAAAATGTGAGATGAAAGACAATTAAGGTGTAAAATCATTTATTAAATTATCATAAAAGATTTTTTGAAAAATTTCTCTTTCAATAGATAATAAAGACAACTCATTTAATTTTTGTTGATACATTGTTGATTTTAGATTTATTATTTATAATTTTGAAAAATTATGTTCTACATAAGCAACACTTACCGAAATTTTTAACATTATTCTATAAGCAATATATGTTAGGGGTGACGATGGTTCTAAAACCAAACCAAATTGAACCAAATATATGGATCAATTTGGCTTTTAAAACCACTTTTATAAAATTGGTTTATTTTTTCAAAACCTGGTTATATTTGGATCGGTTTGGTTAATAACTGGTTTGCACTAAAAAAACTAGTTTTTATTTGGACCAGTTTTAAAACCAAATTTTTCTCAAACTTATTTCAACTAAAATTTAATTCTTAATCCAACAACTTATTCTTAACTTCATCCAACCATTTTTGAAATTAATAACCATTCATTGAAAATAAATTAAATTAAACTGAAATAATTAGTAATAATTATAAAAAAAAATGCTAAGGAACCGTAAAAATAAATAAAAATAATTTTCAATCAGAAAAATCAAAATTGAGTAATTACCAAATACTCAATCTCTCTCACATACATATAATTTTCTCTCATTTATATAAAAATCTCTTCTTTTTTTTCACCTTTTCAAGAAAATGCTCTCTATATACTATTTTACACTTATTATTTTTCTGACTCCACTCGTCATCACTTTAGTGGAAAAGATTTCTAAGAAAAAATATATTAGTTTAGTAATTGAATTAATTCAAGTTAAAAAGCATACAAAAACAACTTAGTAATCATATAATTTCAATCTAATAATAAGCATTTAAAATGTGAGATGAAAGACTAAATGCATCATTATGAGACTATGAGAACACAAAGTTTTCTTTAAAAAATGTAATATATATATATATATATATATATATATATATATATATATATATATATATATATATATATATATATATATATATATATATATATATATATATATATATATATATATATATATATATATATATATATATATATATATATATATATATATATATATATATATATATATATATATATATATATATATATATATATATAAGTTTTATTTCTTACATATACATTACCTTAATTGTCATTTATGACCATGAAACAAAAACAAGTCAAAGAGGTTCAAAAGTGGATTAACCATGGTTTTAAAAAGTGGACACCGGTTTTTAATAGTTTTAATAAAATGAATTTGGACAAATTTTTAAATCAAGTAATATGGACTTTTGAAATCGGTGCATCATATTTTTAAATTTGGTTCTCGTGAACCAATTTTTTTTGCACACCCCTAGCTTTTGCCATGAGTGAAAGAAATTGGTATCTTTCTCTGTTCCGACTTGTTTGAAAGTTTTGAGCAAATTGAATAGTCAAGTGACGTATGCTAAGGTTGAGAAAAATGTGGGGCGCAATGATTCAAGTTAGAGCAGGTGGAGGTGAATAAAATATTTCGAAGTAATTTATAGAAAAAACTGCCATGCATGTACTATATTAAGAAGTGTTTTGGAATAACAATATAAATTTAAATAGAACATAGAATACCATATTTTCACTTATACTTAACACAATATAAATTTAAATAGAACATAGAATACCAATTTTTTTTACTAGGTACCATATTTTCTGTGTATAAACTATAACTAACATAGCCTTATACGGATACCTGAACTATATATATCTTTTCTTACGGTAGGTGTATCTCTATAAACTATGTGCAATAAATAATGAATATTACATAATTTATGCATAATTTCAAATTTAAAAGGATTGTTCTCAATATATCTCGTCTACTGAACATAGAATAGATTTTTAATATATATTATTCATTAGTGTACTCCCTACAATATAAAATCGTATTCTTATTGAATTTCATTATGTGTGCGCTATTTGAAAAGTTGGTTGACACCATCATATTCCTCATAAAAAATCAAATGGTTTTTACTTTTATTTCACTGAATTTGATTAAGATTTGAGAAAGTTAGGATCAAACCGTTTTTCAAATTTCCACTTGAAATTGCGTTGGTCTGCCTTACCCACAAAAACTACTCTGATGGTATATCTTTTCCTGGAGTGGGGTGATACAATGGATGTATCGCCACCCTAGTATAGAAAAGTAAGTTATTGATAAAATTGATACTCCACTAATTAAGCAATTGATATTTAACTATATAATGAGTAAATAACAGATTTACAAATCTGAATAATTAAAGAAATTTTAAACTCTAATTATTATTGATATCCTCCCGCAAATTGGATAACTTGGAAGAGAGATGCAACTTGGACAGTAGAAACTCTAACCGAGGTCGAAGCAGAGGCTTTGTTAGAATATGAGCTAGTTAATCATCAGTAGGGACAAAGGATACCCGAAACTTGCCGTTTTGAACATTTTCGCAGACAAAGTGATAGGCTAAGACTATATGTTTCAGATTCTGCCACAAGGACTCTGTAGATGAACATGCAGTAAAGGGAAATATAGTTTTATGCGAAGGCATACAGATTCCTACAGATGTCGGGTTTTTCTCGGGTACTGCTGGTGTAATATTTGGATATGTTTCTGCAAAAGATTTGCCAAATACATATGCTTTACCAGTCACACTCCTTAGTTTATGGAACTTTAGAGAAATACAATATTACATGAAATCAACAAGGTATAGATTTATACAATATTTAATAACTATGGAACCTATTTCATTAAATTTATCTTTCTATCCATTATCAGAAATCCAACCGCCACAATATTTAAGAGTGAAGAAGTCGAAGATCCGTTGTCCCCTTATGTAGCTTCATTTTCATCGAGAGGTCTAAATCCAATTACGCCGAATATTCTCAAGGTAACATAAAAAAGTATAGAAATCTGGACTTTTTTTTTTCAACATGTAAAATGCAAACTAGATTCAATTATTTCTTGATGTTGCAGCCAGATGTTGCTGCCCCGAGAGTTAACGTTATAGCCGCATGGACTCCACTCGACCCGATTTCTGAATTTGAAGATGACAAGAGAAGAGTACCATATCAAATTATCTCGGGAACGTCCATGGCATGCCCTCATGCAGTTGGAGCTGCAGCATACATTAAGTCATTTCATCCCAATTGGTCTCCTGCAATGATCAAGTCTGCCCTTATGACTACAGGTAATTTCACTAATAAACACATGAAGCGTTTATAATTGAGAAATTTATAGTTGCTGAAATCACTAAGAAAATCATTTTTTTATGTATACAAATTAATAGCTACACCAATGAACCCTTCTATAAATCCTGAAGCTGAATTCGCATACGGTGCGGAGCTAATTAGTCCAGTTAAGGCATCAAATCCAAGTTTAGTGTATGATACGGTGCGGTGCGAAGAAGGATACACGGATAAACAACTACGAAATCTTACTCGTTATAAAAGTGATTAAGGGAACTAGCGGTATAAATCCACATTATGGGTAAGAAACCATAGTTATATACTCATTTTTGTTACATTTTCGATGCCTTGTCTACTAAGCTATATATTAATGAATTTGTATTGACAAGAGCTTGGCTGATTATATACACTCCATTCCACAGGGCTTCTAGAAATCCATATGATATCAATAGGATTGCAGGAGGTTCTTCCAGTGGATCTGCTTCAGTGGTGTCCGCAGGGTTGTGTCCTATTGCTTTCAGTGTCGATGGGGGAGGTTCTGTAAGGATGCCTGCAGCACTTTGTGGTGTAGTTGGTCTAAAACCGACTTTTTGCCGTATACCTCATGACGGGTGAGTATTCGATTGAAATATACTCGGTGACGGTTATCATATTGTCATGTTGTAATGATTTAGAATGACGATATTTTGTTACATTTAGAGTTCTTCCTTTAAACTAGACAGTTGGAATGGTTGGAATACTAGCAGGCACGGTGGAGGATTTATTGATAGCGTTAGTACTCGTCCTTACCATGATTTTTTTTCTTCAAGTAAGTTTTAACACTGGTTTCACAGCTTCTATTGTTTCAATATTTACAGTTATGCAGCAATCAGCGGCGAAATTCCGTCTCATGAGCCCTCTAGTTTTCTTGTAAGAACTTTTTCTTTTCAAATTCCGTCTCATGAGCCCTTATCGATTTCATAAAATACCGATTTTCTTGTGAATTTGTAAACTAATGAAAGTACTTTAAGCAATACTTAGGCCAAAATAAATCTTCCACTACTGCCTTTTACAAAGTCCATATCAGACATCAAGTTGGAAAAGTATGGCAAGGTCAGAAATATCTTTTCATGCTTAGAATATACTTTTTCATTTTGAATATTGGAGATAGTAAGTTGTTCTAACATTTGTTCTAAATATGCGTTTATATTATGTGACATTGTTCTAAATATGCGTTTATATTATGTTAGAGTTATACAAATATTCAAAGCACAAAGAGATGCAACAGTGCCAAAAAGGAAGGCTAACAACATCAGCTGGATCAGAGTGGAGGTATATTTTCCCATGTTTGACTGTTATAGTGGTTCTACTTGATAAAACTATTTAAACTATATATACTGATAAATGTTCGTTTGTTTTTTCTATTTACAGTGTCCTCGTCAGCGCAATGGGATTGACTGCAGATATTTTGTATTGCGCTTTATGAAGGAAATTATTCTTTCAGGTCAAATAGAGATTCCAATCCTGGTATGGATCAATTCATAAGTTATATGATTCATTTTGATAATTAACCGATATTTCATCTGAGTAATTAGTTTTAAAATTAAATTGTGCATGTTCTGTTATATTATGTAGTACTTTGATGAATACAAGTGTGGTACTTACTCGAAAGCAAGATTGGAAGAAATTAAGGAGGACTGGTGTCAATTTATTTTTGAGTTAAGAATTGTATAACGTATCTATTTGTAAAGTTATCGGATTTGTAATTATATGTAAATTGAATGTATTTATGATAATTGGAGGATTGAATGTATTTTGTGATGTTGTAATCTATTTAAGCAGGTTTATGTGTACTAAAATGGTTATGGGCAAAGTGATGAATACACATAAATAAGGCCAAAGTAATTGTTATATATAAGGCCAAACTGTTGAATTAAAGGCCTGAATTATAAGCAGGGAATGTAATTGTTATAAGCAGGTTTATCGAAAAATATATAAAAAATGTGATTATTTAAAAAAAAAAATTTTAAAATCGTGAAGAATAGACAGCGCTTTTAAAAAAAGCGCTGCTAAAGGGTGCAAAGAGAGGCCAAAAAAGCGCTGCTATAGGTTGGAAAAGGGGGGGGTCTATGAAAGCGCTTTAAAAAGCGCTGCTAAAGGGGGGAGGGAAAAGCGCTGCTATAGGGTTGAAAAAGCGTTGCTAAAAGCGTTACTGAAGGGAGGGGAAGCGGGAATAGGCATCGCTTTTAAAGCGCTGCTAAAGAGGGGAGGGAAAAGCGCTGCTATAGGGTTGAGAAAGCGCTGCTAAAAGCGTTGCTGAAGGGAGGGAAAGGGGGAATAGGCAGCGCTTTTAAAGCGCTGCTATATGGTGAAAAAAGCGCTGCTAAAAGCGTTGCTGAAGGGATCCTTTAGCAGCGCTTTTTCTTTTAAAAAAGCGCTGCCTTTACCTTTAGCAGCGCCACTTTTGGCAGCGCTTTTTCTTTAAAAAAAGCGCTGTCTTTACCTTTAGCAGCGCCACTTTTGGCAGCGCTGCTAAAGGTCTTTTTTGGCATAGTGAGTTTAGAGACAGAAATAATGTGTTGTTTCATGGAAGGAACACACAGAGCATTAGATAAGGATAAATCATGAAGTAAAAGTGTTCCAGAATGAGAGATGTTTAAACCTGAACCCACTATGCCAAAAAAGACCTTTAGCAGCGCTTTTTTTGGCCTTTAGCAGCGCTTTAAAGCGCTGCCAAAAGTGGCGTTGCTAAAGGTAAAGGCAACGCTTTTTTTCATGGAAAAAGCGCTGCTAAAGGCTCCCTTCAGCAGCACCTTTAGCAGCGCTTTTTTAGCCCTTTAGCAGCGCTTTTATAAGCGCTGCATATTTCCCCCAACCATCCCCCCCTTTAGCAGCGCTTTCACAAAGCGCTGTCTTAGGACCCACCTTTAGCAGCGCTTTTACAAAGCGCTGCCATAGCCCACCCTTTAGCAGCGCTTTTTACAAGCGCTGTCTTAGACCCCCCCCCCCCCTTCCAAACCTATAGCAGCGCTTTTGTAGCGTAATGTTTGTGACCTTTAGCAGCGCTTTTTTGTAAAAGCGCTGTCTAATGTCCCAGATTAAAATTTTTTTTTTTTAAAAATATTCACCCTGTTTTGTATATTTACCAACAACCTGCTTATAATTCAGGCCTTTATTTCAACACTTTGGCCTTATATATACAATTCAAAACTTTGGCCTTAAATATACAATTCAAACTTTAATTTGGCCTTATATATACAATTCAAAACTTTGGATACATTGTAACTCATCACTTTGTTCATAAACAGTTTTAATATACACATATATCTGTTTAAATATGTTACAACAAAATTTGATCCTCAGAATTACAACAACACAAATACATTCAATTTACATATAATTACAAGTCTTCCAATCCGATAACTCTATACAATTCTCAACCCAAGAATAAATTGACACTATTCCTCTTTAATTTCTTCCAATTTTGCTTTCGTGTAAGTAGCGCACTTGAATTCATCAAAATACTACATAATATAACAGATCGAATAAGATTTAATTTTAAAACTAATTACTCAGATGAAGTATCGGATAATTATCAAAATGAATCATATAACTTATATAATGAATTGATCCATACCATGACTGGAATCTCAAGTTGACCAGAAAGAATAATTTCCCTCATAAAGCGCAATACAAAATATCCACAGTCAATACCATTGCGCTGCCGAGGACACTGTAAATGGAAAAAACAAACGAACATTTATCAGGATATATAGTTTAAATAGTTTTATCAAGTAGAACCACTATAACAGTCAAACATGCGAAAATATACCTCCACTATGATCCAATTGATGTTGTTAGCCTTGCTTTTTGGCACCGTTGCATCTCTTTGTGCTCTGAATATTTGTATAACTCTAACATAATATAAACGCATATTTAGAACAATGTCACATAATAAATAAAGATATATAATTAAAGACAACAGTATATTTCATCACTTACGTATCAACAAAGTTTCTCAGATTTTTATATTTTGTTGTATTGCCATCCAATGAATCTATATAATACACTATTTCTTTCGTCGGATTAATCGCGATCAACAACCAATGTACACTATAAAATAAGACAACAGTTTAGACGGGAATGTTATATAGAAAGGGAAAAATCGACCAAAACAAATCATATTAAAAATACTAGATAATCCTTAAACCAAAATGACACCCTTACTAAACATTTAGAAATCCTAACTAAACATATAAAACCATAATAACATATCATATAAACATTGAGAAATCCATACTAACATATCAACATATAAAACCATCAACATATAAAACCATAATAACACATAAAACCATATCATATAAAACCATATTCATGTTGGCTACTCTCTTAAAAAATAGGAATTTCCAAACTATATTGAAAAAAAATATGCTCTATCAAGTTACATTAATATTTTTTAATTAATTAACTATTCATTTTCTCTCACTTTTCCCTTTCTTTTTTTATTCTATTCATTCTCCATTTGTACAAATTTTATCAATCTCTTCCATTCTTTATTCACCTTGCAAAACTATCTACCACCTAGCCATCACTTAACAACACTAACATTCATCATCATATAAACTCACCACTAATTTTCATTCTCCATTTGTACAACTTTTACACACTATCTTCACTTTTTTGATTCTATTCATCTCTCACTATCGACTAACCTTCAATATCTCACTATCGTAGTGTATTGGTTCTATTCACCTTGTTTCTAATTGTACTCTTGTTCTGAATTTATCAGTACATTAAATCAAAATATATAAAAACAACAAACAGTTCCCAGGGCAATTCATTAGTTTCAATCTAAACTCTTGTTTGTCAATCTAAAACATATAAAATATCCGTAACAATGACAGAGAGACTTAACATGTAGATTAAAATACAAAATATATAACATGCAACAGAGAGACTTAACATGTAGATATCCATACAACAAGATGATAGAAAATGACTTAACTTGATTGCATTCAAATAATAAAAACATATTCAGTTTGTCTTAAAGATTACAGCAACAATGGTGAAAATATACGTAAAAAAGAAAACCAGAGTAAAACTTCAAATACCGTAACAATGGCGGAAATGCAATGCAGACGAGCAGAGGGACGGTGAACGACTGCGAAATGCAACAGAGGAGGGCGACAGTTGGATGGACGGCGACGGTTAGACGGCGACGGTTGGACGGCAACGGTGGTTTATAGGGCAACGCTCTTTGTTCGCCAGAGAAAAAGAAAGAAAGAAATACGTAATATGACTGTTCTGTTTCTCATAAAAATTTTGGTGGGTATTTTAAATTAATTCTAATAAACCTATAGCAGCGCTTTTTAATAGCTTTAGCAGCGCTTTAAAAAACGCTCTCAAAGACCTTCTAATGTAACCCATATAGCAGCGCTTTATGGAAAAAGCGCTCTCGTAGACCATACCTACAGCAGCGCTTTAGAAAAGCGTTGTCTTTGGGTTGTCTTAGACCCCCCATTTGGTAGCGCTTTTTGGAAGCACGGCCTTAGGACCCCCCTTTAGCAGCGCTTTTTAAAAAGCGTTGTCTTTGGGCTGTCTTAGACCCCCCTTTTAGTAGCGCTTTTTAGAAGCGTTGTCTTAGGACCCCCATTTAGCAGCGCTTTCTGAAAAAGCGCTGTCTTTGGTTATCAATTTTTTTCTTTTTTTTTATTCCTCTTTAGCAGCGCTTTTTCTAAAAGCGTTGTCTTTGTATGCGCTGCTAAATGTCATTTCTGGCGTAGTGACCATTACCCATGAACAGTGAGTCAGGACCAGTGTATGGATGATGAAGTGCCATATTTTCAAGACCATTGGTTACGTGATGTGTTGCTCACTATCAACCAAGAAATCAGAATGGCATGGACCAGCAGCTGTAGTGTTGGCATGAGCCGATCCAGTGTGAGCTAGAAAGTTTTGAGACGGTGGCATGATACCAGGATGTTGCTGCTTGAAGATTTGGCACTGAGATAGAACATGTCCTTTGACATTACACCACTGATAGCGTCCGAGAAACGGTTTGCGATTGCCGGTGTGTTGATTAGACGGTGTAGGGAATTGAGCAGATCGATACCTATTGTTGTAGTTGGGTCGAGTCTGAGCATTCAAGGCTACCTATTGTTGTAATTGGGTCGAGTCTGAGCATTCAAGGCTGTAACCAGAGCAGGAATTTGTCTCTGAGCAGCAACAATGGAGAGTTCTTGGATGAGTAGTTTCTCAAGGAGATCATCAAAGTTAATTGGGGTATCTCTTGCATTTATTCCATCAATGACTGCTTTATAGCTGTCGTCAATACCGCGCAAAACATGATCAGTCATGTCTTCCACCGAGACAGGAAATCCGAGTGAAGCGACAAGATCTATTATTTGCTTCAGAGAATGCATATAGATTGTAATAGATTGGGTACCTTTGGAAGCCATTCGCAGACGCTCTTTGAGTTGCTTGAGATGGTTGCGAGATGCCTTGGCATATGTGTTCTTGAGGAGAGTCCATAGATTATGTGACGTCTTTGTTTGAGACACCAGAGAGGCCACTTCGTTGGAGAGAGTGGTGAGGATAACGCCATAAATGAGTCGATCTTGTCGATGCCAAGTTTGATAAGCAGGGATTTGTTGTCGTCACTGAAGGTGTTGCAGTGGTAGAGATCGTTTTTGGCGGCGCGGGGAAAGATCCATCTGGATATTTTAGGAGATCAAAGCCATCAAGAAAAGTTTCAATTTGGAGTTGCCAATTAAGATAATTGGTGGGAAGAAGCTTGGTCACACTGCTAAGAGTGATGCACACAAAGGTTTTGGATGGCTCACAGGGGTTGGTGATGTAGTGGGAACTGTCGGTGGCCATGCGAGAAACACCGTTCTCAATTAAAAGAATAGGGTTTGATCGTTTCCAACTGATACCATATAGAAAAGTAAGTTATTGATAAAATTGATACTGCTATTAGTTTACAGTAGTGTAAATATATACAAGTTTGATAGATCTAATTTGGAGTGAATCAAGGTAACTGATTTCCTATTGACTCTCCACTAATTAAGCTATTTGACTATATAATAAGTAAATAACAGATTTACAAATCTAAATAATTAAAGAAATGTTAAACCCTAATTATTATTTATACCCAGTGGTTATTGCCTTGCCTTTAAGTAGCCAAGTGATATTACTAAAAAAAAATTAAATTTAAGTGTCCATTTATACTGAGATCAATGACAAGTAGGGGCGTGCATGAATTATAAAACAAACCAAACCACGTATATGGTTTGGTTTTGATCTTAAAATCGTTTATCTAAAACCGGTTAATTTTTTTAAAACCGATTTACAAGTGGATTGGTTCAGTTTCAAACCGGTTTAAAAAAAACAGTTTTTTTAAAATCCAGTTTTAAATCATTTTCTCTCAAAACCAGTTTTTTATTTTCTTTAAAGAAATCAATTTTAAAACCAATTTTATAAAAATCAAAATTGAGTAATATAATTATGAAAAAAATGCTAAGGAACCCTAAAAAAAATAAATAAATAAAAATTCAATCAGAAAAATGAAAATTGAGTAATTACAAAATACTCAATCTCTCTCACATACATATAATTTTCTCTCATTTATATAAAAATCTCTTCTTTTTTTTCACCTTTTCAAGAAAATGCTTTAGTGAAAAAGATTTCTAAGAAAAAACATATTAGTTTAATAATTGAATCAATTCAAGTTAAGAAGCATACAAAAACAACTTAGTAATCATATAATTTCAATCTAATAATAAACATTTAAAATGTGAGATGAAAGACTAAATGCATCATTATGAAACTATGAGAATACAAAGTTCTCTTAAAAAAAGTAATTAATATATATATATATATATATATATATATATATATATATATATATATATATATATATATATATATATATATATATATATATATATATATATATATATATATATATATATATATATATATATATATATATATATATATATATATATATATATATATATATATATATATATATATATAATATATATATATATATATATATATATATATATATATATATATATATATATATATATATATATATATATATATATATATATATATATATATATAAGTTTTATTTATTACATATACATTACCTTAATTGTCATTTATAACCATGAAACAAAAATAAGACAAAGAGTTTAAAAAGTGGACACCGATTTTTAATGGTTTTAATAAAATGAATTTGGATTAGTTTTTAAACCAAATAATATGGACTTTTGAAATCTGTGCACCATATTTTTAAATTTGGTTATTGTGAACCATTTTTTTGCACACCCCTAGTTTTTAGATAATATATGATAGGAGGTTGAAGTGATGGTTTTTGGGTTAGAATATATCATATAAAACATAGGCCGAGATGAATATATGAGATGGATATTATATATGTTAGGTGTTAGGCCACACACTTAACACATCCATCACATTTTTGCTATCATATTGAAGAGGTTAGGTCACACACACTTAACACACCAATCACACTTATCCTATCGTACAAAATTGATATCTTAAGTGGAAGAAATAACAAACAAAAAAAAGAGAATTGGGGAGGTTAGGTCCTCTCACTAAACACACCCTTCCATTATGGTGTCATATGAATTTGATATTTTGAGTGGAAGAAATGACAAAGATATAAGGGATATAAAGATATAAAGGATGCAATAGGGAATGGGGAATTTGATCATTCAAGATAGATGATTGAATCCTACTAATTTAATACTTAGCAAGTAAGAATGACATTATCCAAAAACTACAGAGGTTACTCATTAATCGACGTATAAAGCAAACTCTAAGAATTGCACCTTTATAAAATAATTTTTTATATAAATAATTTAAATGATTTTTTTGAGGTTTTTTAAGGTATAAAATCATTTGTTAAATTATCATAAATGATTTTTTGAAAAATTTATTTTTCAATAGATAATAAAGACAACTCATTTAATTTTTGTTGATACATTGTTGATTTTAGATTTATTATTTATAATGTTGAAAAATTATGTTCTGCATATGCAACACTTACCAAAATTTTTAACATTATTCTATAAGCAATATATATTAGGGGTGAGCATGGTTCTAAAACCAAACCAAATTGAACCAAATATATTGATCCGTTTGGTTTTTAAAACCACTTTTATAAAATTGGTTTATTTTTTCAGAACTTTTTTGAAATGCAGACAAAAATGGAAAGTTGAGATTGTTGAAAGTTAGCTTACAAAAATGGAATTTTGAAATTTTTGGTCGGATCGATTTGGACATTGAGGAGGGTTGCAAGAGTATTAATGTAGGTGATGACATCCTTTCTAATTGTGAGGACCGTGAGGTGGATGATTGGGTGGAGACTAGGAAAGAAGCTACCAATCATTTCTGGCAGAACTTGAAATTGAAGGAGAATATGTTGCTTCAAAAATTTCTTGGAAAATTGGCGGTAGTAAAGAGTTAGTTGTGATCTGACCTGATCAGGAGGGGATCACGGACTGGCCACACTCCGTTGGGCTGTTACCTGTTCGCCGGGGTGAGAAAGAGGAGGGGGGTGTACCTGCAAAGCACTCCGACGCCCAAGTAAGAAGTTGGACAGAGAGGAAGCAATAGTACAGAAAAAGGGGGCAAGAAGAGTTACCTGACCCTCTTGAAGAAGAGGGTATTTATAGAGAGACCCCAGTGCTGGGCCAACGGTCATTCGAGGTGGGCTGGACGACCAGGCCCAACCCTAATGACTGCTAGGGCTTACATGGCGTAGTGAAGACCAGGACGTGGTCTTCGCCCTAGTTCAACTGCCCCTAGATCCCCGGAAAGTGGGTTTGACCTGCTCTTTCGTAGGTGGGCAGCTGGTCGGTGACGTGTCCCCGCGGAGGGGAGCACGTGGAGAACGTGCGCCGAGCACGTCATTCTCCCCGCGGAGGGGAGCCCGGGTGGTCCTGCTCGTCCGACGAGGTGGACGACAGAAAAGGTGTGGAGACGTAGCTTGTGCTCGGCGGTCTGCCCCTGCTCGTCTCGAAGGGGCGCGTGCTGGCGTGCTCGGTTCGCTTGTTGGGCCGCATGCGGTATTGGGCTTGCCGAGGTGAGGCCCATACCGGAACAGGAGCCCCCCAAGTCGAAGCTCTGGGGAAGAGCGAGGACTTAAGGTCGTCGCATCTGGCGCGGGCACCGCACGAAGGTCTCCGGTCGTCGGCAGAACGGGGAGGAGGCAGGTGAAGGGACGCGACTGTCGGGCTGCCGCCACGTGTCTTGTGTCAAGCGGTCGTAGGGGCGGCTACCCTATGTCATTAATGAGCCTAGGGTCGCTTCGAGTCCCGCGCCGGGTTATAAATACGGAGGTCCTCGCTCATTCTGTTACTTTTCTCCCTGCTAATCTTTTATCGTCTCTGCTCGTCCACCGCTTGCCGCCGATCGCCGCCGTACCGTTTGCTCTTTTCATCCGTCCGCCGCCATTACAAGTGAGTTCCTCTTTTCCCTCCCTTTTTATTTCCGTCGTCTAACTGGAACGTGTGGTCGGGGCGTGATGAACGCCCCGAGGAGGGACGCGAGTTCTGCCGCGTCTGGCGAGTTTTCTGATGAATGTCCCGGGGACGGTAGGCTAGTTCCGATGAATGCCCCGAGGACGGGAGCTTTTTCTGATGAATGCCCCGAGGACGGGGGGTTTTCTCCGATGAATGCCCCGAGGACGGGGGCTTTCTCCGATGAATGCCCCAGGGAGAAGTACCTTCTCCGATGGCCGTCCCGAGGGGGGTGAGGGGTCGTTCTTTGATCCCCGAGGAGGGTAGACGGGGAGCGAGTGTCTGCTCGTCGCTTCTCGGCCTTTGTCGCCCTTTCACTTGACTTGCGGTGGAAGGGTGGATTTGATCCTGGCTATCGAATTCACCGATGTCCTCTGTTTTCAGGTGTAGATGTCGGCTCTGGTGCCGGGGATAATGGTTGAAGACAATGAACCTGAGGTCCCGGAGTATGACGACGAGCGTATCGCCCCGTCCGAGGAGTGGGCGGCCGAGGAGCCACTTTCTATCCCTTCTTGCTTTGTGGCCGACGCGTCCGACGTGTACGCCACGGTCGAGGACATGCCGATAGGAGAAACACAACACTGGCAGGTGTACCGGCCAAAAGAACATCACCGAATCTGTTCGCGATATGGGCGGCGGATGTTCCCGATGCATGAATTCTATTTTAAAGAAGCTCGGCTCCGGTTACCGTTTTCCGCCTTCCATCTGGGGCTTTTTGACTGGCTGCGTCTTGCCCCGTCTCAGCTGCACCCCAATGCTTTGGCTTTCATCCGGGCTTTCGAGGTGGTGTGTTTCTACCTCTCGGTGGAGCCGACGGTGCCGTTATTTTTCCGTATCTTCCATTTGCAGCGGCAGACGGTGCGAGGTCGCCACGGATGGGTCTCCTTCAAGCAATCAACCAAAATTTTCAAAGCGTATACGATTCTGTCAAAGACTTCAAAAATCGGTTCTACCTCGTCAAACCGATCACGCAGCAAGGCTCGGACACTCTCTTCGACGAGGGCGAGCGCACGGTAGATGGCCAGCGGTTCCGCGCGTGGCTTCCCAAGATACATCTACTTTGGACTGCGGAGCATTTCAGGCGAGGGACGGATAGGTATATCGTCCGGGCGGGGACCCTCGAGGAGAAGGACATGGCCGCCTATTTGAAAATAATTGCCTTTGTGCGGTCTCTCCCTCCGTCGAAGCTGGTGACGCCCGACGGTCGGTATATCCTCGACGCCCAGGGGAACATACGCACCAAGAGGCGTTTGATAAATACTAAGACTTTGCTCGGTTGTGCGACCGGGGCGGCCGCTCTGGATTATCTAGGTAGGGATGTTCGTTTTCCCCCGTGGTCGGGGTTTTTGATCGTCGCTAACCCATTTCTTTATTTTTGCAGCGAACATGTCTACTGTCGACGAGCGGGTGAAGCAGTTGCGCGCTGCTAGGAATGCCGTGGCCCCGAGGACGAGGGTGAGTCAGCTGGTCGGGCAGGAGGTCGCGACGTAGGGGGGGCAAACTTCGTCCTCGTCGCCTCAAGAGAGCCAATCCCCTGTGTCTCAAGGAGTGTCGAAGAGGCAAAGGTCCGAGGAGCCTCGGGTGGTGGATCTGACGGTCGGCGCCGTCGAGGAAGGTTATGTCGTCCCTCCCTGCCACCAGCATCCGGGATATTTTCATGGTGCCCGTTCCCCCACTGTTTCCGCCGGGGAGGTGAAGGCTGTTCGTCAGGCTGATCGGGAGACCCGTCGACGTGTCCTGGCTGAGGACTTGGCCGCAATGATGCGGAAGTTTACGACGGCTCTCGTGCTGAACGAGGAGGGCTGCTCCGCTGCTGAGATGTCCAAACTGCAAGGGGATCTCACTTTCACGCAGTCGCGGTTGGCCAAGCTCACTGAGGAGTTGGAGAAGAGCCAGAAGGATGTCGCCGAGCAGCGGAAACGGGCAGAGGGTGTTGAGGGAAAGGTGACTTCGCTGGAGGAGAAGCTGGGGACAGCGACGGCCGAGGTGCAGGCGCTGAAGGTTCGCACGGAGGTTTTGGACAGCGCTGTTCGTCCGGCCGAGGACGAGACTGACGGGGATCGACGGTTAATCACCCGTGCTGACTTGATCGCCCGTATCCGGGTGTTGGAGAGCGATTGTCTGGAGGCCGTTGAGGTCGGGTTCAAGAAGGCGGTCGAGCAGATTCAGGTCGCCAACCCTGGTGTCGTGCTGGTCGTAGACGGGATAGGGCCGTACCACGAGATTGTTGATGGGAGGGTGATCGATCCCTATCTTGTTATCCCCGAGGAGGAACCCGTGGCTGCTGCCCGGGAGGACGAGGAAGCATAGGTTGCCGGGCCTGCGTGCTCGTTGTTTTTGTGGCCTGCGTGCCGATGTTTGTTATCTTTTTCTTTGGGCCTGCGTGCTCTGTGTTTGTACCATTGACTACTGGGCTGGTGCCCGCTTTTGTTAAATATATTTATCGTGGATTTTCTAAGTGTGCGCTCGTTGTTTGCATGTCGTTTTATGCTCGTTTTTCGTATTTGTTTGAATGCCTCTGATGTGTATGACATTTCTTGTAAATTTTCTAAGTGTGCGCTCGGTGTGTTTAGCTCGACAATTTGTTACCGGTAGTGCAGGGAACTGGCCGGTTTGGCCGGGGATGTAGCCGGGCCGTTTCGGGGGTAGTTTTCCCCGGGGCGTGGACGGCCCATCGCGAGCTGGGTGTCCTGCCTGTTTTGGTACGGCGGCGAGGAGCCTCGGTCGAGGTCTTCCCTGCCGAGCAAGGCCTTCTGCTCGCGCACACTAGAGGCAGGGCTTGCTTTTCTTTGGTCGCTAGTGGGCGCGGGGGTGTGCGGTGGTACCATGTCGCCCCCCAGTGGTCGGGACGACGGGTCGTCGCGGGCAATGTGTTAACTGTAGTACTGCTTAAGCTTCGCGGCGTTCCATGGTCGAGCTAGCTGTTCACCGTGCAAGTTTTCGAGGTAATAGGCCCCGTGCTCCGTTTTGTCTCGGACTCGGTACGGGCCTTCCCAGTTCGCAGCCAGTTTGCCCTCGTGGGAGTCTTTCTGGTTTCTGTGTAGAACTAAGTCGCCTGTTTGAAAATCGCGTTTTATGACTTTGTTGTTATGGCGAAGTGTGACTTGTTGCTTCAGCCGGGCTTCCCGGAGAGCTGCTCCTGAGCGGATTTCTTCGACGAGGTCGAGCTCTTCTCGGAGGGAGCCGTCGTTGTCGTCGGTGTCCAGGGGAGCTTCCGTTCGTCTGGACGGTTCGCGGATTTCGACCGGTATCACAGCCTCGGTTCCGTACGTGAGGCGAAATGGGGTCTCCCCCGTGGTTGAGTGGGGGGTAGTACGGTATGCCCAGAGGCCGCTGTGGAGTTCTTCGACCCATGCTCGTTTGGCGTCTCCGAGTCGTCGTCTGAGTCCTCTGAGTATAACTCTGTTCGCCGACTCCGCCTGGCCGTTTGTCTGAGGATGTTCGACCGAGGCGAAGTGATGTTTGGTCCCGAGTTTGGTGACGAAGTCGCGGAAGTTTTTGTCTTGAATTGTGTGCCGTTGTCGGTGACGATGGCGAGCGGTACCCCGAATCTGGCGAGGATGTTGCGTTTGTAGAATCGGAGTATGTTGTGGGCGGTGATTTTGGCCAGAGCTTCAGCCTCGATCCACTTGGTGAAGTAGTCGACTCCCACGATGAGGTACTTGTTCTGGTATGAACCGAGGGGGAAGGGCCCGAGGATGTCCAGTCCCCACCAGGCGAACGGCCATGGAGATGAGAGGGACGTGAGGTCGGTTGGGGGGCGAGGTGCATGTCTCCGTGTCGTTGACACTTATCACATCGTTTGACATGCTCTTTCGCGTCGGACTGCATTGAAGGCCAGTAGTAGCCTGCGCGTAGGGCCTTGCGCGCTAGGGATCTTCCGCCGAGGTGCTGCGCGTTGATACCTTCGTGGATTTCTTCTAGAACGGTCGTACTCTGGGATTTATCTATGCATTTGAGCAGTGGGATTGCGAAGCCTCGGCGGTACAGTCGTCCCTCGAGGAGGACGTACGAGCAGGCCCGTCGTTTTCGTTGCGGTGGCCTCGCTAGAGTTGGCCGGCAGACGGCCGGTGCTGAGATAGGTGTGGAGGGGGGTCATCTAGCAGTCCGCGTCTCCAATGGCGTTGATGTCGAGGGGTGTGGTGGTCGGGCTGGTACTTGGTTGGGACAAGATTTCTTGAATGACCGATTTGTGGCCGCCTCGCTTTTTGGTGCTTGCCAGTTTGGAGAGGATGTCGGCGCGGGTGTTCTGCTCCCGAGGAACGTGCTGAATTTCTGCTGAGTCGAACCCTCTCAGTTTTTCATTGATGAGCGCGAGGTATCCGGCGAGGGTGTCGTTTTTTGCTTGGTATTCGCCTCGGACTTGCGAAGCGACCAGCTGGGAATCCGTGTAGATTCGGATGTCCCTGGCCCCCAGGTCGGATGCTAGGCGAAGGCCGGCGAGAAATGCTTCGTATTCGGCCTGGTTGTTAGTCGTTGGAAAAGCTAGTGTGAGGGAGACTTCGATGACCGTACCTTCGTCGTTATCGAGGACGATGCCAGCGCCGCTCCCCGTAGAGTTGGAGGAGCCATCCACAAAGATGGTCCAGAGGTGGTTCCCGGCGGTAGGGTTGGGGGTGTGGTCATCTCGGCGACGAAGTCGGCCAAAGCTTGAGCCTTAATGGCGTGCCGGCTCTCGTAGGTGATGTCGAACTCGGAGAGTTCTAGCGACCATTTGAGCATGCGCCCAGCCATGTCGGGGCGGCCGAGTAGCTGGCGGATGGGTTGGTCCGTTCGGATCACGATGGTGTGTGCTAGAAAATAATGTCGGAGTCGGCGTGCCGCTGTCACGAGGGCCAGGGCGACCTTTTCGATCAGCTGGTATCGGGCCTCCGGGCCGTGGAGAGCTTTACTAGTAAAGTAAATGGGCTTTTGTCCTTCTCCGGCTTCGCTTACGAGGACAGCGCTGACGACTTCGTTGTAGACGGCCAGATATAAATACAGGGTTTCGCCCGTCGCGGGGCGCGTTAGCACTGGCGGTTCGGATAGGACGCGTTTGAGGTGACGAAGGGCTTTCTCACATTCGTCCGTCCATTCTAACTTGGTTTCTTTCCTGAGCAGTTTGAAGAACGGGAGGGCGTGTTGGGCCGATCTCGCGACGAATCGCGAGAGGGAGGCTAGTACGCCGTTGAGGGACTGGATGGCACGCTTCGTGGTCGGCGTGGTTATATTGGAGAAGGCGTGGCATTTGTCCGGATTGGCTTCGATCCCCCGTTCGGTCAAGTAGTAGCCGAGGAATTTACCGGCGCAGACGCCGAAGGTGCATTTCTCCGGGTTAAAACGCATGCGACACGACCTCGCGGTCTCGAAGACCTTCTGGAGGTGTGCCGCGTGGTCGTCCTCCGCGCCGGATTTGACGATCATGTCGTCCATATATACTTCGAGCATGTCCCCGATCTCGTCGCGGAAGACATGGTTCATCATTCGCTGGTACGTGGCCCCGACGTTTTTGAGGCCGAAGGGCATCACGTTGTAATAGTAATTGCCCGACGCTGTCATGAAGGCTATGGCTTGTTTGTCGTGTTCGGCCATCGGGATCTGGTTGTATCCCGAGTATGCGTCCACGAAGGATAAAAGTTTGAAGCCTGCAGAGTTGTCGACGAGCTTGTCGATATTGGGGAGGGGGTAGGCGTCCTTAGGACATGCCCGATTAAGGTCAGTGTAGTCAACACACATGCGCCATTTTCCATTATTCTTTTTAACGAGTACAACGTTGGACAGCCAGGTGGAATACCGGGCTTCCGAAATAAAATTTGCCTCTAAGAGGTCTTTTACAGCTTGTTCGGCTGCTGCCGATTTTTCGGAGGACTGGCGACGTCGGCGTTGCACCACGGCCTTTGCGGTTGGGTTGATGGACAGCTGGTGGCAGGCGACCTTGGGGTCGAGTCCCGGCATTTCCGCGACGCTCCAGGCGAAGAGGTCGGCATTCTCGCGGAGGCAGACTTGGAGCTGTCGTTTCGCGAGGTTTGGGAGTCCTGCGCCTATCCTCACGGCTCTGTTCGTGTCTTCCCCGAGGGGAATGAGCTCGAATTCTCCATCCGGGATGGGGCGCGCCGGGTGTGGGGGCTGCCCGTTGACTTCGTCGGTCTTTGCTTTATTGTCGAGCTCGTCGGTGAAGCGACTGTCGAGCTCGACGGATCCGACCAGCTCTGTTGGTTTGTCCTTTGGTGTAGCGCTTGACGCTTTTTTGGTCGGTGGAGCGATGGAGTCGAGGCCTTTCAGCGCGGCTTCGAAACATCTTCGGGCAGCTTCGATGTCTCCGTTGAGGGTGACCACGACTCCCCTTCTCGTGTAATATTTCATCTTCAGGTGGACGGTGGAGGGTACCGCGGTGAGTTCTGCTATCGTCGTCCTGCCTAGGATGCAGTTATAGAGGGACAGGCATTCGATGACTAAGAAGCGGACGCTGATGTCCCTGGCCGTTTCCTCTTCTCCGAAGGTGACTCTCAATTCCACGTATCCCCAAGGTCTCGTCGTCGTCCCGTTGAACCCCTGGAGGTCGGAGCCTACGTAGGGGGAGAGGTTGGATTCGTCGAGCTGGAGAGTTGTGAACAGATGCGAGTACATTATGTCGACCGAGCTCCCGCCGTCGACGAGGAGGCGCCTGACGTCGAAGTTTGCCATCCGGGCACGTATGAGCAAGGGTATGTTGGAATTGGGAGATCCCCCGGGTAGTTCCTCGAGGTAAAATGTGATCGGGTTGGAGCGGCCCCGGAATTTGTCGAGCGTGTTCATCTTGCCGGAGTTGCTCGCGATGAGCTCGTCGAATTTCCTTTTCACAGATCTTATGGACAGACTCCTCGTGGCTCCATCAGAGATGACCATGGCTCCGGGGAAGTATTCCCATCGGCTGGTTGGCCGGATTGGCTCGTCGGCTAGGCTGGGTCCTTCGGGGAAGCCGAATTCTCCGCTCGCGAACCAATCCTCGGGGCGGCTGACGCACAGCGCGACCTGGAGTTTGCCGTTGTCCTCCGGAGAGGGGAGTTCCTCGATTTTCTTAGTTTCCGGAGCCTCTGACCTGGGTGGTTCACCTCCTCGGGTGTATCGCTTTAGGTGCCCGTCTTTGATTAGGATTTCGATCGCATCTTTGAGATGGATGCAGTCTTCCGTCACGTGCCCGTGGGTCCTGTGGAATCGGCAGTATTTTGACTTGTCCACGTTGGGTTTGGGGGGCGTTGGTCGCGGAAAACGGACACCTCCCTGAACAAACTCGGTTTTAGCGCATTCGGCCAGGATGCGTTCGCGTGAAGCGACCAAGGCCGTGTACTCTGTAAATCTTCCCGCCGGGCCGCGTGATTCGCGTTGTTCGCGGGGCTCGCGGGGGCGGTCTTCCCGACGGCGGTCCCCTCCCCGTCGATGGCTCGAAGCTCCGTCGTCTCGGTGCCCGCGGGGGGCCTCTCTGTCTCGAGTGTCGCGAGCGGAGTTGGCCGCTTGTGTTTCCTCGAACCGGATGTAATGCGCGGCTCTGTCGAGGAAATCTTGGAGGGACGCGGGCCGGTGTATGCCTACGGCCTCGTAGAATTTGGAGTCGTGGCGCAGGCCTTGTTCCATTAAGTAGCGTTTCATCTCGTCGGAAGTTGTCACCTGCACGGCTTCCCGAGTAAACCTCTTGATGTATTTCCGGAGAGGTTCGTCGGGGCCTTGGATGATTGCCCCGAGGACTGCTTCCGTCTTCGGGTGACGCCGGGACGCCGTGAAGTGTTTGGAGAATAGGTCCTTCAAGACCCTCCACGACGTAACTGATTCGGGCTCCAGACTTTTGTACCAGGTCATAGCGCCTTTCCTCAGAGTCGTCGGGAAGAGTCTGCATTTGATAGCTCCCCGGACGTTTCGGTAGTCGAGTATAGCCTCGATATCCTCCAGGTGATCGTCCGGGTCGGAGGTGCCATCGTACGTCGACAGCGTCGGCGGCTTCTCCATTCCCTGGGGTATGGGGGCTGCCATGATCTCCCGGGATAGCGGGGTGCGGTAGTCATCCTCGTCGCTGTGCGCCGGGGATCTGTGGGGAGATGAGCCGTTCATGGTGTGTCCCGGGTTTCGGGTCCTCGATCTCCTGCCTGAGTTCTCGCCTCGGGGTTCCTCGGTTGGGATCGCCGCGGCGTTCTGGTTCCTTCTGCGACCGTGTCTCGCCGGGGATCTGGTGCGTTCTCGCGTCACCTGCGGGCGGTGTCTCTCCAGCCGTGGTCGGCGGTTCCTGGGTCGAGGTGAGGGGCTCCTCGAATCTCCGTTCTGGTTTTCCCGCTGGGGGTATCTCGGAGGGTTGATGCGTTCTAATGCCCCAATTCTCGCATTTTGTTGGAATAGCAGCTGGTTCGTCTGGTTGATGGCTGTGAAGAGAGCGGCCACCGTCGGGTCTGCTCCTGCCGGGATGGGAACGGGGTGGAATGCTGGCGGGGTCGGGGGGCGGTGGTCGGCCTGTATGGGCCGTTCCTCGGATGATGGTGAAGCAGTTTGCCCGTCCCTTTCGTCGGCTCCCGTCAGACGTGCCGTTCCTGTTGCTTCCCGTTGGTGGCGGTGTTGAGCGCAAGGTCGTGCGGAGTGTCATCGCGGCGTGGGCTGGCCATGACCGTGGAGGTTTGGTGAAACTTTTGGTTTTCTGCTCGGAGTAACGGGGAAGTTTCAGTTTCCCACAGACGGCGCCACTGATCTGACCTGATTAGGAGGGGATCACGGACTGGTCACACTCCATTGGGCTGTTACCTGTTCGCCGGGGTGAGAAAGAGGAGGGGGGTGTACCTGCAAAGCACTCCGACGCCCAAGTAAGAAGTTGGACAGAGAGGAAGCAATAGTACAGAAAAAGGGGGCAAGAAGAGTTACCTGACCCTCTTGAAGAAGAGGGTATTTATAGAGAGACCCCAGCGCTGGGCCAACGGTCATTCGAGGTGGGCTGGACGACCAGGCCCAACCCTAATGACTGCTAGGGCTTACGTGGCGTAGTGAAGACCAGGACGTGGTCTTCGCCCTAGTTCAACTGCCCCTAGATCCCCGGAAAGTGGGTTTGACCTGCTCTTTCGGAAGTGGGCAGCTGGTCGGTGACGTGTCCCCGCGGAGGGGAGCACGTGGAGAACGTGCGCCGAGCACGTCATTCTCCCCGCGGAGGGGAGCCCGGGTGGTCCTGCTCGTCCGACGAGGTGGACGACAGAAAAGGTGTGGAGACGTAGCTTGTGCTCGGCGGTCTGCCCCTGCTCGTCTCGAAGGGGCGCGTGCTGGCGTGCCCGGTTCGCTTGTTGGGCTGCATGCGGTATTGGGCCTGCCGAGGTGAGGCCCATACCGGAACAAGTTGCCTAATGTATCTCTTTGTATTTTCATTCAAAAATCCCACCAATGAACTGTAGAATATATAGCATAGCAGTTATATTAACTAGCGTCCAGAGGGGCACTCGTGTGCCCGTTTGTCCGCTTTTTTAATGCACATGAATGAAAATATAAACGATATTTTTTGTTTAAATAATTTTTTTTTAAAAAATAAAATATATGGAAGTTAGTAATAAGAAGTTACATGAAAGTTAATAATAAGAATTTATTAAGTAAATTACATAATAAAGTAAGTATAAAAATGGTAGAAAAATAAGCCACACCAAAACAAAGTATTCATTTTATATATTGTATATACTAGTGTGCGTGCCCGCCTGTCCGCTTTTTTAATGCGTATAAAAATATAAATGATATTTTTTGTTAAAATATTTTTTTTGTAAAATACAATATGTGAAAGTTAATAATAAGAAGTTATGTGCAAGTTAATAATAATAAGTTATGTGCAAGTTGATAATAAGAAGCTATTAAGTAAATTACACAATAAAATAAGGGTAAAAATGGTAGAAAAATAGGTCACACCAAAACAAAGTATTCCCTTTATATGTTGTATAGACTAGCGTTCAGACCGGCACGCCGTCTGTCCGCTTTTTTTAATGCGCACAACATAGAAAAATAAAAATGTGTATATTTTGTATGAAGTATTTTTTAAATTATGTGCACATTAATGAGTATTTTTTATTAGTTTTAATTTTAATTTAAATTATTTATATAAATAATGAACTTTGTGATATGCATTCTTATATTAGTTTATTTTTTTAATTCATAATCTGAAAACATAAAACAATATTTTTTTACTCTCTCCTAAATCATTACTAAAACTCTGATTAGAAATTAAAAAAAAGATAAAAACATAAGATTGAATTAATCATCTATTAACATCTAAAATTACCAAAAGGAAGAATAATGTGTTTCTCATGTGCACATACAAATTATTTGTATGATAATAAGAGTAGAGAATATTAAAATCAAAACACCAAAATTTAAGCAAATTTAAAAATGAATTAAAAATGACAATTTTTCAAACAATAAAAATATCAAACTTCAGTTCCACACAGACAATGAAAATGAATTTATTTTGTGAGATATTTTGAGAAGGAAAAGAGATTTAATAAAAAAAAATTAAAAAAATATGAAAAGGAGAAAAAATAGCACATTATGGTAACCATTTTTCAATTTCTCTCACCTATTATCATTTCTTCCTTTCTTTGATTATTTCTAAATGTGTATCATTTTTATTGGTAGTATATTTAATTTGTTGGAGGAAGTTATTTGATGTGTTGTTAGCAGTAACAATGTAGCACGGAAGGGTACACTTAGAAGTTACTTTTAAGACAGTTTTTTAATTGTATTTTATTATTTATTAAAAAAGAAATTAAAGGGTATTTTAGGAATAAAAATAGGATACACCAAATCATGTTTTTCCTTTATATATAGGTATAGATACTAATATTAGTTCAACTTCTAAACAATACCTTCTCGATATTTTTTCTTTTCTTTCGTGTCATCCCTCACCCGTCTGTTAAAATTCACATTATTATATACTACCGTCCAAACGGGTGAAAATATTAATAGCGTCCTTTTTTATAAGTTTGATTTTAATATAAATTATTTATAAGATGAAACATATGGTATTTATTCAAATACGTATTAAGTTTTGTTTTCAATATGTAATATTCGAGCATTAATTTTTCTTTTGAATTGAGAAAACCGCATTGTGATGTGACTTTATTCAACCGATTTTTTTTCAAGCAAATCAATGTGAGTGGAATAATTTGGTGGTTAGGAATATTATTGTGGAAAAAGAAAATAAGTTACACCAAAATTAAGTTTTGTTTTTATAGATCGTTATAGGTTGTTCAAAACCATAAGAAGATTTAGATAAAATAAGAAAAAAAAATATTTCTCACCGTTTATTAAGTAAATAAACATAAATATTAACAAAGACATTGAGTGACCTTCTTGCTTAATAGGAAAGTCAACTATGTCAATCGTGAAATTGAAATTAGAAATATATAAGTGGACAAACAGGCACGACAATTTCAAAAACTTTTCGAAATTAGAAATTATATTGTATTTGAAATTGTCGCGCTCATTTGTTCACTTTTATTAATGTACTCACGTTATAATATAAATGATATTTTGTATTGAATATTGATTTTGATTTAAATTATTTTATAACATCTTTATTTTGCATTTGATTTCTCTCCCTCTCTCTCCTCTAGAATAAAAAAATATAATAAAAATATAATAATCAAAATTATTCACTTGAGACCAATGGGTGTTTGTTTTATGGATTCAAATTGAAAATAATTTATAACTTATTTATTTTCTAATTTTATTTGTCAGTTGGATAAATGGTTAAGTAGGGAATTGAGAGAGAAATGATAATTATTTTCAAGAATAACTCAATTAATATATTATATGAAAGTTTAAATGAAAATGATTAATTATAAGTTACTTTTATGTCGAAGTAAGTCACCCAAATGATTAAATATAAACATATGGATGGTCCAATTAATATTTTCTCTTTCTCTCTCTCCAACTGTAACCATTACTATGTCATTTACATCACAACTAAAATTATTTAAATGCTATTAACATCATTTATTTTTCGATTGAAGTCATTTAAACACCAAATCTCATTATTAAAATTAGAATTACATTAGATTAAAAACTTATATATATGTTTTTACAAACAATAAATAGTGAACAAAACTAAGAGAGGATATTTAAACAAATAATTTAATTAATATTAATTTAAGGTTATTAAATAAATTAATCTAAAGCAAATATGATTCAAAAACAAATTTTATTTGTTGCAGTCAACGTGTGCATGTTTTGTAATTGTGCAACTTGCACGCACAACATTGCTATCATAGAAGTGGAATTCTAACCTTCCTTTAGCCACATGGCAGAGGTAAATATAGTGATTCTACAAACGTAGGTTTTCTGGGATGATTTAGTATCATGTTTGCAATTCTATTAAGTGGAATCACATGAAAAATGTAGGTTTTAATGGTCTAATTTAATAATTTTAAAATAAATTCGAACAAACATGTTATAAAATGTAACACAGAGAAATAGAGGTATTGAAAAACAAATAATGAAAACTTAATTGTCATTGACTTTGGTGACTCAAACACTCGACCAATCTTTCCCTTTCCAATTTCTGTTCTTGTGTTGTACTACTGAAGAAATGGTGTGGTTCTTTATTTGTTTTTGTTGGTGGTAAATATCCCTTCTTTCAATTGATAGTATAAACCAACATTGTAAGAAAGTACCAAAAAATACATGAATGTTAGGGTCATAAATTTTACCAATAATCAAAATTAAAATAGAATAGATAAAAGAAAATGAAATACACATGATTGAGAAAGAGATGATAGAGAAAAGAAACAAAAGAGGGAAGGTTTACCCAACTGATAATGACATTTATCTATTTGATAAGTATTTCCTTTATTTCTTCTATTTACTTGTCAATTTCATTTGATGGAAGTTACTTTGTGTTCCATTTAAGTGGTAACTAACATATAAATAAAATTTAGTTTTTTTCTTTCAAAAATAGAATAAATATAGAGTTATAAAGCAGTTATTGTTTGCATTACACAAAGTAGTTTTTTTATCCATTAAAATTACGGGCAATTATGGAACAAAATTAAGGGTATTATAGGAATAAAAATAGGCCACTCCAAAATCATGTATTCCCTTTATATATAGTAACAGATACAATGCTGCAATGAAATTTGCTCTGAATTTTACTCTAAAATTATATGGCAGCGAATTTCATTTTGCTAATATGTGTCGGTTTCAAATTCAACATGTTAATAATTTGAACTGCAGAAACTAATATAAATCAAGAACTCTTAAAAAAATAGTTTCATATCATTTTCTAAATAATGAAATTTGCATTTATGGTTCCTAAATAAAACTTAACCAATAAAACTAGTTAAAATATATACCTAGCATCAATACTTGCTTTGAATGTCTTCTCATCATGAAGTCTAAGTTCTTCATCACCAATGTCTACATTTCTTGTAATCTTAATGATTCTGTTCTCATGAAGTCTAATAAATTAGAGACAATTATACAACTGAAGTACTTCTAAAAGATTTGTTTTCTCTTTGTTAAAATTTTACGTACTATATCAAAACAGACCCACTAAAAAAGGTGACATTGAAGTCATAAATTGCAAGTGAGATATGAATATTAATATGAGGTTACATAACACCATGATAAAAATACAAATCTAGCAGCCTAAATTAAACTTGTTAATACCTTGAGCTAAATCATGATGTAGATGTCAATGGATTTCAATGAATTTCTCATTTATAAGTCTCAAAGTGAAACCATTCTTTTTAGGAAATGCGGCGCGAGTGAATTGAGTGGGTGACCGAAGAATAGGATTTTGGAAATGGAAGATATTGTATTTGAAGAGATAAGATGAAATTGAAGGAGAAAATGTGTTCTCGGAGAATGAAACCCTACCACAGACATGAAGAAATCATGGAGGGAACGCAGAAAAGACGAATTGAAAAGGATTTTATGTTTTGAGACAGTGTATTTGAACAGATAAGCTTTAGGTGATATAATAAATTTTCGGAAATAAAATGATTTTCGCGGTATAATAAAATTTTCAAAATAAAATAGTGTCGGTTAAGACAAACGTTAGTATTTAATATTAAAGATAACTCTAAAAACAAAACTAACAGTTGACTAATATAGACTCTATGGTTTTAATAAATAAATATAAGAAATAAAAATTATTTGGTGGGAAGAATATTAGCGTGAGCTAAAACTTACGCTAATTTTAAAATTATTGTAAAAAAGTTTCTATTAAATTAATTCGAAACGGTCTTTTATGACATTAATAACGTCGGCGTCAAGACCGACATTATACATTTGAAGGTAAAACACATTTTTTTTGGAGTGTGTGCTATGTAGTTGGTATGTTGGATAGGTTTATAAACAAAGTAAAGTGGTCACATTATCAAGTTGCTATCAAGATATTAAGCTATATTAAAGGGACTCTGAAGTATGGAGTTTTGTTCTCCTCTGATACGAGATCTGATTCAAAGATGATATGATATTCAAACTCTAATTAGTGTGTAGATAGAGTTGACACAAGAAGTAATTCTGGATATTTCTTCAAATATATGGGAGGTCATATTTTTTGGTGCTAAAGGAAGCAACCAGTTGTTGCATTGTCAACATGTAAAGCTGAGTACATTGTAGGGTCAAGCTTGTATAAATTTTAAATTTGTTGTAGGATCCGAAGATCAAGGTGAGTAGGCATGTGAAGTTGATGATTGAAAATAAATCAGATATAAGTCTTGCCAAGAATTCAGTGCTACATGGAAGGAGAAAACACATTAATACGAAGTTCCATTTTTTAAAAAATCAGGTTTAGAATGGAGTATTTGAAGTTGTGCACTGTAGCACTCAGAAGCACCTGACAGATGTGCTGACTAAAGTAATCAAAATTGAATATTTTACTCATTTGAAGGATAAAATTGATGCTGTTTATTTTGATTATAGTTCTAAATATGGATTAAACAATGGTATTGAAGTGTAATCCAATATCCATTTAGCATTTTCATTTAAGAGTCATTTAAATTTAATTTAAGATGCATTTAATTTGACAGCTCCAATTTGAAAGTGTGTATAAACACTAGACGTTTGTTCAGATAGAGTGATGATTCATTATAACAGAATTTTAATTCCAATAAAAGTTAGTTACATAGTTATTCTTTCTTCTCTCTTGCATCTTCATCATCTTCATCTTCTTTCTATTGTGTACCAATAATTTTTTCCATACTTTCTTTAAAAAGTTATTCCATTCTTTAACTTCCTCCTAACTTATTTCAAGACAAACATTTTGTTATACTTAAGTTAAAATATCCTAACTTGCCACTTGCTATTGAATGCATGCTAAAAGATTTTACGAACACCACGCGTGAAAGTGTGCTTAACACACTCATCATAACTTAATCTTATGATTTAAACAAAGTTTAAATTACATCCTACTTAATCTTTAAAATTCATCTATCACAACTTAATCTTTAAAACTCATCTATCAAAAATATCAAACTCTTAGGACCGTTTGGTACGCAGATAAGAGACAGAATAAAATACATATATTATATACTATCTCAATCTATTGTTTGATGACACAGCATAAATTGATAAGTTAATTCTGAAATTTATCATATCCTGTCTCATTAGTTCAAAATTTATCCTGAGTATTAACTAGGTAATTTTATATGATAAAATTAAATATGATAAAATATAATTAAAATAAAAAATTAAATATGATAAAATATACATATAAATTAATTAGATATTCAATTAAAAATATCATTAAATAACTTTTAAAAAATACGTATGATTTTGTCATAAAGTTAATTTTATAACTTTATATAATATAAAAGAATTAAAACTTAATAAATTGAAAGTAATAAAAATAAATTAGTTAATATAATTTTCAAAATATGAATACTAATTTTATTTTTTTTATCAAATTAAATATATTTTCTTGCAAAGCTAGTTTTGTCACTTAAATATTATATTTACATATTTTTATTTGTTTATTTAACATGTATAATAGAATTCATAATTGTTTTAGAAAAAACTGAAATTTTTTACTAATAGTGTCAATGATTTTTTTTATTTGTTTTCTAAGTTATATAAAATTATTAATTTATATATTTTAAACATTTTTAAAAAATAACTTGGAAAAAAATTGAGTTGTTTTACATAGGTAAATTTGTCATATATATATATATATATATATATATATATATATATATATATATATATATATATATATATATATATATATATATATATATATATATATATATATATATATATATATATATATATATATATATATATATATATATATATATATATATATATATATATATATATATATATATATATATATATATATATATATATATATATATATATATATATATATATATATATATATATATATATATATATATATATATATATATATATATATATATATATATATATATATATATATATATATATATATATATATATATATATATATATATATATATATATGGGAGTATGTTTTTTTAACTTACTTCACATCATAGCCTTTAAATTGAATTTAATCTAGTGGTTAAATTAGCATTTTTACTTATAACCATTCGATTAAATCTAATTTAAAGGCTATGATTGTGGAGTAAGTTATAAAAACTTACTCTTGGAGTAAGTGGATCCTTACTCATATATATATATATATATATATATATATATATATATATATATATATATATATATATATATATATATATATATATATATATATATATATATATATATATATATATTGTCGTACCTCGAGAAATGAGAACAACCTCGCGAAGCATTAACGGATGGGATAACAAAGTCACTATCGAACTTTATTTATTCTCAAAGTGGGAAGGAAAATATTGATAAAAACCCCTAATCAGAAGGAAAGGACATGATCATCGCAACCAATGTCGAGTTCGCGAGTCGATTACGAAAGAGGAAGGTACTAGCACCTCTCACGTCCGTTGTACTCAATGGGAACCGTTTGGTTAGTTTGTGTGTTAGTGTTTGCTTAAAATTGTTAGGCTTCTCAGTTATAGGAAAAAAATGGTTTATTTTTATTAGGGTGCTCCCCAAGGATTAGGGCATTTGTGCTTACGTACTCCCTCGTGCAATGGAAATGTCAGAGTGGTCGTAGTTTAGCTATAAAAAGAGTTTGTTTGTTGGTTGATTTTATTACCTTAAAGAAGGTTTTGAATGATCGTGTAAAGGTAATAAGAGAGTTTGATTTGTTGAAGTGTTTTGATTCGATGAGAGAGCTTGAACGGTCAAGAACTATATCTCGTGAACTCTTTCTCAGGAGACGTTGACTACACCCCTCTCCTTTTTCACCTTTATTTCTGAAAGGGTTTTGATATTCTTAAGTGTTTTTGAAGTTTAATTGAGAAAATCCACTTGATGTTTGGATCAAGGGTTTGTTTGGATTTAAGAAAAATGTTTTGGTCAATGGGAAGGTTAATGACGAAGCAAAGGCACTCGACTTATAATTTATATATGGATTGCAAAGTGGAATGGAATGGGTTAAGGATTGATGGTTATGGAAGTACTATTGATTTATTTATGAAAAATGTTTGACGTTGGATCAAGCTTATTTTTGTTCCCTTGAAAAGGTGATTGATTTTATTCTTGTATTAAGAGAAGACCTAAGCAACTAGCAATCAAAGAAAATGATAAAATTATTATATGTCATGGAAATGAGGGTACATTTTGATGAATGAGCATAAGAATGAGAAAAGCACATTTTGGGCTGTCTTAGACCCCCCTTTTAGCAGCGCTTTTTATAAGCGCTGTCTTAGGACCCCCATTTAGCAGCGCTTTCTGAGAAAGCGCTGTCTTTGGTTATCAATTTTTTTCTTTTTTTTTTATTCCTCTTTAGCAGCGCTTTTTCTAAAAGCGATGTCTTTGTATGCGCTGCTAAATGTCATTTCTGGCGTAGTGCAAGCACACAGACATGGACAAAGTATAAAAGCAACAAGACAATTAAATTGAATTTAAACTGCAAGTGCACTAGCAAAATGGGCTAGTCTTTTAGTCGACCAATTAGAAATAATTAATCGACTAAGTCTCATTGTAAGAAATACCAAGAGTAAGCTTGAAGTGTGTGCAAGTGTGAGCATAAGGTTGATGGCGATCGTAAAGACAATCGACTTACAAGGGTGTTTTGAAAAGGGCTCAATATTAAATCAAAAAATAGTTTGAAAATGGGTTGAATGTGTAAGTGAGGAATGGAATCAAAATGCATCATGACATGAATAACATATGAACAAGGCATACTCAAGATATAATCAAGCATCACAACTAAATTAATCAAGCCAAAGAGAAATATTAATATAAAATTAAAATAATTAACAAATAAAACAATTTTTTTTGGATTTTTAATACTTAATGAAATTAGCAAAAGAAATTAACTAAATTAAACCTAATCATTTAATAAAATTAATCACGAAATTAATATAAAATTAAAATAATTAACAAATAAAACAATTTTTTATTGGATTTTTAATACTTAATGAAATTAGCAAAAGAAATTAACTAAATTAAACCTAATCATTTAATAAAATTAATCACGAAATTAATTAATTAGTACTAAATAAAAAAGCTTAATATAATTAATTAAGAACTTTTTATTTATGGTTTTAGAATATTAATAAAGAAAAGACTAAATTAACTAAATTAAATACAAATGTTTAATAATACTAATTAAAATTAATCAATATTAAATATGAGTATTGAAAATGATTAATAAAATATTTTTTTTAGATTTTTAATATTATAAAAGAAATTAAACAAACAAAATTAATTAAGTTAAACATAAATAGATAATAAAATTAACCATTAATTTGATTAAATAATATTAACTAAAAATAATTAAAGTAATTAATTATAGTATTATTTTTTATTAGGAATATTAGGAAAAAAAGAAATGACAAAAGAAAAAAATAGAAAAACAATAAAAAACATAATATTATTCCTCCAGACGGAGGTCACCAAACAGGAGCTCACGTAACAGGTGCAGCGAGCGTTGCACATAGGGCTGCAAGTCCTCAATGGGAAGAACACGAGCAAGATGATGTTTTCTCAATAGGAGACTTGGGTGTAGGCCTTCAGACAGACGCGGATAAAAGGTTTAAGATGATCGAGGAAAAGATGAAAAATCTCGAGAACCAAAACTCTTTGGGGCTCGACACGTCCAATCTAGGGTTGATACCAGGGGTTAAGATTCCCCAAAAATTCAAAGTTCCAGACTTCGATAAGTACAAAGGGACAACCTGTCCCAGAGTATATCTCAGATCTTATTATCAGAAGATGTCTGCCTATTTAGACTATGAGAAATTGTTGATGCACTTTTTTCAAGATAATTTATTAGGTCCTTCTCTAGAGTGGTACATGGGTCTAGAGACGACGCATATCAGAAGTTGGAGGGATATAGGGGAAGCTTTTGTTCGTCACTATCAATACAATAGTGACCTGGAACCAAATAGAGTTCAGTTGCAGAATCTTTCATAGAGGAGCAATGAAGGGTTTAAAGAGTATGCCCAGAGGTAGCGGGAACTAGTAGCGAGAGTTCAACCACCGATGGTGGAACGAGAGCTTATTGATATGTTTGTGGCAACCTTGCCTGGAATATATTATGAGAAGTTGATTGAAAACATGTATGGAAGTTTTTCTGATTTGATCATAACAGGTGAGAGGGTAGAAAACAGAATAAAATTGGGGAAAATACAAGGCGGAGAAGGGTCAACCTCAGGAGGAGCGAAGAAGACATTTGGGAATTCAAAGAAAAGAGAAGGGGATTCGAATGCAGTAACAGCTTATAGAAACAAAAACAGAAACAAAGCACAGCGTCAACAGCAATATCAGCCTCAACAGCAGCCACAGATTGCTAGCATAACTATTCCAGCGGTACCTCAGCAACCAGCTATTGCACCGCGCCAATTTCAAGACAGAGGAAGGGTGGTCAACAGACAATTTCATACGCCTCCCATGCCTTATTCTCAACTACTACATCTACTACAATTACAGCTTATCTAGAAAAGGACTTTAGCATCGCTTACAGGCGCACCTCCACCGGGCTATGATGCGAATGCAAGGTGCGATTTCCATTCTAGTGCTCCAGGTCATAACATCGACAATTGTAAAGCTTTTAAGCATAAGGTGCAAGATCTTCTTGACACCAAAACAATTAATTTTACCAACAAGACTCTGAACGTGAATCAAAACCCAATTCTGAATCACGGGGTAGCCGGAGCTAACGCCATCATTGAGGGTGAAAAGTTGAACTTGATAATTGATGTGGCAGAGTTGAAAACGCCGCTAAGTTTTGTGAAGAGCATATTGTTGAAATGGGTGTCTTTCCTGGTTGTCTGGAGGGTTGTGAAGGATATGTCGTGCATCCAGAAGGTTGTGTTGATCTGAGGAACCATATTCAGAGTTTGATGAATGGGGGTATTTTGCAGTTTGATAGAACAGAAGGAGAGGAAGACGTGAAAGAAGTTGACAGTGAGCGGGATGAAATCGCGACAATTTCAATCCCATACAGAACAATCAATATTTCAGCGCTTCCAAGGCCAGTGCCAGTAATCATCACTACACCCGGACCAATGCCTTACGAAAGTACCAAGGCCATCTCATGGAATTATGGAGCAGAGGTATTCTATAATGGTTTTAAGCAAGAGTTGGTAGGGCCGTCATCTAGAGGATCATCTGTTGATAATGTTGTTGGAACTGGAGGTTTGACCAAAAGTGGTAGAGTGTTCTCCCCACCGGAGGGTAATGTGGAAAGAACTGATAAAGGGAAAGGAAAAGTTGTAGTAGAACAGATTCAGCAACAGGGAGAGCAGGACTCTTTAGTCAAAGACGCTGAAGAATTTATGCGACTAATCCGTAAGAGTGACTACAAAATTGTAGATCACTTACAACAAACTCCCTCTAAGATATCCATTTTATCTTTGTTGTTGTACTCTGAGGCACATAGGAACTCCTTGTTCAGAATCCTGAATACTACTTATGTACCTCAGGAAATTTCTGTCAATCAACTTGAAGGGGTAGTAGCCCATGTTAATGTCGGCAATGGCTTGGGTTTCACAGATCTGGATTTGACTCCCGCAGGGAGAAATCATAATCATGACCTACACATCTCTATTGAGTGTAGGGGGGTTGTTATGTCGCATGTATTGGTTGATACAGGGTCTTCACTCAATGTGTTGCCTAAGAAAGCTCTGATGAAGCTGGACACCCAGGGTGTGATTTGTACTCCCAGCGATCTGGTGGTGAGAGCATTTGATGGGACTAGAAGATTAGTGTTTGGTGAGGTTACTTTACCAATTCAGGTGGCCCCGGAGATCTTTGACACCGTTTTCTACATCATGGATATACAACCACCCTACAGCTGATTACTTAGTCAACCATGGATACCTTATGCTGGTGCAGTCACTTCGACATTGCACCAGAAGCTGAAGTATATGGTTGAATGGAAGATTGTAATGGTGTGAGGTGAAGAGGACATCATGGTTAGTCACCTGTCATCCTTCAAATATGTAGAGGTGGATGGAGAGATCCATGAAACACTGTGTCAGGCGTTTGAAATGGTGCAGATTAAGGAAAAGCCTTCTGTTGAGCATAGAGCTCCTGAGATTTCAATGTCTTCACTCAAAAAAGCTCGTGTTGTCGTTGAGTCTGGTTCTTCACAGAGATGGGGTCAAGTCCTCAGCATTCCTAACAAGCAAGACAAATTTGGTTTGGGATATAGCCCACCATCTTCTCAGAGTGCTCTGAGGTACAGAGGACTAGTGCAGTTCACCAGTGGTGGGTCATTTTTGACAGAATAAACATTGTGGGAGACGACGAAGGAGATAGCGAATGCGATATGGACGCTTAGATTCAGTCGTGTGTCCCTGGTCAGAGCTTGTGTAATTGGACTTTCGAGGAAGTCGTTCAAGTTACCTTTGAAGAGTAATTTCTTTGTTTTGATTATGTATGGTCCTACGTTCCACCTAGGACGTAGTGACTTTCCTTTGTAGGGCCCTTTTTGTTTATGTTTGAACTCTCTTTTATCATTAATGAAAGGTGTTTTTTTGCATTCAAATATTTTGATCCCTGTTTTTCTTCTTTTATTTTTGAAAATAAAATGGCAATGTGTTTTGCTTGTTTGCATATCATTTTAAGCATAAAACATCAATCATGCAGGTTTCACATTTCAGATGCCACCGATTCAGATTCAGCTATGACTCGGTATGATTTTGACAATCCCATTTTTCAAGCTGAAGAAGAGATTGATGAAAAAGATGACATGCCTGAAGAGCTTGCCAAACTGTTGAGACAAGAAAAGAAAGTCATTCTGCCTCATCCAGAGGAAATTGAAGTTGTCAATCTGGGCACCGAAGAGGACAGAAAGGAGGTCAAAATTGGGGTTGCGTTGGAAGATGGTGTCAAAAGAAGACTGGTCAAAATGCTCTGTGAGTACAGAGACGTCTTTGCCTGGTCGTATGAAGATATTCCAGGGTTAGATATGGACATAGTGGTACATCGTCTACCTCTTCGAGAAGGATGTCCACCTGTAAAACAAAAGCTGAGAAGAACCAGGTCTGACATGGCAGTCAAGATTAAGGAAGAAGTCCAGAAGCAGCTGGATGCCGGTTTTCTTGCTATTACAAACTATCCTCTCTGGGTCGCTAACATTGTTCATGTGCCTAAAAAGGATGCAAAGGTCAGGATGCGTGTCGATTATAGAGATCTAAACAGAGTGAACCCGAAAGATGACTTCCCGCTCCCCCACATTGATGTGTTAGTTAATAATACTGCTCTACATTCTATGTTTTCCTTCATGGATGGCTTCTCTGGGTACAACCAAATCAAAATGGCCCCATAAGACATGGAGAAAACTACCTTTATCACGCCGTGGGGGACTTTTTGCTATAAAGTTATGCCTTTTGGATTGAAAAATGCAGGGGCAACTTATCAGCGAGCGATGGTGACTCTCTTTCATGATATGATTCATCATGAGATCGATGTTTATGTTGATGACATGATCGCAAAGTCACAAACGGAGGAAGAGCATCTGGTTAATATTTTGAAGTTGTTTGAAAGGTTGAGGAAATTCAGATTGAGGTTGAATCCAAATAAGTGCACTTTCGGAGTAAGGTCAGGGAAGCTATTGGGGTTCATTGTCAGTGAAAGAGGAATCGAGGTAGATCCTGCAAAGATAAAAGCAATACAAGAAATGCCTGAGCCAAAAACAAAAAAAAGAGGTTCGTGGTTTTCTAGGGAGATTGAACTACATTGCAAGGTTCATATCTCACCTTACAGCCACCTATGAACTAATTTTAAAATTGCTAAAGAAAGATCAAGAAGTCGTTTGGAACAAAAATTGTCAGAGGGCATTTGAAAAGATAAAAGAATACTTGCAAGAACCTCCAATACTGATGCCTCTAGTGGCAGGAAGACCCCTAATTATGTACTTGACAGTTCTTGAGAACTCAATGGGTTGTGTACTCGGTCAACACGACGAGACGGGAAGAAAAGAGCATGCTATCTATTACTTGAGTAAGAAGTTCATCGAATGTGAGTCCAGATACTCAATGCTAGAGAATACATGTTGTGCGCTTGCTTGGGCAGCCAAACGCCTAAGGCAATATATGTTAAATCACACAACCATGTTGATTTCGAAGATGGATCCAATCAAGTACGTGTTTGAAAAGCAGGCACTTTCTGGAAGAATTTCCAGGTGGCAGATGGTTCTGACAGAATATGATATTCAATATGTTTCTCAAAAAGCCATCAAGGGGAGTGTTTTGTCAGAATATCACGCAGAGTAGCCAATTGAAGATTATCAACCAATAAAATTTGAGTTTCCTGATGAGGACATAATGTTTTTAGAGATGAAAGATTATGATGAGCTACTACCAGACGAAGGTCCCGAAATAGGCTCTCAGTGGAAGATGGTTTTCGACGGTGTTGTTAACTCATATGGCAACAGAATTGGGGCAATCATTACAACTCCCCACGGTTCCCACATATTGTTTACCGCCCAGCTAACATTTGCCTGCACCAATAATGAAGCTAAATATGAAGCGTGCATCATGGGTATAGAAGAAGCCATTGATTTGAGAATCAAGAACCTCGATGTATATGGTGATTCAGCTTTAGTCGTCAACTAGATTAAAGGAGAGTCGGAAACTCGTCAGCCCAATCTGGTACCTTACATGAATTATGCCAGAAGATTGTTGCTTTTCTTTGACAGAGTGGAGTTTCATCATGTGTCGGGGCCGAGAACCAGATGGAAGATGCTTTAGCAACCTTATTGTCGATGTATAAAGTGAATTATTAGAATGAAGCTCCAATGATCACTATCATGCGCCATGATAGGCCAACCTTCATATTTGCAGTAGAGGAAGCATCATATGGGAAGCCTTGGTATTTTTATATCAGAAAGTTTCTCAAGAATCAAGAGTATCCACCTGGGGCATCGAGCCGAGATAAGAAAACTCTGAGAAGGTTGGCAGGAAACTTCTACTTGAACAAGGACAGTGTGTTATACAGAAGAAACTTCGACTTGGTATTGTTGCGGTGTGTGGATGAAAATGAAGCGAGTTTGCTAATGGAAGAAGTCCACGAAGGTTCCTTCAAAACGCATGTTGGCGGACATGCAATGTCCAGGAAATTGTTGAGAGCGGGTTACTACTAGATGACTATGGAATCTGACTGTTTCAAGTATGCCAGGAAGTGCCATAAATGCTAGATTTATGCTGATAAAGTGCATATGCCGCCAAGTCCTCTGAATGTCTTGGCATCTCCTTGGCCCTTTGCTATGTGGGGCATTGATATGATTGGCAAGATCGAGCCGACCTCTTCCAATGGACATCGCTTTACCTTGGTGGCAATCGATTATTTCACCAAGTGGGTAGAAGCAGCTTCTTTTGCCAATGTAACCAAACAGGTAGTGGCTTGCTTTATCAAGAAGGACATCATCTATCGTTATGGAGTGCCAAAATTAATCATTACTGATAATGGTTCGAAGTTGAATAATAAGATGATGAAGGAACTGCGCCAGAGTTTTAAGATCGAACACCACAACTCTTCTCCATATCAAGATTGTACAGAAGATGGTGGTGACTTACAAGGATTGGCACGAGATGTTGCCATTTACTTTACATGGTGATAATGCGAAAATATATCTATAAAATGACGTATGTTCTAACTAATTTTTGACCGATTTCACTCCGAATTCGGGGCATCCCATGCTATTTGTCTAAGTATTATGCAGGTATTCGAAGAACATGTCCAAGCAAAGCAATATGAAGAAAAGGAACAAAAACAAGTGGAAAATGCATGAAAAACCAAGTGAAAACCAGCTGAAACGAGCCAGACTGATATGACGACCGTCACAAAGTTGTTACGACCGTCATGCGTGTGACGACCGTCACACAGCCATGACGACCGTCATGCAGCCAGAACGTGGCAGAATGCAGTCACGTGAAATTTCTCCCCTCAAAGACCAAAAGTGTGGCCACTAACTCCTATTTTTTCTGCCTCAAACCCACTTCCTGAGGGAATAACCGTTAGATACTCTCCCTCTATAAAAGGAAGAGGTTGGGACCTGAAAAAGGGAGCCGAATTCAAGACAACGAAGTGCTGCCAATTCGTCTTCAGAGCAACCTTTCCATTATTCTATTCTTATTTGTTTCTCTTTCCATTCTCTGCATTCTTTGATATTTTGTAATTTCTATTTCCCTTGTACGATCAATTGGCACCAAGACCAGAATCCTGCCAACATTTGTGGAGGATCTGCCCAAAGGCCAATTGGAATATTTTACAGGTTTTAAATTTTAATCGTAATTTCAGTTTTCATTATGATGCATGTTATTTATTACTGTTCTTATTTATGTATTGCCATTTCTATTTCCATGTCTAACTAAACTACTCTAATCGATATGTAATAATAATTCAGACGGAATTTGATAATAATTGGCGTAGTTTTTCTCTTTTCAAAAACTCAGTTATGGTTTTAGTTTTTAATCAAAATTCTAAATAAATCTTTGTCACGACAGTGAGAAGCTATTTACGGTGGTTTTTCCACGACAGTGGGAAACCATATTAAGGTACAAACCAACAAGCGACAGCTGAGGTAAGGCCAGATAGTAAAAACTAGGCATTCGATTTAAAAACAGCGAAAGCGCTTTAAAAAGGATTAGAACTTAGAGATTTTCAAAAGGTAACTTTAACCCCGAACGGGATAGCGAAAGCATACGTTCCGCCTTAGAGTTGCGACTAGCGTCAACAACCATCGTGAGACAAAAGTCTTTAAATCACTATTTTCTTCTTAAACTAAGTTTGAAAACATTTAATACGCCAATAAGTTGTCAAATCCCCGAAGAACAAAATTATTGCATATTCGATTCATAAATTCATATCTTAAGTAAAACCTTAGTTCCCTTTAGTTTACGCATTCTATTCTGCCATTATTCAACTTGAAACCAAACCGACCTAGCTAAACACCGTAACACCCGATAACACTAGATTGATTACGAGTCCCTGTGGGATCGATATCTATTATTACTACGCGATAGACTGTGCACTTGCAGTTAGATTTGTTAGACATAGAAAGTCGCGATCAAGTTTTTGGCGCCGTTGTCGGGGACCCGTTTAGTCAATAGTGTAACCTTCTGTTACGCCGTATAGACTAGGTTAACAATTTCATTTTTCCTTTACTAGTTCTGTCGATTGTATGCCAAGTAATCGCCCACAAGGCGATATCTTAAAACCTTCAGTCGCAGAACTAGAGCGCTTCTTACATTTAAGAAGTCGAATCATTGAGTACCAACTAAAATATAACATTTCCGATCCTCTCACTCCCATTCCCAAATTCGAAGAAGAATCAAAGATGGCTGAAGGACCTCAAAACAAACCGCTGAAGGCATACGCTACACCCTCTCAGATGGAGCCTAGAAGTAGCATTGCTGCCCCAGCTATCACTCGAAACGATTTTGAGTTGAAACCCTCATTGTTGTCAGCTGTAAAACAAAACCAATTCTTAGGAAATGCAACTGAGGATCCAAACGAACATTTAACGAAGTTTGTACAATACGCAGACACAGTGAAAGCAAATGGAGTGACTCCATACACAATAAGACTTCGTCTTTTCCCTTTCTCTCTTAGAGACTGAGCGTGGACATGGTTACAATGCTTACCATCCAACTCCGTTACGACGTGGGAACAGTTGAAGAACGTCTTCTTAGCGAGATATTTTCCGCCAAGCAAAACTGCTATGCTTAGAGCTCAAATCAACGGATTTCGACAAAAAGATATTGAATCTCTTTACGAAGCATGGGAACGATTCAAAGATATGATGAGAACATGTCATCACCATGGTCTAGAAGACTGGGTGACAATCTATACTTTCTATAATGGGCTTTTATACAACACCAGATTGACGGTAGACGCCGCCGCGGGCGGTGCACTTATGGATAAGCCATACGACGAAGCCTATCAACTAATCGAAAACATGTCTCAGAACCACTGCCAATGGGGAGGTGAACGCATTCCAACAGAGAAACCCGCAGTGAAAGGTGGGATGTACGAGATCAGCAGCCTTGAAAAGTTCAACGCTAAAGTAGATGCTCTAGCACAGAAAATTGACAGTCTGACCGTAAACCCCGCTGCAACTGTCGCTGCCGTAACTCCAAACTGCGAGTTATGCAGAATCGCCACTCATAATGCGCCCGAATGCCCATTGCTGGCCGGAATCCCACCAGACCAAGTAAATTATGCTCAAGGAAACCCCTACGCAAATACCTACAACCCAGGATGGAGAAACCACCCAAACTTTTCCTGCAAGAACGATAATGCCTTGCAAGCACCAGGTGCTCCGCCAGGATATCAGAAACCAGCTGCTGCCCAGACTGCCCCTAGGAAATCAAACCTTGAGTTGATGATGGAAAAATTCATAGTAACTCAAGCTCAAACAAACAAAGAATTCCTAAATCAAAACATACACACTAGCGAGCAAATTAAACAGCTGACCGGAAAAGTAGACGCTTTAGCCACACACAACAAAATGCTCGAAACGCAGATATCCCAAGTGGCCCAACAACAAGCCTCTGCCGCTGCCCCAGCTGGAACATTTCCAGGACAGCCTGAACCTAATCCAAAAGGTCACGCAAACGCTGTTATATTAAGAAGTGGAAAAGAATTGGAGGGCCCAACAGATCCTAGGAACGAAGATTTAGTAATGCAACAGAAATCCGATAAACCAACCGAAAAGGAGTCTGAAACAGAAAAGAAGGAATGTGACGAGCAGAAAACCGCCAAAGATGAAAACACATATGTACCTCCAGCACCATATAAACCACCTATTCCTTATCCTCAAAGATTAATAAATTCCAAAACCTCAGGACAATTTAAGAAATTTGTCGAACTTCTGAAATAACTAAACATCACTATTCCTTTCACATAAGCGATAACTCAAATGCCGTCATACGCTAAATTTCTTAAAGAAATTTTGTCCAATAAAAGGAAAATAGAGGATAACGAGATAGTAACACTTACCGCGGAATGTAGCACAATCATTCAAAACCACATGCCTCCTAAACTAAAAGACCCAGGTAGTTTCTCCATACCCTGCGTCATAGGAAAGTTCGTAATAGACAAAGCTCTATGCGATTTAGGAGCCAGTATAAGCGTTATGCCCTTATCTATATGCAAAAAGCTGAATATGGGAGAACTAAGACCAACTAAAATGTCCGTACAATTGGCTGACCGATCAGTCAAATATCCCGTCGGAATACTGGAAAACGTTCCAGTACACATAGGACAATTCTATATCCCAACCGACTTCATAATCACGGACATCAAAGAGGACTCTGTTACTCCAATTATCTTAGGAAGGCCGTTCCTAGCTACAGTCGGAGCTATAATAGACGTAAAGAAAGGGAGGCTAACATTCAAAGTAGGAGAAGAAAAGATAGAGTTCATCCTTACTAAATTCTTGAAGGCACCAGCCATCGATGACACATGCTACATAGTAGATGTAATTGACGAATGCATACGAGAATTAGAAAAGGAGGAAACTACATATTCTGACATCATGAAAATCCTGACCCCTGATATTCATGAAGACGACAACTGGCATGCACCATACAAAGATGATAGTCTGAGTGAGATCTTAGCACTCACTCCAAATCACATGCCAGGTCCGAAAAACCCAGCTTTAGAACTTAAAGAGCTACCCAAAACTCTCAGGTATGAATTCCTTGATACAGAATTCAAAAGACCAGTAATAGTAAACGCCAACTTAGGACAATCAGAAACTGAGCGATTATTAGAAGTCCTGAGGAAATACCTAACTGCGTTAGGCTATAATATAAGCAATCTAAAAGGCATAAGTCCCTCCATCTGTATGCACCGTATCATGCTGGAGGAAGACTGCAAAACTTCGAGAGAACATCAGAGAAGGATAAACCCGATCCTAAGCATTGTAGTCAAAGACGAGGTGAAAAAGCTACTAGACGCAGGAATCATATACCCAATCTCCGACAGCCAATGGGTCAGTCCAGTACACGTAGTACCCAAGAAAGGAGGCGTTACTGTAGTAAAGAATGCGAAAGGTGAATCGATAACCCAAAGAGTAGTAACCGGAAATAGGATGTGTATCGACTACAGAAAACTAAACAAGGCAACTCGGAAAGATCACTTCCCTTTACCATTCATAGACCAAATGTTGGAGAGACTGGCAAAACATTCATACTTCTGCTACCTAGATGGTTATTCGGGATTAATCCATATTCACCCTGATGACCAGGAAAAGACAACATTCACCTGTCCCTATGGTACTTTTGCCTACCGACGAATGTCGTTCGGACTATGCAACGCTCCAGCAACCTTTCAAAGATGCATGATGGCAATCTTCGCAGATTTCATAGATAACATCATGGAAGTGTTCATGGATGACTTCTCTGTATGCGAACAAAGCTTCGAAGGCTGCCTGTCGAATTTAGAAATGGTACTCCAAAGATGCGCCAAAGTGAACCTTGTCCTTAATTGGGAAAAATGTCATTTCATGGTCCGACAAGGCATTATTTTAGGACACGTCATCTCTGAGAAAGGGATTGAAGTTGACAAAGCCAAAATAGAGATCATAAAGGATCTCCAACCTCCGAAAACCGTACGAGAAATACGAAGCTTCCTAGGACACACTGGATTCTACCGGAGATTCATAAAAGATTTCTCGAAAATCACTAAGCCTCTTACAGGTTTGTTAATGAAAGATGCTGAGTTCATCTTCGACAAAGAATGCTTAGAGGCATTCGAAACTCTAAAATCTGCACTTATCACCGCACCAATCATGCAACCCCCAGATTGGCGACTACCATTCGAAATCATGTGCGATGCGAGTGATTATGCCGTAGGCGCAGTTCTAGGACAAAGGAAGGATAAGAAGCTTCACGCTATCTACTACGCCAGTAGAACATTAGACCCTGCCTAAATGAACTACGCCACGATAGAAAAGGAACTCTTAGCAGTCGTGTTCGCTCTTGACAAATTCCGTTCCTACTTGGTAGGAGCCAAAATAATCATATACATAGACCACGCTGCCATAAGGTACCTAATAAACAAAAAGGACGCTAAACCCAGATTATTGAGATGGATCCTATTATTACAAGAGTTTGATTTAGAAATTAAAGATAAGAAGGGGACCAAGAACGTAGTTGCGGACCACTTATCCCGTATAGAGTGCATAAAACAAGAACCAGTGCCTATCAATGACGACTTTCCTTACGAACGTCTGATAGCCAAATTAAAAAGCGATATGTCTAACTCTACTTCGGAAGAACCGAAACTGGAAAAAGTTGTGGAAGCTGTCTATGCCCAAGCCACTTTGTCGTGGTTTGCCGACATCGTTAATTACCTGGCCGCAGGCGTGCTTCCACCGGACCTGACTTATCAACAAAAGAAGAAATTCTTCCATGACTTAAAGCACTACTACTGGGACGAACCTCTACTCTTCAGACGAGGCGCCGACAACTTATATCGTCGTTGCGTCCCAGAGGAAGAAATAGAAGACATCATCACCCAATGCCATTCAGCACCATATGGTGGTCATGCCAGTACCTCAAAGACGTGCGCTAAAATCCTACAGTCCGGCCTATTCTGGATCAGTCTCTGGAAGGACGTCCATACCGCGGTACTAAAATGCGACCGGTGCCAACGCACCGGCAACATCTTGTTGCACCCCAATTTTTGACCATAAGATCCCACCTCTTTAGGTTTGTTTTCATGTTTATTTATTTATTTATTAATTTGTAAGTATGTTTATTACGGCTGACCAGTTGACGCAGGCACGGTATATTCAAGTACAGATCCTTACAATCGGATGTTTAGAAGCATCATCATTTCAAAACTAATTTGAAGTTAAGACCTTTATATGACGCAAAAAGGGTTCCTTTTCAAAAAAGGCTTGCAAGGTTTATTTAGAGTATACAACAACTTGCATTTCAAGCCACGGGTCCGTTGAGGACTTTTCAAGGAGTTTCTTTTATGGAAAATGATTTCATGGTGATCTAAGGCCTCTTTCATTAAGCTATTTTCAAAGAGGAATTATCAAGAGCTACTATCTTCGAAGTTGTTTATCAGGAGTGTTTCTACATTTCAAGTTTGTAAATAGAGAGTATCATGTCCCACCGCTGTGTTGGTATATTTTGTTACAAACATCAAGGACGTGTAGTTGGAGATGGTTCTTCATACATATAAAAGGACTAGACTAGTACAAGGATGATTAAAGATGCCTAATGAGAAGGAATTCATGATTTGCAACCAAAGTTAACAACAAGGTGTTACTCGTATGTCTATGTCGTATCATTTTTTTCATCATATGTCACCATACAATCAGAGTTTGAAATACACAAAAACAAATGATGATGAAGAGCTATGCGGCTGCCCGGTAAGGTTTTCTCCATGAACACACGAGAATAAGACGACTCGGTAACGAACAGGCTCCCGGCAATGCTGATCTTCAAGATACCTGCTCAAATCAAATTCTCTAGTTTACGGCTTCACCGTGTAATTGGCTTCTTCAACGTCCAGGCTTCACTCTTCTTCCTCCCCGTAAGCAGAACCGAAACCAATGCAGGAACCGCACGCTATAGCCTTCCCTGCAGTCCTCACCTGCAAGTATGACACAACTGATAATCAGAGCTCATAATAAGTTATTGGTACTTTATATGATTTGTTTTCAGCAAGAGATTATAGGTGGAATAAGTAAAAGAATCAAAGTTTCAAGATATGCACCATATTTATTTTTCTTCATCTTCTGATCATGGGAACTGTGGACGCCCAGATATACTTTACCAACATTGAATCTATAGCATACAAATTTCCTTTTCAAACAAGTACAAGGAATCAAGGACATATTGATAACAAAGCTTCAAGGTGATATATAAATAAAATCCACAAAACTCTTTGCATACCCTTCTGTCAATTCTAGAAGTTGTGGATACAACTCTTCATCCGCGAATGCAAACCCTTAACAATTGCCCTGGTCTATCACATAAATGCATTGGTCTCTTGCAATTTGCTACCTGAGCTGGCAACATTTCCTGATGGATTCACTAGCCTACGGACAACAAATTAGGGAGTCACAAAAGACTTGAAAGCATGAAAAATGAAGCGGGAGAATCAATACATTTACAAGAAAATTTACACACTGATAATCAACAGGCTTTTAAGTAATACCTTTACTTCATCATAGAGTTTTCACTCCCACGCATACAGTGTATCAAGGGTGGATGAATGACTTCCGGCAATCATACATAATTCTTCAACAAAATCAACTACCAGTGAGAGTTTGCCTTCTTCTGTTGAAAGAGAACACCAATGGTTCTACACAGGTATCTGCTTATGCTTCAACTGAAGGACCTGTTACTCAAGTTGTGGACAGCTTGAACAATCATATGAGTGATATGCTGGATGTATTATCACAAGAGTGTATCACAGTTTCCTCGCAACCCTGTCAACAAAACCAAGAAACAACAAGTTAATTCTTAGAGAACTTTGAAAAGAAGTCATAACCGAAATAGACAAGCTGCAAACACCTGCTACCGCTGCTCCTCGTCACCAGTTTTTCTGATACACGCACCAAACGCAAGGCTTCTAATTCTTTGTGTGGTCCAAAGCATCTGCCACCTGTACCCGCACCTGTCAGAACCAATTGCAAATTAGTAATTGGATACTAACCGTTGAAGAATATTCAGGGGATAATAAGGAATCAAATTAAATCCTATCTAAGTTGAATCATGGGATTGAAATAGCAATTAAACGTTTAATCATGGCAATCAGACAAAAGAGGAAAGAATTTGAATTTCGTATGAACAGAAAAGGAAGGTTCAAATCCTCATTCAAGGCAGCAATCAAATTTCATTAACCCATTTGATCCTCAGCAAAGGCTATAAAAGGAGACCATCGGAATCAAACAAGAGGGGAGAACGATCACAAATAAAAACCTAACATACCGAGAAAAAATCAAAAGAGAAAAGGGGGCTTATCTCAAACTCCGCCGCGAAATCCATCATCCATCGCCTACCGCAAAGCCAACACCAGAGTTCCTCAAGTCCTCCGCCCACATATCCACCACCATAAAGCCCTTGTTACGAAGCCGTCACCGGAGTTCTTTGTGTTTCCGTCTTCGAACCTTCAACTCGTCGAACCTGCCATCTCCACAACCGCTACCGCCACCTCCCCAGAATCGCAATCCGATCGCAACTTCGTCCCCAGGGTAAAGATCCCCTCAATAGATGTTCTAATTTCTCGATTGATGTTTGTTTTGCAGGCCTTGTAGGATTTGAGAGACTGAACGGATTCAAGAGGAGGAATGACGCGAATGAAAGAGAGAGAGGAGCGATTGACGGAACAGAATGAGGAATCGATTTGGGATTCCTTGAAATTAGGGTTCCGTCAAGTTTTTTTTTCTTTTGTGTTTTATTATTTTATTTTTTTGTAATATATTTAATCACCACACTAATCACACACATAATCACCTCACACCATGATTAACACTTAATCAACAACCTTAACTCCTAATTACCTTTTAAAAAACCATTAATCTGTTCAATATAGTTCTAAACCTTTAATCTTAATTTTATTAAAATAAAAATAGTAATAATAATAAACCTACTTTTTTTAATCAATTTAATTAATTCAATTTTACAACTTATCCTCTCAAATTTTTTTTAATGTTATTAATTTACTCCAATAACAAAACCCTTTATATTTTAAAAAAGTATAACTCATCCTATTAATTCCTATTAAAATATTTTGCTAATTTAATTTTAAACTGTTTTCAAACTCAATATTTTTTTAATAAGCATTCATTCACCAATAAATAAAAAAACCTTTTATAAATAAATTACACCTATTTGTCAACTTATTTTATTTATAATAAATCCTTAGTATTTAATTAACTTTAAAGAAATAATTGGTAAAACACTTTTTATTCCATAATCATATTAATCAACTTAACTTTCTTTTTATCAATCAACTTCTCACCTAAAATCAAACATCTAAAACCAACTCACAGCGTAAACTCAATCGACTGTGCACATTCACACTTCACGACACATGCACTTACAATTAGCGCTTTCATGCGTATTTTTCTGTTTATCTTTATCTGCTTTATTTTATTCACAATGCACACACTCACCTAGCGCTTTCATGCATATGTGTACAATTTACTCTTCTGCAATTTATTATATTGTATTTACATTACCGCAATTTACATTATTGCACTGCATTCCGTCCAAAGGAAAACCCTACACATGGCTCAACAATCGTGTGTAGTGCATATCATAAGCATCATATTCCCTTCGATCCTTGATTCTTCAAGTCGATCGTTTAGGATAGATCCTACCCTATAGGAAGGACCCTAATCTTACAACATAGAATAAACAAACAATCAACTTAAAAAACAAACTCTCTAAACACGTTAGAGAAAGATGTGAATCATCTTAAGCGAGATATAATCTCCACCCCCACAACAATACAATCAAACATGTAGGAACTTTGCCTTAAGAGCGATAAAGGCATACTTGGCGACCATCCGAGTACTTAAGCCCTTTTCTTAAGACGATGCAAAGACCATTTCCTACAAACCCCTTTACACCTGTGGTGGTTACATCTCCCTTAACATGAAGACTCGTCTCTTCTCCTAAACCCAATCAAAACAACTACCCTAAACCCGTAGGAACTTTGACCACAGTCAAAGAACTCCTCTAACCCTTTAGGGTGAACTACAAAATACTCTGATTCCACTCCCGTAAGGATATGTAGGCATAAGATGCGACATCTTATCGAGTATACTTAGAAATAAACCACTAGGGTCTCTAATCCTTTAAGCAGATAAACACTTAGCAATAAACAACATAAAACAAGAGGTTCCTGTAGAGTACTACAAAAACTTAGGATGCTAGTACCTTCCCTAAGTTTAACCAACCCCCGAACCTAAAACTCTCTAACCTTGCATTTGCATTGCATTGTGGGAATTTCGATCTTTATCCCTTCCTTTGGACAAATCAAAGTTCGGTTGCAAAATGAATTAAAGATTCAAACTAATCAATAGTTTGGTATCCAAATTTCACCGGGACAGAAATGGCGACTTCACTGGGGACTCTCTAGTGGGTTTCCCTATCTTATTTTATTTGTTTACTGCTTTATATATCTGCCCACTTGATTAATTGTTTACATGCTTTCTCTTGTATTTCTTTTGGGATTATTGTTCTTGAGTGGTGAGATAAAGTTCTACACCCGAACTTGAGAGAAATTAAGATAGGATGGTGATATAGTCGAGGAGGCTTATAGGGAGTTGAATCCTTACTAAGTTGAATCGAAAATCCCGCTCAGTTGAGGCCCTTTCGAAATAGTACTGTTGAACGAGAAATCGTGAAGACACTCATTATTTTCGACTTTGGAGCCTATGATATTGAGGACCGTAGTTACCTTAACCCAACTTTGGCCTTTATTAGGACGTAATGCGAGACTATGAGGAAGTACTTCCGAAGTAGTGCTACGCGAAACTACACTCAAAAGAAGTTCTCTTAAGAATATTATTAATTCTCGAGTAATTGGGAAATTGATAATATCCGATAGATGAGCTGATGATTCTGAGTCCCTTTAGAACCTTGTTCTGCAGGTACAAACAACCTTTAGTCCTTAAACCTTTGGGAAGGGTACACCTTTACTCCATGCTCGTTGCAAACCTAGGGTGCCCCTTGTTTGTTTATCTTTATGTCCTTATGTGAATACTTGTGTTTGTTGCATTCATATAACATCATTCTGCATTGGACTTCATGGGATTTACTTTCGTTTATGGACATTGTAGGTCACTATGGCTTCAAATAAAAGACATACTATGAAATATACTTTTAAGATTCCCAAATTGGATGACCTAAAGAAGTTGTGGGGTTTCATCAAAGATCAAGAAGAATTCAAGAACAAGTATGGAAAGCTGATATCCTTGTTAGGTTGCTCAGTAAATGAAGGACTTCTTGCCACTTTGCTACAGTTCTATGATCCTCTTTACCATTGTTTCACCTTTCCAGACTTTCAGCTGTTACCTACATTGGAAGAGTATTCTTTTTTGGTTGGTCTACCTGTCCTTGAGGAATCTCCTTTTCCCTTCTTGGAAAAGGACCCTGATGAGAAAGATATTGCTAAAGCCCTCCGTTTGAAGGTATCTGACGTCAAAGCCAACCTAGTTACTAAGGATGGAATTCTTGGTTTAAAGACAGGTTTCCTAATCGAGAAGGCTTCATTCTATGCTGATTATTCTAATAAGGCTCCATTTGAGGCAATTTTTGCTTTGCTTGTTTATGGGTTGTTTCTATTCCCAAGTTTTGAAGGTTTCATTGATCTCAAAGCATTCAAGATCTTTATGAAGAACAACCCAGTGCCAACTCTGTTGGGAAATGCATATCACTCTATACATCTTCGAAACCTTCGTGGTGGAGGGATGATTACTTGCTGTGTACCTTTACTTTACAAGTGGTTTGTTTCGCACTTGCCGAAGTCTAGCTCTTTTACAAACATTGGCAAAGAGCATTGGTCTCCAAGGGTTATGGCTTTGACCCATTCTGACATTGATTGGTACAATCGAGTGTATGATGGAGTATTAATCATTGATAGCTGCGGTGACTTTGCTAATGTACCATTGCTCAGCTTTGATGGAGGAATCAGCTACAATCCTATCTTAGCTCGTCGACAATTGGGATACCCGTTGAAGGAACCTCCCAAGAGTGTTCAAGTAGAGGGTATATTCTTCAAAAATGATATGGAACTCTGAGGAAAGATTCTAAATGCATGGCGTAATGTACACAAAAATGGGAAGAGAAGTCTAGGGAAGCCTAATTGTGTGTCTTTAGAACCATACCTCCAGTGGGTCAGAAAAAGGGCAACCAAGCTAAAGATGCCCTATTCCCGTCAAGATCCCATAGCTCCAAGGAGAGAGCCCACTTATGTCTTTATGTCTGAAGCCGAGAGGTTAGAGGTGTCCTTAAGGAAGTCTCAACATGAGCTGGAATCTTGGAAGAACAAGTACCATGTAGCAGTGGCAGAAAATGATGAGTGTCAAAAGCAGAAGGCTGAACTTCAAAAGCAGAAGGCTGAACTTCAAAGGGAGAGGGATGAACTCCAGAAACAGCTACAATTGAAGGATGAAGAGCTACTCCCCTGCAAGAAGAGGAAGGTCATGGAGGATTTATTTTTCTCTGACCCACAATGCACTATTTGGAAAATAAATGTGGACAACCTTATCCGTGAGAAGGCGCAACTAGAAGAGCAGCTCAAGCAGCAGCATTCAAAGCTTCTTTAGTGTCTTTACTAGCTTTTATTTAGCTTTTATTTGGGACTCTTTAAAAGAATATTTATGTAGTCCATTTCAAATTTAATAAAACGTTTCCTTTTACCGCAATGCCCATAAATAGAGGAATCCCATGAAGTCCTAATCATCTTGCATTGCATTCTTTTCCATTGTTCACTTCAAGAAACTCAATTTCGTTCTGTAGGTGTTGTAATCATGGATTTCAGAAGAGAAACCCTGAAGTACACTTTTCAGAGTCCCAACGTCGAAAGCTTGAGAGAACTAGCCGAACTCGTCGAGGATCGCTTTGCCTTCGCAGCAGAATATGGAGGAGTCTTCCGTTTCCTTGAGCTAAGGATGAAAGAAGGATTGTTGGAAACATTGGTTCAATTTTATGACCCGATGTATCACTGCTTCACTTTTCCGGACTACCAATTGATGCCAACCTTGGAAGAGTACTCAGAACTCTTGAGGATGTTTGTGACTGTTCGACCCCTATTCACCGGAAGGGAAGACACGCCTAGTCACCAAGAAATTGCAAATGCCACTCACCTTAGCTTGGCAGATGTGCAAGCGCACCTAACCACCAAGGAAGGAGTCCTTGGGTTCCCCGCCGACTTTTTGATCGAAAAAGTCCGTTACCATGCTGAAAGAAAGGAGGCTCTCATATTGGAAGCAAATTTCGCTTTGTTGGTCTATGGGACCTTCTGGTTCCCTAAAATTGACAATTTTGTTGATATGGATGCAATCAAGCTCTTCATACTCAAGAATCCAGTACCCACCTTGCTCGCTGATACATACTTTTCGATTCACTCAAAGAATGCCGAAGGAGGAGGACACATTGTATGTTGTACCGCTTTGCTGTACTCATGGTTCATCGCTCGTTTGACTTGGCATCCGTCCCTTTGGAACGAAGTAGCAACACCTCGATGGTCCGAGATACTTATGGCACTTACCCATTCGGACATTGTTTGGTATGATCCCGCCTATGGAGGCGTGCCTATGATTTCTAGCATCGGAGGATTCCCCAACATACCGCTTATTGGAAGAGAAGGATGTATAAGCTACAATTCTGCTTTGGCCCGTAGACAGTTTGGACACCCTATGATCCAAATACCTGACCCGGCTTCATTGGAAGAGCTATATTTCAAAGGAGAAAAGGATCCAGATCTAAGGACTGTCATCATTTATGCATGGAAATATATTGATATGGAAGGAACAGCTGCTTCAGGATACCCCAGCGGTGCTGTTTCTGAGGATTATCTACATTGGGTGCGAGAAAGGGCTCTCGATCTCAAGATGCCTTTTCCTTTCCATGAACCTATGGTATTATCTCCTCATGACCCCGACTAATTCGAGGAAGAGGAAATAGAACAAGTAAGGATTGCTTTAGATGAAGCCCGGAAATTGAGGACTGCTTGGAAGAATAAGTTCTTCACCCTCAAGGTAGAGAAGGAAAGACTTCAAAAGACTCCGGAAATAGAAGTTGCCAGAAAGAGAAAGGCGCAAGGAGAGTTATTTTCTCCTCATGCCTCTTCAAGTGTTGTTACCAGTGATGATCTCCCCTCAACTACTATGGCTTGGAAGGAATGTATGGAACGACTCATCATCGAGAAAGCAGCGCTACAGGAGCGTATTGACCAGCTGACCGAGGAGCTCCGTACAAAGGAGAAGACCGTGGAGTAGAGTTCTAAGTTTTCTTTTGCTTTTGTTGTAATAAACTCTTGAAAGAGTACTTTGTTTTCATTGTTTCTCAAAATAAAAAGTTTTTCAATTATTCTACTGAAGAACACTTTGAGTTTCTTGAAGTCTCCTCTTACATCTGCATTATGCATTAACATCCTGCATTCTGCATGGCATTTTACATTTGTGCATGTGTCTTTCCTTTGTTGTGGCTCATTTCGGTTTTCCATCTTTTGCTGTCAGTCGTCGTCTCGATCATCTGACCAAGCCGGAAGTATCATTAAAGGATAGTGAGGAGAACAAAGACATGGATCGCATGACTAGCTTCAGAGTAAGGTCTCATCCGACACTTCACCGTCCCTCCGACAACTTTGTTCCTGCGCCACTACCTATGCAAGAAAACCCGTTTGCTGACTTGCGGAATATTCATGCTAAGAAAGAAGTGGACGACCCTGGGCTTATAGCATTCGAGAATGAGTTTCGTGACTTCAAGGAACGATGGAAAATGATGAAGAGGAACCGTGCGCCTGATTTTCATACTCATGACCTGCACCTAGTTCCAAACTTAGTTATCCCCCCGGGATTCCAAATGCCCGCCTTCGAAGTGTACAAAGGTACAATCTGTCCAAGGTATCATGTGATGATGTTTTGTCAGAAGATGACCGCCTATCTTGGGAACGACCAACTATTGATTCACTGCTTCCAAGAAAGTTTGTGTGGAGCACCATTAACATGGTATATGAAGCTACAAAGGAATCACATTCAGTCTTGGGAAGACTTAACTTTTGCTTTTGTGAAGCAATACCATCACAACTTGGGTATAGCCCCAAACAATAGAGATGACTGTGGACCTTCCAGAGAATTCATAGCTCCAGTACCCCATCCTCAGCTCCAGTATGCGATGCCCGCTCAGCGTGAACAACAGCCATCTCCTAGACAGAGGTTGGCCTCTCCAGATCAACCACAGAATCGACGATTTCGGAAAAGGTATCAAAGGATGCCTCTGGATACTCCAAGAGAAGCAATTCATCAGTTTGATCCCATCCCTGTGAAGTATGCTGATTTGTTTCCAGCTCTAATTCAAAGAGGTCATATCCAGACAAGAGCTCCACCCAAGGTACCTAAGAAGTTCCCATACTGGTACAAAGCCAACAGATTTTGCCTGTATCATCAAGGTGCTCCGGGGCACGACATTGAGAGTTGTTACGGTATGAAGGCGGACGTTCAAAATTTGGTCAAAAGTGGAATCTTATTCTTTGAGGGTTCCGTCCCTTATGTGCGAGATAGCCCCATATCTCGACAAGATTCGTCCTCCCCAGGCATGATTCAAGGTCGTCAACACCGTGTCTGAAAGCAGCGCACCATACATTTCTGCATGTCTTTCCCGTCTACATGAAAGCACAATAAAGATCCTAGAAGGGACTCTCCGAAGAAGTTTATTTCATTCTGTTCATGTTTTTTTCTTTGATTGAAAGCATATTTGGCATGTAAGAACTTTCTGTTTTGAATAAGTAAGGCAATAACTGTTTGTCTTGAAGAAATCCATTCGTTTTCACTCAAATAGTTTTTCAAAATTATTTATAATGCCGACTTTTACCCGATCTCTTGCTCTGATAGAGAATTGGAAGGAGGATGATGAAGTAAAACCCATGATCTCTCGTTGTATGCTTCGAATAAAAACCCTACTGATGATGTAAGACATCTTTTCTTTCGACCATCTAAACGCCAAAATAGTAAACCCTTTCCAACCTCATTTTCTTAACCTGGGGCAGGGTGATATCAAAAATAATAAACATCTTCAAAATTGGGTGGGCACAAATATACTAACCCTTTGTTCCTCCACTTTATCAATCACAAATTAAGCCCATATACGACCCTCAAAGTCCTAATTGAAGTAAGGTTTAATTCGAAAGCATACTCGATGAGATATTGTTTCCTAACTCCTTGAGTTATGCTCAAATTTAAATCGGCTTTATAAATACCGATTCAATTTGTATCCTAACTAGTGGTTTCGATCACAAGTTATTGCGGTACCCCTTTTCAAAACTTCAAGACAAACGCGTGTTGCATTAACCATTTCAAAATGGATATTTCAAACGTGCTAAATACGCTTGACATTTTAGAAAGACCACATACAGACATTGATGATGATATTTGAAGACTTTGCTGACTTGGGGCAAGTCATTCTTCCCAAGAAAATTTCATTCGCGCAAGTCTTGGGTTCAACTAGAAGAAATTCAAGGACTCACTTACCGCCAATCAGGGGCAGTTACGTCGAGATTCGGCGAATCTTTAGAGAGTTTGAAAACAGTGGGGCATTTGGACATCATGTTCTCTATAAAATCTTCTCAAGACGTTTTTTCTCTTAAACCATGTGACTTGGGGCATTGGAAGATTGGAGAAAAAGATGTCTATTTCATCACTCAGGAAGCTCAACCCCAACATATTCAGCGACTACGAAGACCCAGGATATTTATCTTATCCCCTATGAAACTTCGGTTTGGGTACCTCCGTCTACAATTTCTTACAACGTGCCAAACTTATCAAGATGATACATCCCCGATTGGATGGATCACTCTTCCTCAAGAGAATTTTTGAAGTTTTGAAGCAGGATTGGGATCCTACACTTGGTTCTCCATCTACCCCCAGTGATACTCCTATCTTTGAAGATTGGTCGGATGTTTGTTTCGAGACGTTTATCCCGTATTCGGTCGTTGCTTTCGTCTGTTTTGTCAGCATAAGCATATGCATATCATATAAGTAGATAGCATATTCATTTGCATTTGTGCATCCTTTGTATGTTTTACTCAATCTCTTCGATTGCGTTTACCCTTGGGTATTTGGGCGTGTCTTATTCCTTCCAAGTAGAGTTGTCAGCCCTAAGCAAAAAAAAACTCAATATTTCTATTTCCCCACGAAGTTCGATCCCCATGGAAGACAGTTGTTTCAGTACATTCCCATTGGAGTTTATACCTCTATGGTTGGGTCTTGCTTGACAGTTTCTCTTCGGTTATTTCCCGAATTGAACTTCCGTCTTTGGCAATCACGCTATGAATATGGATCAAAAGTGCATTTACTTTGCGCTTTGACATTGTGAGGATCACCATCGAAGACGTGACATTTCTTCAGCAATAATACAAGATCTCCTCAACAACTTACAGTTGAATGACAGAAGATCTCTTTATTTGAGCAACTAGTTTTGGGCAGATTTATGCTCAAAGCAACAAACAACAATTTCCTCGAGACAATCTATCCTTCCCCAGTGGATTATTTCAAGATTATCAAGGCAGAGCAAAGTACATTACAGATACTTCCCCATTTGAGGATTTCTACTACTACAATTTCACATGTCTTACAATTACAGCAGAGATATTCCTCAAAAACGATCTTCCTCAGAGAGCTCATTACGAGTACTATCAACGACATATCTCCTTACAAGAGGACACTCCACAAATCAACCGGCTTACGGCTCCTCTGAAGATCCCCGGTGCATATTCTACAAATTGCCAATACAATACAAACTGCATCTACAATTTACGATTACAAGTACAAGATCACATCTACAAAATTCTACAATTACAGATTACACAACATCTACATCAACATTACAATTTACAACTACAGTTACATCTACAATCTACAAATCACAACCCCCTATGAAGGTGCTCTCACGAGTTTTCATCATTTCGGGAAGGAACCGAGACCAGCTCATGGTTCCCATACCATGATGCAAGGGGAAGTTCGACATCAGAAACCGAGACCAGCTCCTGGTTCCCATACCATAGAGCAAGGGGAAGTTCGACATCAGAAACCGAGACCAGCTCATGGTTCCCATACCATGATGCAAGGGGAAGTTCGACATCAGAGACCGAGACCAGCTCATGACTCCCATATCATGATGCTCGGGGAAGCTCTACCATAATGTCGCTACTGCGAAAATCGGCGCCGGCTGAACAGAAGAGTCGCCATCGTGCGTTATTTATCCCACGGGAGGGAAAGGAAACGCTCAGAGTAAACCTCGCACAACACGGGAAAGGTATGGTCGTCGCAACCAAAACCTGGATTCGGGAGTCGGTTACACAAGGGGAAGGTATTAGCACCCCTCACGTCCGTCGTACTCGACGGGATCCACGCTTGTTTTCGGGTATGGATTGTTATTCTATCTAAACTATTGGTCAAGGGTTAAAAAGAACATAAAATGAAAATAAAAATGACTCGGCAAAGTATCGCACTTTATGCCTACGTATTCCCGTCTGGAACGAGAAATCAGAGTCAACGTAGTTCGCCTACCTACGGGAAAGGAGGGGAAGGTTGCTCGCTAGGATATCGCATCCTATGCCTACGTACTTTCATACAGCATGAAAGATCAGAGCAAACGTAGTTCGGGCCACGTACGACACAAGTCTGTCTTGGTTGATTTTATTCCTTCTGAAAAAAGTTTTCTTGATTAGCAGTCCCGGCGGACAAAAATGACGGCTTGATGAGTTCACATTCTTTTACGAAAGAAGTATCTTTTATTGTGTTTGAAATCTTTATGGTATTTTTCTGTTTGTTTTGAGGAAGAAGAGATAGAACTCTAACCTATGGTTGCGAAGGGAAACAAACTAACCTAATGTTATCATGCATGGGTTAAGACCTAGTGTCTATCATGCTCCTCTCTTGCACAGAGAGAAACAGAGATCCTACGAGATAGGCGAAAACAGAAACAATAGCAGATATATACAGTAAAACAGTAAAATGCATGAATGCAACAATACAAGCGAGGCAAGGGAGTCCCACTCAACCTCGAACCTGGAAAACAATAGGCAAAAGTGAACAGACTTCACTTTCAACCCAGCAGGGTAAGCAGCAAACAATACAGTCAGGAAAACCAGTCAATACATCAGAAATGAAATACAGCAAAAATAAACAGTCACAGCAGCTCTACGCCAATATCTATCTTCAAGTCATCTCCAATCAACTACAAGCTTCAGTCAGCAGCAGTCTCTATCTTCACAGTCTTCAAGCAAAGATCTTGAGCACCAATCCTCAGTCTACAATGGCTTTTCTTCAAGTCTCAGGCTCCAGGATGAACATCAGCCAACCAGATGAAGTAAATGAATGTTAGACAGTTAATTACCTACCAAGGGTGGTTCATCAACTGTTAACATTAAACAGAAAGTTTTCTCTCAAAAGTTCTATCTTTCAAATACATTCACTGATCCTTCCAAAGGAAGGAGGTGGATATTTGAAAGAGACTTTGAATCATAGAGAAAGGATAGAGGCAAACAAAGCCATCTATGTTTGTGAATCAAGTTGCTAGACTAGGCTCTTCCTAACCCTAAATCCTATAGTCTTCAACAGTCTTCTAGCAAACAGCATCTTCAATGAAGTTGAACTTGATCTTCCATCTTGAGTCTTCAATGTGCTTCATCTACAAGGTCTTCACAAGGTCCTCAATTCAATCTTCAAAGGTCCATACCCAAAAGAGAAGAAAAAGAAGCAAAACAATACAAACTATGCCCTAAAGGCCACACAAATGATCAATCAATTCAAAAATCAACCAAAAATAGCATATGGTAATATAAATTCCTAATATAAATTCTAGGGGATCCTATTTAACTACCCTTAAGTCCCATATATTCCCCATAGGCTAACTTGTCCTAAAAACCCCAAAAATAAAATGTTGAAGTTCAAGTATACTACTTAAAAACCCTAATTAAACTATCCTAAGTTCAATTATATAAACTAATCAAATTTTATTCTAAAAAAATCTAGTAATAAATTCTGGGAATACTACAGTTCAATATTAATCACCACAAAAAAGAATGGGCAAAAAATCTATTTCTAAGTGTAAGAACAAAAATCTACAAGATCATGTATGAAATAAAACCTTCAAAATATGCATTTATTTGTAAAATATGGAAAAAATGCGAAAAAAATATACAATGCAATTTTTATATTTTTTTAATTTTCTAGACATGTTAAGGAAAATATTAAAAAAAGAATGAGTTAAAAATATGCATTTTCCATTTAGTTATGAATTTTTGAAGATGAATGAAACAAACAGGAAAATAAATACGAAATAGAAAGAAATAAGTGGAAGGGGTGCAAATAGAAAGAAATGATAGTTGAAATCATTGGGCCTGGAAATGAGGGGGGTGGCGTTAGCGAATCTGGCCCAAGTCTTCATTAAAATTCAGATTAAACTGTGGCCACAGGATCTTTGGTCAAGTCAAATTTTTCCTCTTCATCCAACGGCTCTCCTCTTTCTTCTTCCTCTAGAAACCCTAACCCATGCAACTTTCATATCCATACGTGAATCTTCTAGCCACCATATCTCACTCGTTAAGCCATGAAAATGCACGAAATAAAAACCAAAAATGATCTTCTTCTTGCCCTCTATCCAACCATGTCCATATCTCCTCTTGACACCACCTAGAATGTGCAAACCGAAAACACCAACCCATGGTTCCACCATGAAAGCTTGACATGCAACTGTAACAAACCTTGAAAATAATTGTAGCCACGTGTTCTACATGTTACACTGAGTATACTAAACTATAGCACATGCATTAAAACCTCATATTCCAACCATTCTTGATCTTGAAAGAATTGACACCACATCTTGAACCTCCATGGATTGACCTTAAACTCACCATAAATGATCCTTAAGTGGTCTCTATCATGAATATCACAACAACTAACCCTAACCATGCATAATTATGGTGATTCGAAACAAAACGTATCCTTACCAATTGGATATGGTGATGGTTGCTATGCCCTGTTTCAGCCCTTGCCAATGGTGCCAAATGATCTTTATATGATGGTGATGATGCTGGTGAAGAGAATTCGTGTTTATACCTCTTGAAAATGCCAATTCGAAGCTTCACGCCTCTTGAAGTGATGGAGAAGAACTCACAATCCAGCTACGATTTGATGTGCCTTCTTCGTGCTTTTTACTCTACAACAATGGAGGATGATGATGATGATGATAGCTAGCACAAACAATGGAGTTTGGGAGAGATGGGAATCAAAATGCAATTTTGGAGTTATGAGATGAAGATATGGTTTGCAAGCAACTAGAATCACCAACCATGGCATGATCTCACCCTTGGGTATTTATGGAAGTGAAAGGAAAGATCTAGAACATATGAGAAGCTTCCAAGGAAGTTCTAGAACTTCTCACGTAATGAGAAATTCAAAAATACTATTTTTAGTAAATCTCATAAAACTCATGATAAGTCTTCAAAATACCCTTATATGAGGTATACATGTGAGAACAAGGCATTTTATGCAAAATTAAGGCTTTGGCAAACAATTTCTCATGGTACCTTAAAGTGCAAGAAACAAATTTACAAAGGAAGTCCAATTTTTAAGCCTAAACTCAAAAATGTGGATAAACCATTGTTTCCAAAATGTTGTTTCCAATCAAAATCATCTATCATATGCCCCATTTTGGATTTGTAGATCTCTCAAACCAAAATCTAATTTCAACTTTTTCAAGTTATATGCCTTTTTCAAGTCATTTTGACCATTTTAAAATATCCATGCTCCATGCATTTTCAAACTCTCACAACATCTTATCTAGCCTTAAAATGCCATTTTGAGCAACTTTAATGTTGGGAAGTTTTCCATTTGAAGCTTCCTTGTATGAGTTTTAGGCATTGGCTAAAAATGACCTGTAATTCCAAATGACCAAAATACCCCTGTCTTGCACAAACCATAAGTAGAGTTCCTTAAATCATATGAAGGCATACCATACCTTTTTGGCAAGGGTATACAATTAGGAACAACTCTCATGTTTGTCCAAAGTCCATTTGAATTATTCTTGAGGGTCAAAAGTTTGTCAGAAGACAGTCAACTTTCACAGACAAATTTCAGTGTCATCTGATGACCCCTAACTTGCAAGAGCCATAACTTGAGTTCTAGAAATCTTCTCAAGGACTTCCACCACTCAAATTAAAGCTAATAACATCCTCTACAAGTCTCATGACCATCATTAGGTGAGATGAGGCTTGTATTTCAACTTATCTTCTTTGACAAATCAGTGAAAAACAAGGGATTTTACCCTAGGAACCTTGACTTTTCACCCTCTATTCTTCTTGATTTTTCTTGAGCATTCTTGGCCTAACAACATATCATTATTCTCCATGTCAAATGATGAACCCCACATCTCCTCAGTAGCCCTCAATGCCTTTCAAACAATCCTTTGACCTAGGGTTGACCCAGATGAAACCCTAGTGGACTGTCTTCCTCCCCAACTCTTGTGACCACACCAATGACTCATTTCCTTCTCCAAATGACTTTCTAAATACTCCAAGATGTCTAGATACTCCCCATGCTCAGCCCATAGCTCACAATTTCTTTGTTGATCCTCAGACACCCTTAGTTAGGAGATATACTCAATGCTTGATCTACTGACTTGATAGCTTCCCAATTCTTTCTGATGACTTGAATGAGATGGAATTTGAATAATAACCTCTTGATAGGCCTCTAGAGATGAGAATAATGATTGGTCCCCTGTTGAATGACTTGCTATACTTATGCTATGCAGATGAGTAACCTATATACACGACTCTATATGCAAATGCTAATGACATTGAAACATAAACCAAGTGAATAAAGTTGGGCAAATTTTAGGGTGCAACACATAACAACACCTACAACGACATTTATATCTACAGTGATTACATCTACATCTACAAAGTTTTGACATTTCAGACAGAGACCGAGACCGGCTCATGGTATCTTTATCATGATGCTCAGAGAAGTCATACATTTTATTATTTCAAGTTGAGTTCCAAAAGAAAAGATATACAGAAAAACAAAAAAGAAGAAAATAATAAGGATGAACCATCAACTCAATTCATCTGGATTATTACCAACCGCAACATTATGATAATAAACATATCCTTCGACTAAAAGTTTATTTCCCATCACCATGTCCTTGGTGTATGAGATACTGTTTTACTTCCTAGTATTCCCCAGTGATGTTGGTTTCCCATCTCCGCGGAGTCTTGTTGTGTCTATTTGTTCCCCTGTGACATCATTTCTTCACAGGACCGTCTGTCTTGCATTCTTCATGTCATTGCATATCATCTTTATTCGGTGGCTTCTTAGGGCCAAAAATTTGCGCAAATGTTTGTATTTAAGTCCCTCCTATCTCGTCGAGACGGAAATTTCGATCTCCATATCTCCGAATAGGAGTAACTTAAATAGGGGCATCTGTTGCACCCCAATTTTTGACCATAAGATCCCACCTCTTTAGTTTTGTTTTCATGTTTATTTATTTATTTATTAATTTGTAAGTATGTTTATTACGGCTGACCAGTTGACGCAGGCACGGTATATTCAAGTACGGATCCTCACAATCGGATGTTTAGAAGCATCATCATTTCAAAACTAATTTGAAGTTAAGACCTTTATATGACGCAAAAAGGGTTCCTTTTCAAAAAAGACTTGCAAGGTTTATTTAGAGTATACAGCAACTTGCATTTCAAGCCACGGGTCCGTTGAGGACTTTTCAAGGAGTTTCGTTTATAGAAAATGATTTCATGGTGATCTAAGGCCTCTTTCATTAAGCTATTTTCAAAGAGGAATTATCAAGAGCTACTATCTTCGAAGTTGTTTATCAGGAGTGTTTCTACATTTCAAGTTTGTAAATAGAGAGTATCATGTCCCACCGCTGTGTTGGTATATTTTGTTACAAACATCAAGGACGTGTAGTTGGAGATGGTTCTTCATACATATAAAAGGACTAGACTAGTACAAGGATGATTAAAGATGCCTAATGAGAAGGAATTCATGATTTGCAACCAAAGTTAACAACAAGGTGTTACTCGTATGTCTATGTCGTATCATTTTTTTCATCATATGTCACCATACAATCAGAGTTTGAAATACACAAAAAAAAAATGATGATGAAGAGCTATGCGGCTGCCCGGTAAGGTTTTCTCCATGAACACACGAGAATAAGACGACTCGGTAACGAACAGGCTCCCGGCAATGCTGATCTTCAAGATACCTGCTCAAATCCAATTCTCTAGTTTACGGCTTCACCGCGTAATTGGCTTCTTCAACGTCCAGGCTTCACTCTTCTTCCTCCCCGTAAGCAGAACCGAAACCAATGCAGGAACCGCACGCTATAGCCTTCCCTGCAGTCCTCACCTGCAAGTATGACACAACTGATAATCAGAGCTCATAATAAGTTATTGGTACTTTATATGATTTGTTTTCAGCAAGAGATTATAGGTGGAATAAGTAAAAGAATCAAAGTTTCAAGATATGCACCATATTTATTTTTCTTCATCTTCTGATCATGGGAACTGTGGACGCCCAGATATACTTTACCAACATTGAATCTATAGCATACAAATTTCCTTTTCAAACAAGTACAAGGAATCAAGGACATATAGATAACAAAGCTTCAAGGTGATATATAAATAAAATCCACAAAACTCTCTACATACCCTTCTGTCAATTCCAGAAGTTGTGGATACAACTCTTCATCCGCGAACGCAAACCCTTAATAATTGCCCTGGTCTATCACATAAATGCATTGGTCTCTTGCAATTTTCTACCTGAGCTGGCAACATTTCCTGATGGATTCACTAGCCTACGGACAACAAATTAGGGAGTCACAAAAGACTTGAAAGCATGAAAAATGAAGCGGGAGAATCAATACATTTACAAGAAAATTTACACACTGATAATCAACAGGCTTTTAAGTAATACCTTTACTTCATCATAGAGTTTTCGCTCCCACGCATACAGTGTATCAAGGGTGGATGAATGACTTCCGGCAATCATACATAATTCTTCAACAAAATCAACTACCAGTGAGAGTTTGCCTTCTTCTGTTGAAAGAGAACACCAATGGTTCTACACAGGTATCTGCTTATGCTTCAACTGAAGGACCTGTTACTCAAGTTGTGGACAGCTTGAACAATCATATGAGTGATATGCTGGATGTATTATCACAAGAGTGTATCACAGTTTCCTCGCAACCCTGTCAACAAAACCAAGAAACAACAAGTTAATTCTTAGAGAACTTTGAAAAGAAGTCATAACCGAAATAGACAAGCTGCAAACACCTGCTACCGCTGCTCCTCGTCACCAGTTTTTCTGATACACGCACCAAACGCAAGGCTTCTAATTCTTTGTGTGGTCCAAAGCATCTGCCACCTGTACCCGCACCTGTCAGAACCAATTGCAAATTAGTAATTGGATACTAACCGTTGAAGAATATTCAGGGGATAATAAGGAATCAAATCAAATCCTATCTAAGTTGAATCATGGGATTGAAATAGCAATTAAACGTTTAATCATGGCAATCAGACAAAAGAGGAAAGAATTTGAATTTCGTATGAACAGAAAAGGAAGGTTCAAATCCTCATTCAAGGCAGCAATCAAATTTCATTAACCCATTTGATCCTCAGCAAAGGCTATAAAAGGAGACCATCGGAATCAAACAAGAGGGGAGAACGATCACAAATAAAAACCTAACATACCGAGAAAAAATCAAAAGAGAAGAGGGGGCTTATCTCAAACTCCGCCGTGAAATCCATCATCCATCGCCTACCGCAAAGCCAACACCAGAGTTCCTCAAGTCCTCCGCCCATATATCCACCACCATAAAGCCCTTGTTACGAAGCCGTCACCGGAGTTCTTTGTGTTTCCGTCTTCGAACCTTCAACTCGTCGAACCTGCCATCTCCACAACCGCTACCGTCACCTCCCCAGAATCGCAATCCGATCGCAACTTCGTCCCCAGGGTAAAGATCCCCTCAATAAATGTTCTAATTTCTCGATTGATGTTTGTTTTGCAGGCCTTGTAGGATTTGAGAGACTGAACGGATTCAAGAGGAGGAATGACGCGAATGAAAGAGAGAGAGGAGCGATTGACGGAACAGAATGAGGAATCGATTTGGGATTCCTTGAAATTAGGGTTCCGTCAAGTTTTTTTTTCTTTTGTGTTTTATTATTTTATTTTTTTGTAATATATTTAATCACCACACTAATCACACACATAATCACCTCACACCATGATTAACACTTAATCAACAACCTTAACTCCTAATTACCTTTTAAAAAACCATTAATCTGTTCAATATAGTTCTAAACCTTTAATCTTAATTTTATTAAAATAAAAATAGTAATAATAATAAACCTACTTTTTTTAATCAATTTAATTAATTCAATTTTACAACTTATCCTCTCAAATTTTTTTTAATGTTATTAATTTACTCCAATAACAAAACCCTTTATATTTTAAAAAAGTATAACTCATCCTATTAATTCCTATTAAAATATTTTGCTAATTTAATTTTAAACTCTTTTCAAACTCAATATTTTTTTAATAAGCATTCATTCACCAATAAATAAAAAAACCTTTTATAAATAAATTACACCTATTTGTCAACTTATTTTATTTATAATAAATCCTTAGTATTTAATTAACTTTTCAGAAATAATTGGTAAAACACTTTTTATTCCATAATCATATTAATCAACTTAACTTTCTTTTTATCAATCAACTTCTCACCTAAAATCAAACATCTAAAACCAACTCACAGCGTAAACTCAATCGACTGTGCACATTCACACTTCACGACACATGCACTTACAATTAGCACTTTCATGCGTATTTTTCTGTTTATCTTTATCTGCTTTATTTTATTCACAATGCACACACTCACCTAGCGCTTTCATGCATATGTGTACAATTTACTCTTCTGCAATTTATTATATTGTATTTACATTACCGCAATTTACATTATTGCACTGCATTCCGTCCAAAGGAAAACCCTACACATGGCTCAACAATCGTGTGTAGTGCATATCATAAGCATCATATTCCCTTCGATCCTTGATTCTTCAAGTCGATCGTTTAGGATAGATCCTACCCTATAGGAAGGACCCTAATCTTACAACATAGAATAAACAAACAATCAACTTAAAAAAAAAATTCTCCAAACACGTTAGAGAAAGATGTGAATCATCTTAAGCGAGATATAATCTCCACCCCCACAACAATACAATCAAACATGTAGGAACTTTGCCTTAAGAGCGATAAAGGCATACTTGGCGACCATCCGAGTACTTAAGCCCTTTTCTTAAGACGATGCAAAGACCATTTCCTACAAACCCCTTTACACTTGTGGTGGTTACATCTCCCTTAACATGAAGACTCGTCTCTTCTCCTAAACCCAATCAAAACAACTACCCTAAACCCGTAGGAACTTTGACCACAGTCAAAGAACTCCTCTAACCCTTTAGGGTGAACTACAAAATACTCTGATTCCACTCCCGTAAGGATATGTAGGCATAAGATGCGACATCTTATCAAGTATACTTAGAAATAAACCACTAGGGTCTCTAATCCTTTAAGCAGATAAACACTTAGCAATAAACAACATAAAACAAGAGGTTCCTGTAGAGTACTACAGAAACTTAGGATGCTAGTACCTTCCCTAAGTTTAACCAACCCCCGAACCTAAAACTCTCTAACCTTGCATTTGCATTGCATTGTGGGAATTTCGATCTTTATCCCTTCCTTTGGACAAATCAAAGTTCGGTTGCAAAATGAATTAAAGATTCAAACTAATCAATAGTTTGGTATCCAAATTTCACCGCGACACATCTCACGATGCGATGAAATGCCTCAGAGAGGAATCTTGGAAGTAGAAATCTTTGACGTCTGGGGAATCGATTTCATGGGACCATTCCCACCTTCTTTTGGAAATAAATTCATACTCGTCGCTGTTGATTATGTATCGAAATGGATAGAGGTCGTTGCCGCTCCAACTAATGACACGCGGGTAGTCGTTAAACTCTTTAAAAACGTAATCTTTCCAAGATTCGGTGTGCCTAGGCTCGTCATTAGTGACGGTGGTTCGCATTTCATATCGCGAATCTTCGATAAATTCCTTTCCAAATACGGAGTAAAACACCGTGTAGCCACACCGTATCATCCACAAACTAGTGGACAAATGGAGGTTTCGAACAGGGAGATAAAACAAATTTTAGAAAAGACTGTCGCGACCTCCAGGAAAGACTGGTCATCAAAGCTGAACGAAGCTTTATGGGCATATAGGACCGCCTTTAAGACATCGATAGGCACCACACCATTCAAACTAGTTTACGGAATATCATGCCACCTGCCGGTAGAATTAGAGCATAAAGCCTTCTGGTCTATTAAAACACTAAACTTCAACTACACTGCGGCAGGCGAAAAGCGTATCTTGAACCTTCACGAGTTGGAAGAGCTAAGATTAGACGCGTACGAGAATGCACGCATCTACAAAGAAAGGACCAAGAAATGGCATGACAAACGTTCAATCCGGAAGCAGTTCAGAGTAGGAGACATCGTGCTCCTGTTTAACTCCAGATTGAAATTATTCCCTGGAAAACTAAAATCTAGGTGGTCTGGACCTTTTGAGGTCACCAAAGTCCTAAATAGTGGAGCTGTTGAAGTCACAAATCGAATCAACGCACCGTTTATAGTAAACGGACAGCGTTTGAAACATTATAATCAAAGTGAAAACAGCGACCACGTGAGCAATATGAAATTGCTCGAGATCCCCGACTAGCTTATCTCCAGGCTATCGTCAGGCTTCTGACGTTAAAGACATCGCTGATTGGGAGGCAACCCAAAGTTTTCCTGTTTTTCCTTCTAAATTTATTAAAACTATTCTCTTTATTAAACTCATAATTTCTATAAATTTCTATTATCTTATTTTCCATTATCTATATTTATTTTATATTTTTCTCTTTTATCACTTTTGTTATTTTTCTTAAAATTACGATCTGAGTGAATGTGACTTTTTCCAGGATTTTAAAAGTCATTCTACTTTTCTTCCATTCTATCCGACTAACGAGTATGGTCGACATTGACGTTACGACGGTTGTGTTTAGAGGACGAGCTCAGTAGGCCAGATTTGGGGCACTGACTCAAAGAAACTTTGCTTCGACTCTGTACTACGATACACCAACCATGGACAAGCTAGGAATTCAAGATAGCATTCAGTACCTTTTTAACCAATTAGGCTGGGAGCAAACCGCTCTCAAGACCCGATTTGCTACCTTCCGCGAACTGACACTAGAATTCCTTAGCTCCCTAAGTTACTTACCTGAATATGGCTTTGGATCCACTAAAGAGTTAATAACCTTTAGAATGTTTAGAATAGACCAAACACACAACCGTACCACGTTAGCTACCATCCTAGGCTTCCCTAGCAATCCATTCGTGTTTACTGCCATTGAAGAGGATTTTGATCTCGAATTAGACCAATTCTGGGGTTCCATCACCGAAAACTATCACCCGGAACCGAACGACATGCATAACCATGATATACACAATCCAGCCTTCCGCTATTTCCATAGGATATTAGCCCATACCCTCTTTGGTAAGGAAGAAAACATCACAGCAGTCTCAAAGGACGAGCTGTTCATCCTTTTCTGTGCTTCCCAAGGCCGCCCTGTAAATGTTGTCCCTTTTATGATGAGGGCATTTACACGCATCAATCAGGATCCGCACTCACCCATTTTAATAGGAGGCCTAGTCACCATGATCGCCCACGAGATTGGTCTGAGGTATTACCTGAACAAAGTCGTCCGTTTCGGCAATCTCAGAGCAATGGACATCCAGTTCTGCTTCAACAGACGCATTCTAGGTACCTTAGGACCAGGAGCCTACGAATACCTAATAGCTGATCAACCTGTCCACCTTTTCACATTGCCCAACCATGAGCTAACCAGTATCCATAACAAAGATAATTGGCTCTATGAATTGGATGAGCCTATGGGACCTCCATCACCTCACTCCACACCCCAGGCTTATATGTATGACAGTGATCAAGTCTCCGAAGCGCATGACTATTTATACTACCAATACTATGAGTCCGAAGTAGAGATCGATCCTGAGACCCCTCCTAACTACCATAGTTTTCCTGACCCCACGCCTGAACAAAACACAGATAAGTTAGACACTGTTCTGAAAACTGGAGACAACCTCAAGTTGGAAGTAACCACTGTCAAAGATGAATTAACGCAGCTTCATATGGATTTCGTTACCTTCATGGACTTGGTTAGTGACCAATTTAATACTGTTGTTCAACAGGTCAACAATTTGAAGAAACCAATGGAGTGATCTTCTAGTTTTTGCTTTAATTTATGTTTACTGCATTTTACATTATTCGCAATTAGTTCATTTTACAACTATTTACTCTTCTTGGATATTGTACTACCGTACGCTCAATTTTTGATTTAATGTTATTTTCATTTCAGTTCTACACTTACTTATGTTTCCTGTTCATTTTTTTGATTGTCATTATTCCATTATAACTCATATTTCCATAATTTCCACTGTTAAATCGCCCAACAAGCAAAATTCTGCAATTCTGCAGACTTTGTTGATGTGACGGTCGTCACACTTCCACCACGGTCGTCACGCGTGTTACGACCGTCACAGACCCCTGACGGTCGTCATGCAGAAAAACCCCCAATTCTGTTTTAAACAGAGCTGCGCCCCTCCCCTTTCCCTCTCCCCTAATTTCCCACTCTCCAATTCTCAAAACCCTATCAAGAGCTCCAAATCCCCCATAAACCACTCACCATTTTCACCCTCTCATTCCCCGATTTACAGTACCCACTGCACTCCCCCGCATCACCACTCTCTGAAATCTCATAATCTCCATCCTCTGCACTCCTCTCACAACAATGGCCGGTGCTAACCCGAATTCAGCGACATCACCTTCTGCGAAGGAGAGGCCGGTGAACGGCAGCAGACAAACTTTCTCGCATTCCATCAACGGTCGCTACAACCGACCCGGTATGCTCATCTGAACTCTCTGACGGAACTCGGAATCCTTGACGGTGTTACTTGGATGCTGCAGAGAGCCGGCATCTGGCATCTCTGCATCACTCCCCAGCCCACCTACGAGCAACTCACGCTGGAGTTTCTCAATTCTTTCGCCTACACAACATCATCCGGCGATGCCAACCAACTCCACGGTGCCGCCTGCTTCCGGATGTTCGGCACTGAATACCAGGTCCCCCGGGACCGCATCGCCGTCATCCTACAGTTCACCCACAGCGACGATGCTCACCGCCGCATCTCAGACCAGTTCTACCAAGAGGCCTTCCCTCTCTGGAACAGCCTGACCGGAACCACTCCAGATAACTGGGATACGCTGAACGCCACTCATATCCATAACCCAGCTATCCGCTACTTCCACCGCGTGTTGAGCAACACCGTATTCGCTCGTGACAGTAACCATAAGGTCAACTCGAAGGAGCTGTTTTTCCTCCGCTGTGTGTTCGCTTCAGAGCCGGTTAACACCGCCCCGTTTCTCTTGGCTCACATTCAGGCCAACTGCAACCGCGGCGCCAAACCTTTTTACTTCGGTGGCATCGTTACATCCATCGCCATAGGTCTCGGTCTTGGCGACCGCCTCTAGACACTCCACCAGATGCCTCCCGTATTCCTAGACATCGACCACTGCCGCGCCTCCCACCTCATCAAGGCCCGCCGTGATGGCCGCTATCATCCTGTAGTGCGCGGCCGCACTATCCAGAGCATCATCCTGCCTTCCCGCACTACCCAGATACATCCTGAGGACAGAGCCAACTGGCTCTTCGACACTGCTGCCCCTGCTGCCCCAACACAAGACAACATCCCAGAGCCCAGGGACGAAGTTTAGGAAGAGCTCGACAGAGCCGACCAGCCTAAGCCTTCACACGCAGCTGCTGCCGCTGGCCCTACCACACGCCGCCGCCCCCGTCCTGCCACTGATGACACATCTGCGGCCCTTCTCCGCTGCATCGAGCAACAGGACCAGATGATGCTCATGATGGAGCAGCAGAACCGCAGGGCTGCGGAATTTGGAGCTTGGCAGAGAGAGCAGACCGGCCAAATCCAGCAGTCTCTGCAGATGATGCACGACATCCATTCCGGCATGGCTGACGAGATGGCGCACCTCACTGTGCGAGTCGACGGTCTCCGGGATTACATCTTCCACACCGGGGCTTTGAACCTCGCCGCCCGTGATCCCCCAGTCAGAGGTCGAGGCAGAGATAGAGGACGAGGACGGGATCAGTAGTATCTTCATTTTTGCCATTTTTGTTGCTTTTTCTGTATTTCCTTTGTATCTCCCTTCCGCATTCCTTCAAATCAGTGGGGACACTGATTGAGATAGTGTGGGATCGTTATTTCCTTTTCATTTCCCTTTCTCATGTTATTTCCAATGTACTTGTTTTTTTCGAATTTAAAGAAATTTCAACTTTCGGTTTCGGCAAATAAGCTCTTATATATATATATATATATATATATATATATATATATATATATATATATATATATATATATATATATATATATATATATATATATATATATATATATATATATATATATATATATATATATATATATATATATATATATATATATATATATATATATATATATATATATATATATATATATATATATATATATATATATATATATATATATATATATCTTCGTTACATGAACTCCCCGCGTTTCGTATGATTATACAAAGAAATCTTTAAGCATCACGAGGACATGCCAAAGTTCAATCAAGTATGGAAATCCCGAGAAGAAAATCTTTACAACTCTATTACCGTCCTGACACCTTAGACCTCCGGTTTATGCGAGTCCGTTTCACTACCTACACGTACCGAAGCTTCAAGCTCCTACTCAAACGTAGCCCCCAGTAGTTTATACAAGCAGTCAGCACCATCCTAAATGCTTCTAAGCGATGAAACCGATGCAAATAAGTGTGTGTGATCTCTGACTCGAAATGAAAAAAGAACCAATCATGAAGAAGAAAAGCCATATAGCCCAATCATAGAGACATGTCCCTTCTAAGTTAGGTGCTCCTCAACCGAGCATTTAGCCCAACGGTACAGAAAGTCTTTGGAAATCAATAGCATAAGCTTATGTGCAAAGAAGAATCGAAATAGAAAAGAGATCATAGCCGCTAACAGGTTGACTTGCCATGAAAGTATACGGATAACAGGCTTAATGTGACTGCGCCAGAGTGAACCGGGTAAAACTTGTTGCAAGGAACTTGACGCCAAGATGCAGTAGCATGATTGGAACTGGCTTGCATAAAAAGGAGGCCTTCGAAGACTAACAACTCAGTGTCACCACCGTATGTGTGTTGTTTCAATTTTTGTCTTGGACTTCCTAACTTGTAATTTGAAAAAAAACCTCTCGGAAGGGAGGAGCGTGCCGCGTGTTTGCCACATTTTTCTAACTTTTACTTGAGGACAAGTAAAGATTCAAGTTTAGGGGAGTTTGATAACGCGAAAATATATCTATAAAATGACGTATGTTCTAACTAATTTTTGACCGATTTCACTCCGAATTCGGGGCATCCCATGCTATTTGTCTAAGTATTATGCAGGTATTCGAAGAACATGTCCAAGTAAAGCAATATGAAGAAAAGGAACAAAAACAAGTGGAAAATGCATGAAAAACCAAGTGAAAACCAGCTGAAACAAGCCAGACTGATATGACGACCGTCACAAAGCTGTTACGACCGTCATGCGTGTGACGACTGTCACACAGCCATGAGGACCGTCATGCAGCCAGAACGTGGCAGAATGCAGTCACGTGAAATTTCTCCCCTCAAAGACCAAAAGTGTGGCCACTAACTCCTATTTTTTCTGCCTCAAACCCACTTCCTGAGGGAATAACCATTAGATACTCTCCCTCTATAAAAGGAAGAGGTTGGGACCTGAAAAAGGGAGCCGAATTAAAGACAATGAAGTGCTGCCAATTCGTCTTCAGAGCAACCTTTCCATTATTCTATTCTTATTTGTTTCTCTTTCCTTTCTCTGCATTCTTTGATATTTTGTAATTTCTATTTCCCTTGTACGATCAATTGGCACCAAGACCAGAATCCTGCCAACATTTGTGGAGGATCTGCCCAAAAGCCAATTGGAATATTTTACAGGTTTTAAATTTTAATCGTAATTTCAGTTTTCATTATGATGCATGTTATTTATTACTGTTCTTATTTATGTATTGCCATTTCTATTTCCATGTCTAGCTAAACTACTGTAATCGATATGTAATAATAATTTAGACGGAATTTGATAATAATTGGCGTAGTTTTTCTCTTTTCAAAAACTCAGTTATGGTTTTAGTTTTTAATCAAAATTCTAAATAAATCTTTGTCACGACAGTGAGAAGCTATTTACGGTGGTTTTGCCACGACAGTGGGAAACCATATTAAGGTACAAACCAACAAGCGACAGCTGAGGTAAGGCCAGATAGTAAAAACTAGGCATTCGATTTAAAAACAGCGAAAGCGCTTTAAAAAGGATTAGAACTTAGAGATTTTCAAAAGGTAACTTTAACCCCGAACGGGATAGCGAAAGCATACGTTCCGCCTTAGAGTTGCGACTAGCGTCAACAACCATCGTGAGACAAAAGTCTTTAAATCACTATTTTCTTCTTAAACTAAGTTTGAAAACATTTAATACGCCAATAAGTTGTCAAATCCCCGAAGAACAAAATTATTGCATATCGATTCATAAATTCATATCTTAAGTAAAACCTTAGTTCCCTTTAGTTTACGCATTTATTCTGCCATTATTCAACTTGAAACCAAACCGACCTAGCTAAACACCGTAACACCCGATAACACTAGATTGATTACGAGTCCCTGTGGGATTGATATCTATTATTACTACGCGATAGACTGTGCACTTGCAGTTAGATTTGTTAGACATAGAAAGTCGCGATCACATGGTTATCGTACTTCAGTGCGTACGTCGACTGAGGCAACTCCTTTCTCATTGGTGTATGGTATGGAAGTTGTCCTACCATTAGAAGTCGGGATTCCTTCCATGAGGGTGTTGGTTGATGTGAAGCTTGATGAGGCAGAATGTATGAAGGATAGGTTGAATCAAATTAGTCTGATTGACGAGAAAAGATTGGCAGCTATCGCCCACGGCCGTTTATATCAGAGCAGAATGAAGAAGGCCTTCGATCAGAAAGTGTGCCCTCGACATTTTCAGGCAGGTGATTTAGTGCTGAAGAGGATCCTCCCTCTGCAAACAGATCACAGGGGCAAATGGACTCCCAACTATGAAGCTCCATATATGGTAAGGAAAGTCTTCTCTGGAGGAGCCTTACTATTGTCAACGATGGACGATGAAGATTTTACGTCCCCTATGAACGCAGACACAGTCAAAAAATACTTTGCTTAAAATAGATTCGCTGGATAGAAAAAGAAAGTCCAGGCAAAAATTGGGCATCCCGGCGAACCATAAAAGGAAAAGGGTTCGGGTAAAAATTAGGGATAAAAGAATAAAAAAAGAATAAACCCGCAAAGTTGAAAACCTGAAAAGGCGACTTTGGCAAAAAAGGGTATCCCGGTGAATTGAAAACCCGAAAGGGCGATTCAGGCAAAAGTTAGGGATTTAAAAGCAAACGACTACGGTCTGCGTTCTACCTGAACACAGTGGATTCTTGGAGGACCCGAGGGTTAACAAGTCAGTCTCTTCAGAAGACAAAGCATTGGTGAAGCATCAGAGTCATGCGAGTCATAGTCGAATCGACACATGGTGGTTGTCCATTTCCACATTGCCGACACTTGTACATCTTTTAATTTGTACTTTTTGCGCAGCTTTCTCTTTTCAGGAGTTGCATCCGATGTAATCTACCTATTTACAGGCCATTTTCAATCAATGAAGTATTTTCCACATAAAGCTTTCTTTTCTTGTTTTTGCTTTTACTGTTTTGTCTGCAAAAGGACGCCAGATTGTTTTTGATAAAACTTTGCATACATAAACTTGTGGGGCTTTGCTAATCATAATTGAAATAATGATTTATTTGAATGGTGTCATGGACGATGACCGAAATAGCCTTTGCTGCATACAGGGCACATTGTTTTTTTGTCATTTGCAAGGCTCTCACCGTTGAGATTGGTTTCAAAAGAATGTCTCACCAACAATGACATGTCTCTATCCCCACAGGGTGATGATATCAGATCAGAAGTATCTCCTCAGCAGGTTGAGATTGTGGTATGCACTTATCCCCAACAGGTGGATTTTGGGATTATTCCCCAGCAGCGGAGCAAGTTCAGTGTTGTTCCTCCATAGAGTCTATGTCATTGACTCAAATCCCCAAGCAGAGGTGGACGTTGATTCCCTCAATGAGTATCCCAGTGAAGTCGCCATCCGCAGCTGAATCCAGTGGTTATTGGTTATTCTTTGGAGCTAAATTTTGGGATAACATCCTAATAAATTCCTCTCAAGCCCCGGTAGAATGGACTTATTCCTAGAAGAGGAGAGCTATCTCTAGTAGATCAGCATTTTCTCTAGAAGAGTTTTGATCTGGAAGGCCATTCAGGGCATTTCCCCCATAAGAGTTTTATTCTGGAATTCCATTCAGGGCATTTTCCCAAGAGAGTTCTATTTCCAGGAGGCCGTTCAGGGCGTTTTCCCTAGCACGAGTTTGCTTGCCGTTTATTTCGACACCTTTTCTCGGTGGTGCTCCTTTGCATTTGCATTTTGCATAGCATCCTTACAAATTCGTAGCATTTCCATTTCGTATGAAGCATTACGCCATATTCAAATATATGCATACGAAGCATAATTCAGGTTGTTACCTTTTGTTTACAAACATCTCTCTAGTAGATAGCGGCATATTTCATGAGCCTGTGTAGTATCCAGACCCCAGCAAAAATCATTGATAGATGTGTTCATCTTATCTTCATCTTACCGAAAGAGTTTGCTTGTTTTAGCTCCTCTTTCCCTCAGCGGAATTCTCTTTTCCAGGTTGTGAATCAATTGATTCTATTTCCAACTTCATGTTGAGGTTGTCTAACTTGTGTTAGTAGTTGTGTTCCGACTTAGTGTCGAGCCTGCTGTTTAGCAGATGTCTTTTCCGACTGAGTGTCGAACCCGCTGGTTAGCAGATATTTGTTTCTTCCCGACCAAGTGCCGAGCCTGCTGGTTAGCATATGTCTTTTTCGACTTAGTGTCGAGCCTGCTGGTTAGTAGATGTTTGTTTCTTCCCGACCAAGTGTCGAGCCTGTTGGTTAGCAGATGTTTGGTTCTTTCCGACTGAGTGTCGATTCTACTGGTTAGCAGATGTCTTTTCCGACTGAGTGTCGAGCCTGCTGGTTAGCAGATGTTCGTTTCCTTCCGACTGAGCGTTGAGCCTATTGTTTAACAAATGTTCTTCTAACTTTGTGTCAAGACTGTCTAACTTGTGTTAGCATATGTCTTTTCCGACTGAGTGTCGAGCCTACTAGTTAGCAGATGTTTGTTTCCTTTCGACTGAGCGTCAAGCCTGTTGTTTAACAGATGTTCTTCCAACTTTGTGTTGAGACTGTCTAACTTGTTTATCAGTTTTGTTCCGACTTGATGTCGAGGTTGTGTTTAATAGTTGTTTCGACCATGTGTCGAGGTTTTTTAACCTGTGGTTAGGAGTTGGTTTCCTATAACTTTCGAATACATTTCCCTTGTGATTCCACTTTAGTGGACAAATTCTACAGTTTACTATTCTGCGGTTGGCAAATTTTTGGGTCCTTTTGTATTCAATACCTTTTACCTTGAATGTTTGAAAGTGGTTGTTTTTCATACCTTCAGGTCCAAGTCGTTTGAATAGGGGCAGTTGTTGCACTCCAAAATTTACCCAACCTTTTTCTTTTAACTTAGCTTATGTTTCTTTAGCATTTAGCATTTGCATAGCATTGGTTCTAGACAGGGGATCAAGATGTTGTTTTGTTACTCAAGAGAGAAATTTCATGTTCAAGTTCAAGCAAGGGTACATTTGTAAGTCATCAAGAGTTCAACATCATCAGGATAGGTCTCAAAACTCCTTGAGAGGAGAGAGTTTGTGTTTGGGCATCACCTCTTATCTTGAGGATGATTGGAGGATACATGAGGTCATTTTCTTAGAGGAGACATGGTTCAAGGGTTCAATGTGCATCTTGAGGGTTCTTTATGGAGTGTGTATGGTCACACAACTCATTTGCAAGAGCCTCAGTCAGTGGATAAGAAGTTAGGGTTTCATCTGGTCAACCAAAAATCAATTGTGGACTTGAGAGAGCTCAAGGCTTGGCTTTTAATCTTGGAAGCCATGAGAAATATTCAAAATAGACTTTCTTTAAAACAACAAGTGAGTTTATTTTTATTGCGCATTTAAGAAGATCAAAATAAAATCAAAGCACAACTGAATAACACAACTTAACTTTATCCAAAACTCATTTATCTAAACGGGATATGATCACAATCATAAACTGATTGGTCAATGATATAATGAGTTATGATTGAAAGACTAAAATACAAATTTAATCTTATAAAACTAGAATTAGATCTAATAGAACTAGAATAAGCTAGACTAGCATGATAAATTGTTATTCTAGTTCCACCACTAAGAATTATTAGTGTTTAATATCTAATGTGCCTCATTTTTTTGAATGGCATTATGGCAATGTTATTAGGAAAATTCATAAATGATACTACTCAAAATTCAACAACACGTGTGAACTGATTACTTAAAATAAATAATAATGAAAATAGAAAATAGAGCGATATGTTAGACCGATAATTGTAGAAGAGAGATATATGTGAAATAAGGTGGGGACCTCATGAGACTTTGGTGGTGTATATAAGAAACTTGTTAGGGTAATCTTAGGGCACTTTCATACACATTATTCTTCTCTCTTGCTTTTCCCCTGCGACTATAGATATGAACTTTGTGAAGAAGTGTAAGAGAGTATGGGGAAGCAGCAAGAGATTGCATGATCCAGAAGGCAGTAGTAGCAGTTGCAGCTATGACAAATTATCAGACAAGTGCCACAAAAAGCAAAAAGACAACCATAAGAAACCACCAAACGGTTGTGTTTGTGTCTACGTTGGACCTGAGAGACAAAGATTCGTAATCAAGATCAAAATATTCAACCACCCTTTGTTCAAAACTCTTTTGGAAGGTGTTGAGAGTGAATATGGATATAGAAACGATGGTCCTCTATGGCTTCCTTGTCATGTTGACTTGTTCTATGAAGCACTTGGGGAGATAGAAAGTGCTGAAGATGATATGGCTTTTGTGGGATGCAATTTTCTAATAGGTCACAAACACATCTCAGTTTCACAATATTCTCCATTGTCTTGTCGTTCTAACTTGAGTTCATGTGATGCCAATTACGAGGTTTTGGTATAATGTTGTAAAATTAGTTGGTGTAGATATTTGGTAGACTTGATACTCTCTCATTTACATTATGTAGGGTGGAGTTGTTTAGCATAAATTAAGAAATAAATTTTGATTAACAAGTAAATTTTAAGATTTATAAATTTGTAAATAGTTCGACAAATAGCAAGAGTTATGGTGCTTATAAAAAACAAGTATGTGTTTTTTTGTTTTACCAGAAAAAACTCAATCAATTAATCCAAAATTGTGGATTAAAGACTTTCCTTACAAGAGTATTAGGATTGGCAAGCTTAAGACTAATTTTCCTGGAGAGATTTTTATCTCATCCTAGGTAGGGGAATAACATTTTATAAAAATAAAAAAAATACTTTTTAAAATTTGGTGATTTGTTCAGACGCATCTACGGACATACAACTCATTTATTTTTTAAGTCACGTCTCAATTTTAAGACTAAATCTAGTTTGAAAATATATTTTCGGAGTATTTTTCAAAATATATTTTCGAAACTTGAAAAAAATTGGTAGTTCAAGTCAAGTATAAATATTTGTGTGGAAAATAAATATAAAATTTTAAGATCGCATGTAAATTTCTTTTAATCATTAACATATGATATAATACAATCTTCATTAAAAAAAACATTATAAATATTTGTGTGAGACATTGAATTTTAAGAATGTTGAATAATCATGTGTAAACTTTTTTATCATTAACATATGATATAATACAATCTCATAAAAAATAGATTATGTAATAATGAAAAGTCTAGCTTTAGTATTAATGATATATAGATTGTATCGATACATGAAAATGTATAAGTGAAATCTGAAAAATTAGAACCATTTGAAATTTTGAATTACCAACTTTTGCACGTTTTGGAAATGTATTTTTAAAAACATTCAAAAATATAATTTTAAATTATAATTAATCATAAAATTGAGGTGTGACTCAAAATCAAATGAGTTGTGTGTGCATGAAATGTGTCTAGAGATATATCTTCAAAGTTTGGAGTAATTTTGACTTTTCTCACGATGTCCTAGTAAATTATAAGGTGCATTAAGAAATCCCCTTTTTGAATAATAGTTAATTGAGCCAATATGTGTGTCAATCGGTTATGGGCCCTTTGAATGTTACTAATTTCTCCTAACTCAAACTCAGCTAAGATTTTATGTATACCCTTCATTTGGCTACCAATGTGAGTTCTATCACCCAACACAATGCCCTTGTCCACAATCCCAACACTTTAAGTGAAAACCCTAATCTGTTTCAGACCCATTATTTGTGTCACCGTTAGAGCATGGATGATGGATTAGGCTTCCACTGCCATGGATCAGACTCGTCCACTCCCGGTGAGTTCGAAGTTTTGTTCTTATCGTTCATGTTGTTTTGTTTGCTTGTTTTGTTCAAATTAGCTTTAGAATTCTTAAACGAAGAATAAATCTTTCTCTTCTCGTGATGCTTGAACTTCTATTTGTTCTTATTACCTTTTGACTTCTTTTGAATTTAACGGTTTGTAGAAACTTCCAAAGTAACTTCAAAGATGGTGTCTTCTTGGTCATGGTTAAACCTTTTGCTTACGTTGTCTTCATTGGTCTGGCCCAAGATTTGATGGAAAGAGTTGTCAACCGAATATTAGGCATGAGTGTTAACTCTGCAGCTAGTAAACTTTCTCATCTTTGGCAAGTTGTGATGTATGAAAATCTCCGTATTATGGTATTGATTTTGCTTAAAATTTTGGCACATGTTGTTTTTCTGATTTTTGTTCTCACTGTTGCACCTTATCATTTTAGGTGCCTACTCTCTATTTCCCTAACTTGTTTACCAGAAGATAAGTTCAGCTTATGAGAATCAGTGTTCCTTATCTTGCTAGAATTTCTATTTGGTCTCCCTATGCCTGCCTTGGTAAAAGTCTGAATACAATCCTTGATCCTTTTATTCTAACCTTGATTGTTAGTAATAATATAGTTTGTGTGCTTATTCTCCAAGTTTGCTTTCTTGGGTTCTTTAAAAACCCAATAAATTGTGCAGCAAGAATCACATGTATTAAGCTATCAAATTAGGTACTGAAACATATAAAAATATCAAATAAAATACATAGTACATAAGTCTCGCAGACGAAATGTATATCCGAAACAAAATGCAAGCAGCACAAAGTGATAAAATAGCTAAGGTGACGCCAATAAAACTGCTCCATCACACCATATTGCCTTTACCTTTAGCTGTAGTCTGATCACCTGAAAATTTTATCAATAAAAGGGGTGAGGATAAACTATCTCAGTAGAGTTCTCCTATCTTAGGAGTCCTCTCGGCCAAGGGGATTTACATAACTATTCTAAGGTTCCTTGTTTTCTTTATTAATTTTGTTCAACACGAAAAAATGCAAATATGTATGTGAGTCCTCGCATAGTTTGTCACAAAGATCCTAGTACTTCAGAATCATTACGAAATACCCACATGGAAAGGTCTTTCGGTTACCTACTTACCTACTTTTGAGTTATCGCCCTCAAGGTATGGTCTTAGGGTATTACTTGCCTTCCTACTTTTGGGACGCACTCATCAACGAGTCAAAACTAATAACATGCATATCAAATTATCAATATAGATAAATGGGTCATGCTTAGATTGTAATATATTGCATCATCAATCATTAAGATAGGCACGGTGTATCGATAATAGCATATCGCATGACCAATCCAGATGAGAGGCACCATGTTTTGATCACGGTATATTGACGTACTTGGTTAGTGGGAGTTTGTTCTTTATGTCACTTTTTTCATGTTATATTTTATATTGGGCACTTTAAGTATTGGATTGTCAAGTACTTTCTATGTTAAATAATCGATATTACAATGAATATTATTATTAGTATTATTAGTATTATTTGTCATTATTTATTTATATGTCAATTGTTAAAATTGGGACTCGGTGTCATCGGAACCACCGTGTCTATGGTCGACACTAGTTTGAAGTTCAAGGTATGGTTATAATTTTGAGCTCGACATCTTCGGGACCACTATATTGGTGATCGGTGCCATATTGGAGTTGAGGTATGATTTTAAGCTCGGCATTGTCTGGACCACTGTGTCGGTGGTCGATGCCATATTGGAGCTGAGGCATTATGGTTTGTAAAACCATACAATTTTTTTGGCTTTAATGCATTTGAAAGAAATTGTTAAGGACTGACAAAAAAAATAGCAGTTGGTTGTTGGATCACATTAGCAGGTTTTTTTTCACACTCCACACTGATGACTAGTTGACGGAGTACGTAGTATTTGTAACCATGGAAGGTTTTATGTCAATGAAGAATATAATAATCGTCGTGATTCAATACTGCTTTACTTTTGTTGGATGGAGTCATATTCAGATACTGCACCTGGAATCATGCATTTCCTTAAAATGTGCCCGCATTTTAAGAAATTAGTCATTAACTCAAGAGTCGTTTTCAAACTGTATTTTAAAATAAAAATCATACAATTGATTTCGTCCAAGTGGGAGAATGTTAGATTTATCTAACTTTTTATGGGTTACAATCAATTGTTGTTTAGTTTGTGAAAAACAGGTTAATCATGATTTTGATAGGGGTGCATATATAAGTCATGTTATTAGTTAAGTGATCTCTTCTATAACTAAAGGCTGGGTATCTGAAATCTGATTGGTGTGGGTAAAAGTGTGGGCTTTAACCTTAGGTCCATAATGGGTAGGGACTAGGGTTATATATATTATATGGTTAGGTCCCCTCTGTAATCACAAGAATCAGAAATATAACTGACGGCTCCACAACTTGCCCCATTGAAAGTTGTGAACGGGAGCGTGAGATACAGAGAAAGGTCTGATCATTCATCCTTTCGGGATTCCGAATTATGACTTCAACAAGTGAGTATTGATGTTCTAATTTCATATATTGACAGATAAATTTTTCCGCGTATGTGTATATATATATATATATATATATATATATATATATATATATATATATATATATATATATATATATATATATATATATATATATATATATATATATATATATATATATATATATATATATATATATATATATATATATATATATATATATATATATATATATATATATATATATATATATATATATATATATATATATATATATATATATATATATATATATATATATATATATATATATATATATATATATATATATATAAAAGACAAGTGGCTCTACTTTTCTAGAATTTTTTCATCATTTTTAAGTTATACGAATTGTAAGTTAAATCTTATTTCTTCATGGCAAGTCTTTAAAATGTGTTATTGATATCTCCGATCATACATCCATATCCATAATATATAGACCAAAAACCAATTAGTTTGAAATTGAAGTGATAGATATTCAACGTTGCACTTTTTGTAATGGAAGCAAACATCATCGTATCGCGTCTAAGTCATTACGTCGTATTAGCAGTATTACACTTCTCACTTACTAGTTGATGGGGAAAGCCCCTATTGGTGAGAACTTTGTGAATTGAATTGTAGGCTTATTAACTACCAGTCAGAAATGACTGCGTGATGGGGAAGTTCTCATAACTTTTTTTCCATATGATTCTTTGACTTTTGTATTATGAAAGTACATATATTCTGTCCCCATTACCAACTATGAGTTGACGTAGCAAGCATACTTTCATTCATTATTGAAGAAAAGAAGAAAAAATGTTTTGTTTATAAGATACAAGCAAAAAGAAACTTATTAACCATAGGACACAAAGGCACTTTAAAAAACCATGTTTGCAATTCATACCACTCTTCTCCCAAATTACAAGCACAACATATTCTTGCTACCTTAACGATACATGAAATATCGACACAACGCCAAAAAAAAAAATATATAAAAAATTGTTTCTTTCGCTAAGAGTTGATACTCACAATGCCGTTAACGTTTATTCTGGTATACAACAACGAGTGGGATATGTGGACCAATTTCTGTGACTCCACCAATTCTAAAATTGTGAGATTCTCGTGAGTCGTGCTTGAGCCACTATTGAATTTATAATATTTATCCTATAATGCTTAAAAGGAAGGGGAAGAAATCTAAATTAATCCTGCGTGCAAGTGTTTTTCCTACAAATGCAAGGAGATTTGGAATCGGGGGTTAGTAATACTAACAGAAGCTATTAACACTATTAATACCCTGAATATCTATAGTACTCTATATGAACCTTTTGTATATTTTTTACTATCAGTTATTTCATCTACTTAAGTTGTTTACTGTTTGATTAGGAAAATCTTAACCTATGGGTGAGAATGAGAATATGAGGTGTTTTTATTGTTTTTGTTTTATGAAAGGTATGGGGACCTAAAGAATTTTATTTAAAGGTGTGATCGCTAAGATCTCGCAATCTTATGCCTACGTATTTTGAAAATAAAATTGAGAAATCAGAGCGTTCGTAGTTCCACTTAACTATGGGTGAAATTTGTATCTTGTTCAAACCCCCAAGATAATGAAGCTAAAAAGGTATTTGTGTATCTTATTCAAAACCCAAGATATGAAGCTAAAAGTTTTGTTGGTTTAAAATAAAAGATAAATTGTCATTCTAAAGGGAGATATTTCACTTATTCATCACAGACATTTGAGAATGATATCATAAGGGAAGAAGTTTTGAACTTGGATGTTAAAGAATCCTAAGCAATGCCACATCTTTCTTTATGAGTCTTTGCATGCTAAGAGAATGACTTTAACTTGGATATATTGTCAACAAGTGTGCCACTTAGATGAAAGAAAAGTTTTGGACCATGACAAGAGAAGGACTCCAGCTTGGATTTTGAATCAGCAAGTGTGCCACTTACATCACTTATATGGAGAAAAAAAAATTTTATGTTTGATTTTGAATTGTGGTGTATATAAGAGATATTTTCCTACAGAGATGACTCAATGACTCAATGTCTCATCTCTGGGGAGAAGTTGATTTATTTGAGTATCTTGTTCAAAGTCCAAGATGTTGAAGCTAATATATTTGTATCTTATTCAAAGTCCGAGATGTGAAGCTAAAAATATTATTATAGCATGAGAGAAGGCTGACTTAACTGGGGAGAATTTAAGTTGATGGTATTTGTATGAAACCCAAGATGGAGGCTATGGTGCTAAGAAGCCTGAGGATCCTTGTATGAAGCCCAAGACGAGGCTAGGGTGAAGTTGACTTCATCCAAGGGGAACTAGGGTTTCACCTAAGTTGTAGTTGAGTGAACCTTGATGTTTAAATGAGGTGTTATGAATGTCAAGAGAAACTTAATATGAATAAGTATATGACAAGTGCCAAAAATGTTTCCCCCTAGATTCCATTATCATTATAGGTGCATCAAGCATTGATTATTTAACCTTAACCTATTTCAAGTTTTTCTTTGTCATGATGCAGATGAATTAGGGTTTCATACAGTCAAGAAATTAAAGTTTGTAGGGATGAATCAGTTAAGGTTTTGGATTGATTCTCTACATAACAAGTCTCTATATCATCAAGGATATCACATGTGATCAATAATAAGTCCAATTTGAGGTTGTCACAAAGAGAATGGAAGCAGTGCAGTGCAAGAACCCTAATTAGGGTTTCTTGTTAGAAAAGTCAAATGTAGTTTTACTTTTGGTCTAGAAGGTTTTCCAATGAGTTAATTGTGGCCCATGAGGCTCATATGACCCAATTAAGTATACCCAAGAAGTTTCAAGGTCTCAGGGAACCCATAACATCAACAGCCGATTCGGAGATTTTCAACTGTTTGGTTCGTCTATTAGGAAAAGTCAACTCATTGACCAACAGGTTTTCTACCCCAACTTGAATCCAATCTTATTTCCAACATCATTTCACATCTAATTATGAAGTTTGGTGGAGATTTAATCAAGAATTGATAGGTAACTTGCAAATCAAGAAACAAGGGTAAGTGAAAAAACCCTAATTTTAGTCAAACTTTAAATGGTCATAACTTCCTAACCACGCATCCAAATGGAGTGGTTCAAAGCTTGTTGGAAAGTTCTTAAGGAGACTTACAAAAGTGTCATACTGACCTATGAGGAAAAAAATGAATGTATTTGGAGTTATGAATTCAACAAGTTGTGAAGGATTTTAAATACTTAGAAATTATGAGGTTTCTTGACTTGTAAGTCAAGAATTCAGCATTTTCACAAGGGGTTTTGACCTAGTTTCAAGTGGAATGAGTTCCTAACTCAAACACCAATTTTGTATTAACCAATGAGTTATTTCTAAAAAGTACAAGTGGGTTCCATAACTCCTCATGGTTAGGGAGAACCAAAGCTCACAAATTGGCAAAAACTCACAGCTGCAAAACCAACTCAGCTTGGATGTCTTGATTCCAAAGCTTCCCAAATCAACTCTAATCAAGGACTAAGTCTCATTTCTGATCTTCACAATGCTAATGGAAGTGTTAAGCATCATATCCTACGAGTTTGGCACAAGAAATGAAGAAAATCATTGTTTAATGCAAGTTGCAAAATTGAATAGTGAAGAAAGAGAAAAATGGTGGTTGCCCTTCACCTCCTATCCTCTCAAGCGTGATGGAAATGACCTATAGGGCATGGAAAATATCTTGTTATTGTGGCTTGAGGTCAGAAATGAAGATTGCATTGGTTCCTCTAAAGATTTCCAAAGTTACAAGGTCAAAGTTGGCATTTTGCAACATTTTGCCCATGCCTCTCCCTCAAGACCCTTGCCTATAAATAGAACATCATTATCACATCTAAACACACCAATTCCTTGCTAGAAACCAGCTAGAACTCCCTCCCTCACTCAATCACCAAGTTCTTGCAAGTTTGAACCAAGTTTCAAACCATTTCCAAATTTGTCTTGCATTTTCACTTCCAAAACCATTTCCAAACACTTTCCAATTCAAACGACACTTCAAACACATCACAAATGATGTGTTAGAACTGTCCAAGACCTCACTTTAGCCAGAAAACCATCCAAGCCAAAAGTCAACTTTCAAAACCTCATTTATTGACTTTTCTGCATTTTGGAGAGCAGTCATCAAACCACTGTATTTCCTTGGGTTCCAATACCACTCACACCTTACATATAACCTATAAAAACTATCCATAAGTGATTCACACTTCTATAACAAGATTTGAGCAAGTTGGCCTAGGAAATCTTTGGATTTTCGGGTGTTTTCTCCACTTGCAAGGCATTCTGATCACTAGTTCACTCGGAGGCAACTTTGAGCACCTACTCATCATTCTTGAAGTATTTGTAGACCATCAAGGAGTTTGTAGGATCTTTGGCTTTCTTGTTTCTCAAGCTTGCATCATAAGGCTACAAGAGGTAAGCCTAAAACTTACATTTCTCATGTTACTTTGAGTTCTAGCTGTGATTTTGAGTTGAACATTGTTTAAACATGTTTTTTGTATGTTATGTGTCATGTATGAACCATTTCTTGCAGCAAGATATACATTTTTTGAACTTTCAAAATTCAAGTCACAAACTAGGTCCAACCTTGTCACATTTTACATTTTGATTCCAATCTGCCAAACCACTTGTGCATTTCTTGATTTCTCTTGTGCTAACCTCTAAATATGATGCATATGTGATGTTTATACACTTGTTTCACAAAGCACACCACTACACAATATTGTTCACATGTTCTTGTATTTGGTTGTAACCAAACTTGTCCTACCATTGATGCTATCGGGTTTTCTTGTGGGTTCATGATATGGAAAAAATTGTACCATTGAATTCGTTGTTCAAAAACACACAATTTTCACTTTTGTTTCACCTTATTTGGTTAAGTTTTGACTGAGTTATAATTCTTCATGCAAATGGCCTTAGGTTGCCTTACCTTGCCTTGACCTAGTTTTGCCCTCTTGGTGCACCAACTTCCTATGATCATAACTTGCTCATTTTTTATGCTATTGATGCCATTCGTTTTTAAAACTATTCCTTAACACTTCAAGGATTGTTATCCTAGAAATACTTTGGTCCACTTGAATAGCATGTGCTTTTTAGGGTTTTTCCATGGTGTTCTTGAACTTTTTCAACATGTAACTTGATTTTTCTTGTGAGATTTGTCTTGTATGATTCATATATGTTTATTAACATGTTTAAATGTGCAAAGTTGTTTGATTCATTGCTTTTATATGTTCATGCTTGCTTTTGTGAATGCATACATGTGGAAATGGCATGTTGAACTTCATCTGTGACCTATACCATGATTCTTAATGTTGTAACCTCTTGAATATGTTTACCATGTCTTGTTCTACTTTTTTATGTGTCTTGTTAGAACTATAACATGTTTAGTGTTTGTTTCTTTCCTTTGTGGATGCTTGAGTGTGAATGGTATACCTTGAACTTCCTTGTGATTCATAACATGATTCTTGATGTTATAAACTATTGAATATGATTTCCATGCCTCTTTATACTTGTTTATGTGTCTTGTTAGAACTATAACATACTAGGGTTTGATTGTTGACCAGGTTGTTACCTTGAAACTTGCTTACTTTTCCCCATGAATCCATGAACAAATACTTGATTTGTTGTAACATTTCTTGTGTTTCTGCTTGTTTGGTTGTGATCAATACATGTTTAAATGGTCTTATGTTGTTACATTTAATCTCATTTGATCTTTATAACATGCTTGCTTGAAGTTGCAACTTATTTGCATCAATCTTGTTTGAATGTTATAGATGAACTTGTTGTTGTTACACATGTTCTTTACTTGCATTGATGGTTGTTACCTCTGTGTCTTTATGTTGAATCTTGATTATTGTTCATATGTTGTTACATATGATTGCTTATTTCTTTAACTTTATTAAACCTTCCCCAAGTGATGGAACTTATCAGTTCTCATCCAGTTGCTTCATCTTTATTCTATTCCAAAGGAAAGTTTCTTTATTGACCCCAGGGTCGTGGATAGCTCTTTACCCTCCCTTTGACTTTGTTAAGTCATATTGAACCATATTTTAGTTAGGTTAGAACCAACTAGCCATTATAGTTTGCTTAATTCTAAAAGACTCAACTTTACTAGGAGTGTTCTTCAACTAGAACCTTAGGTTAGAGTTTGTCAACTCTATGTAAGGATCGTTGTCATGGTCACTTACTCCCCTCTTGGCTTTTTGTCAAATTCAATCCCCTTGAGTGTACAACTTAGAATAGATAGTTTTGTTAAACTCTACACAAGCAATGTTATGTTTGTTCCCCTTTGAACCTTGATCATAATCAAGTATTCATCCACCCTTAGTGAGGTGAACTACGATTGCTCTGATTCTATCCTAGTTAGGATACGTAGGCAGAAGATGCGATATCTTTGCGAGCACTTAGAAACATCAACCCTAGGTCTTTACCTCAAAACCTCAACCTTTATTCAAAACCATAGCATGCAACTTAACATACATACATACAAAAGGTTCCTGTAGAGTACTACAGATGTTTAGGATGTGAAATACCTACCCTAAGCATAACCAACCCCCGATCCTCGAATCTCTTAGCGTTGTTGTTACATCACCCAAAGGTTTGAAAATGTAATGGGCCTTACACTCTTATAGAGACCCAAAAGTTTTTTTTTGTTAAAAGAATGCCATTAGGGCTTTGTTTGATGAAAGTTGAAGATTGAGCTTTGAAAGATTAAATGTTTTGAGAAATTGAAGAAAGTTTTGAGGAGGAGGGTAGGGACTTACACTCTAATAGATTCCTAAATTTTTTTGAAAGAACATGTGAATATGCATCAAACAAAGAGATATATTCATCATGGTAAGAGTTTATGAAGGAAATATTTGAACACGTGAGCAAATATTTAATCCATGAGAGCATTTATAGAGAAGTTCAAGCAATTATATGCATTCAAGATGAATCGAGGATCCAATGAACATAGTTAGGATAACAACCAAACATACTTGAATAAAAAGGACATGTTCATGAAAACAACATGTGGATGAAGGTGTAAACATACAAGAGATGTCATGTGAGAATACTTAAAGATGACAAACATAATGTGAACAAGTTAAGGCATTAATTGAACATTTAAGCATGAATACAAGTTGAACATGTTAAGATAAGTTGGTAACAACCAAACATGGATCTTTGGGTTCAAACACGGTCATAAGTAAGTAAGAACATCATAAAGAGTTTAAACATACAAGTATGTATTCATAGTCCTTTTCAATACAAAATTCAAGTGTATAAGGACACATGAACATGATAAAATCAACACAAATGAAAACATGCACATCATGATCATGTAAACATGGAAAGAACATATCATGTTAAGGCAAAATAGTCAAGCAAATAGCTTATGGTATGCACAAAGTTCAACATATACTTTTAACATGTAAGCATGCATCTAAAAGGTATAAAACTCAAGTAATAACACAACGCACAAGTTCACAAGATCAAATAACATTTCTATAAAGTGTATGTGATCCACACAAAGCGACATGTACAAGGGAAAGAAAGGGAATACTCAAAAGAATCAAAAGAACTTCATGGAAACCCTAAAATGACCATATATTTTGAACATTCATAAATGCATCAAAAAATAATTATTTTTGGTGTTTTATTTTCACAAATAGAAAATAGGCATTATCATGAACAATTTTCAAAAAGAATGGATTCAAAATAATAAAAAACGAGAAAGTTATGATCAATTAAATTTATAAAAATAAAAGAATAAAAACAAGTCATAAAAATAACGGAGAATGGTCCCCATGGGTGTTGAACCCATGACACTGCGCTCACAGTTTAAAAAAATAACCAACCCTAATGCACATGCATTATGATATATAAGTTGAGGGCATGTTATTATATATGTTATCCAGTTGAAATTCTAGAAAAATAAAAAGAACCGGGGCGAGAGGGGATTCGAGCCCCAGTTCAGGCAATGGCAAGGTTACATAGCACGCATGTTAAACCAATGGGGTGGTGATACATCCATTGTATCACCCCCACCCATTAATTAATATACCTATAAGTGTCCTAAGGCTTGGCCAAAAATGCGCCTAAGGCCAAGTCTTGCCCAACAAAACCAACTTTTCAACCTAAATCAAAACCTAACATAACTCTCTCATTTCTCCATGAAAATGGATGAAACAAAGATAAAACTTTCTTAAAATTTCCTAAGGAATCCAATGGTGGTGGTGGTTTTGTCAAATGATGCTCATATTTTAAAACTCGTAGGCTACACTAAAATTACCTATTCTTGCAAGTTCAACACAACAGTCATGTATATTCAAATATAGCACTAAACAATTGTTCAAACACAACACATATGACATGTCAAGTATGTCTAAACTCAATGAACATCAAAATGCAACATATTTTGCAAAGTTCAAGTTCTTTAGGAACTTACCTATTGAAGCACAAATCCAAACCTCCAAGATACTTGCTACATAAATGAATGAATGCCTTGGACACTTCAAATAAACCCCTAGGAATCTTTTAGGATGCTTGAAATAAATAAATAAAAACATCTGGAACAAAAATTGGCCTCGTCTTGTAAAATGGTCAAAAGTGACCAAAATGGAACCTTTATCAAATGATGTTACAGTTGAGAAACTATTGTTGGAACAACTTAGGGATGTTATTTAGAGTGTGTTTAAAGTGTTGTATGGTTTTGAAATGGAGAGAATCAAGACATGTCTTGTGAAATGCAAAAAGTTAAAGATATGAGGTTTTGACAATTGACTTTCTGATTCTGGTGTTTGGAGGGGAAGATGAAGGTTTGAACACCTTCAAGGGATGACATGTGACGTGTTTGGGTGGTTGTTTGAGTGGTTCAATATTTGGTTTTGAAAATTCGAGTCTTACTCTTTGAAAATTTGAAATTTTTGAAGTGAAAGAGGAAGAATGAAAAAACAAGTGTTGTGATTGTTTTGGTGTGTTTTGAAACATTAGATGTGGTTTCTATTTATAAGGGAGCAAGTTTGTTTTAGAGGAATATTGATGGTTTGAAGGATGAACTCAATGTTCAATGGTTTTGGAAATGCATCATTACTTCCAACTCAAGGTACCTTATCTCTTCCACTAGCCTAGCTCTTCTTTTGACCAATTCCACATTCTGCAGAGGTGGAAATAAGAGAACCTTCTAGGAGAACTGAGTCCCCCCTTCCCGAGGAGGCAAACAACGAGGCACTAAGGGAATAACTCGACCTAGTCGAGGAAATCAGGTTAGGGGCTTCCCTACGGGAAGCCTCGCTGAAACAAAGGATAACCTTGCGGCACGACAGCAAAGTCATGAAACGTGAATTCCAGGTGGACAGCCTGGTTCTATGAAGGAACCAGAAGGATTCACGCGAGGGAAAGCTCGCCGCAAACTGGGAAGGCTCCTACCGTGTCCGAGAAAAAACGGGCAACGAGACCTATTACCTCAAAAACCTACACGGGGAAGAACTTGCTCGGCCATGGAGCGTAGAAAAACTCAAGCAATACTACATTTAGAAACTGCCCGCGACTCGTTGGCGTCACGACCACAGGGGGTGCGACACGGTACAAACATGACTCCTAATTTTAGACTGTCAATTGAAGGATCTTTGTATTTGAAAGTGAAAGTACTTTTTCGGTCGGTCTTCTTGTTTAGTTTTATCGTCCCTAGATTCACATTCATCATGATTGCTTCTAAAAAATGCTTATATCTGCAACAAGAACAAGACACTAAGAGCTTTGTTTTTATTAAGTATGTATGTATGAGCGGATGCATGAATGAAATCCAAGCATGTGAGTTCATAAGTCTGAGGTATGGATATGACCAATACTGAATGCTTTATAAATAGGTCCTCACAAGGCGTGATCTATGGTTTAATAGGGATCTCAAAGTCATGGATTCATATGACTGTTCATCATATACGACATGAATATGTCGGATGATGACTCCACCATATGAACCTCTTTTGGGTGAGACCTTCGTATCGAACCTCACGAGAAGAACTTCTCGGGGACCCATACTACGAGACCATCGACATTGGGTTCTAGACAGGGATTTCAGAGCCATAGGCTTTCTTGAATGTTTGCTACTGTTAAGACAGTGGTAAAGTGTTGGGTTTATATTATCGTCTCCACAGGGAATATAAGATTTTGTCGCCATTCGACAGTTGTTAAATTCGTAGTTTTATAATATCAAAGGGGTTTGGTTTTAAAGTCGGTATCTTGCATAAAAAGTTATAAACAACGGTAAAAATTAGGGTTTGTCGGTTTGAATAAAGATTGCCAAAGTTAGGTTTCGGTAATCACTTTGCATGCATAATTCCAATCAACATTTCATAAACTCTTTTTAATGATCAACACATTCACAATATCCTCTCAATATGATTATCTCTAACTCATATTGTGATGTTTACCATTTTGATCTATTGTTGATCTCTCACACAATCTATCAAAATGACAACTTTAAAGCTTAACATTTTAAGTGAACAAGACCATCCAAGACTATCTCTAGCTCAAGAAAAGAGAAGGATGAAAACCTAGGTCAAGAGTTGGAGAATATTTCTCAATCATTAACCAACACAAAAGATTGTAAATGAAACAAGGTTTTCAACATATATTAATCATCCAAGAGTTTACAAATGAGGATCATCCATACACATACAAAGTTAAATGATTACCTACATCTAACCTTGACAACAAGATGAACTTAGCTACTCATTCTCATGGTAGCTTGGACAAGAAGAAAATGGAGAAGATGAAGAACATCCACTTCGAAGAATCGATGAAGGATGTGATTCCACTTCTCCTTGATTGCATAAAATCAGCAAAAATGAAGAAGAACTGATGTTTTTAGGGTTCTAGAGCTCTATTGTAATGTTACAAGATGATAATAATCAAAAGTGCCAAGTATGGGCTACATAAAGCAACTAATAAAGTACAAAAGATGTGCTGTCTGTGCACATTCGCCAAGCGAACCATGACCTTCGCCAGGCGAACCAAAAATAACTTGGCACTTCAAAGTGCCTCAGGTTAGCAAACCGCCCTCTGAGGTATCGTGTATTCGCCAGGAGAACATTCGCTGGCCTCACTCGCCAGGCGAACTTTGAGTGGTTTTGCTACTGGAATCTGCATGAGGAAAGCTACCACTTCTTCGCCAGAAACCTCGCCAGGCGAACGGTAGCGAAGCTTCGCTGGGACCTTCGCCTGGAGAACTTCCTATCTTTTAAGTCTGGGAGCTAATTCTGAATTATTCGCTCCAGCTCGCCAACCTCACCAGGCGAACATTCGCTGGCACTCTGAGCTTCGCCAGGCGAATGCCTTGATTTGCAACATTCTCCAAGCTGCTTTGTCTTGTCTCCCAAGGTGCTCTTATTAGTGTCAATCATGCACACTAACAACAACATTACATACACCATTCACTTGGATCACATTAAAATGAAAGTAAACAAATTTGACCACTAAATCAAATACTATTAGATGAAAATGATTAAAAATACTACTAAAAAGAAGTCAAATAACTAATCTAATTGGGATCTAACAACTCTCCCCAACTACTTATTTGCATGTCCACAAGAAAAGTATGCCTCTCAAAACAAAAAGGAGGATTTGCTCAAGACCAATTCAATCCAAGTGAAAATATTCGGCTCAAATACACAACATGTGCAACAAGGCAAACAATTACACAATTCCACAATAGATAATTTTCAAGAACTAAATTCTAAAGACAATTTAAACAACGCTTCAAGCAACAACTAAATCTCATGACATGTCATTCTAACACTCCACTTCGAAAAAGGATTGAAGCAAAAATACGCATGCAAGTGTAGGACAAAGATTCACTCAAATGACGAATAATGCAATACTATATAATTCATACAATATCTAAATGTTCACAACAAAATTATGGAAGCTCAAGATCACATAGGACTTAAAGGGTTGTAGCTTGGTCGGGTTAACAAACAAGGGATATATCTAAAGCCATTGAAACGAAATTTCTGATGCAAAAGAGACATTCACTACACAACTATTTACACATCTTCAACTTTGTTTCACAAGTTCCTCATTTGAACCCTTCACAACTCATGTTTCATAACTCACTTTGTTTTTCAATATTTTTCTACCAAGCAAGCATTCATTTTCATATATTTATTTATATATACATATACCACCTTACATATTCGTTCTCCCCAACTTGTCTTTTCTCGTCCCCTAAGTGAATGCTCTTACTTTTTACGGCAAAAGAACATTTAATCAAAATTTTCAAGGTTTCAAGAACAAGATTTTTAAACTCTCGCTTTATTTCAAGCAAGGGTTTAACTGTTTAGGCTCAAAGGGGTTTACAAATACTCTCTGCTCACGGGTATATTTGTATTTGGAACTGGTTGTGCTCAAAAGAAACAAGTGTCTTGATCCTCTCTAGAACTTCCAAAAAATTATAAGAACAAAAGACAAAGCATGAATTACACGCATACACAAAATTCATCATCCATCCATAGCATATGTACATATAACAGGAGGATTCTTACATTTATGGTAAAGGACCTAAATGACATATCAATCAAAAGAGTTGCATAAGAAACAAAAGTACAAAAATTGTTCCTAGCATAACAAGTTCTACAACATTTTAAATTCTAGAACAAGGTAACTGAGTACCTTGTCAAACAATTTTGTGATAACGATAATATCATCGCCGTCCCACTTGAAAGAACACTTGCACAACTACAACAAAAACTAAACATCGACAATAGGGTGTTAACATATTTACAATCACCCTTGAATAAAACTTCACATAAAACTTACTAAAATAAATAAAAAACTTTAAACCAAAAATAAATAATTAAAAACTCAAACAAATAAATAAAAATGGTGCCTAGCACCAATAATGTCAAAAGTACCATGAAAGGTACAAGTACAAAAACTTCAAACCAATCCAAAGTACATCACAAAATAACCACATGAACTACAAGATAAAAGAAAACTTCACTTTGTAGCACAAAGTGAACAACAGAACAAACAAGAAATCACTCCTCCTCAGACAAGTCATAATCATCTTCACCGTCATCATCATCATCAACAGCATCAACATCATCATCAGCAGCATCCTTCCCCCTACCGAAACTGGGCCTGTCCACAGGCCATGCAGCATGCTCAAGGAATTGCTCCCTTGTCATCATTAAGTGGTTCCCAGCAGGATTACGAATTTGCAGTTGCAACAGCTGCATCGAGTCATGGAGATCACAAGTGGCACGCTGTTGAGCAGCCATCCAATCCTAGTTATATTCACAAATTTGCTGCTGAAAGGGGTCATAAACAGGAGGAGCTTGACCAGAACCAGAAGAACCACGACCACGCCCGCCGGCAGCAGTACCTGCACCAGAAGTCTCACCAACTGCAGGCTTAGCTCTACAAAATTTCTCCACATACCTGTCATTGATCGCAGCTGGGATAGTGACCTGTCGTCTCTGAGGAATATCAACCCCATCATGAGCACAGAGAGACATAATAAGGCAAAGAAAGGTCAGCGGGGCATTTTTGCGAGCCGCTGACCCGCCACGTCCACTGAGAACAACCACACGCATCTCATCCGCAATGATGCGGGCAATGTCTATCTGGACATTCAGCAGTATGGAGTGGATCAGATGTGCAATAGGTATGGTTATTGAGCTGTGGTGGGACCTCGACACTACATTCGTTAAAACAAACAACAGAATTAGCTGCACCAGCGGCTTCATATCCGTCCTAAGGTACCGAATAGCTACACCAGAAGAATTCTGCACTGCATCGCGGCCTTCCAAACATAAATCTCTGGTCATAGCATCCTGATCGCGATGCTTATTCAGATCCCGGTGGTAGTCGTCAATCTGGCTACCTATCAAAGAGAGAGGGTTACCCAAAACAGAACTAATCGATTACCGATCGAATCTCACCATAACTCCTCGGACCATTGAGGTCCAACTGAACACTTCGCCGTCGTCGGGGAAGGCGTTCGCATAAAATTCCCGCACTATTTCAGCGTTGTAGTCGTCAAGTGGAGTCATCAGACGGTCCCACTTCTTTGCCACAAAGAGAGCATCAATAGTGCAGTAGTCTCCTGTGTCACTCAGATTGAACCTTTTCTCAGGCACAATGTTCCGTCTCTCAAGGGCTTCATAGCGAGCATGGTTAGTAGCGCCTCGGAAGCGGTCCTGGTCAAAGCGGATTGGTACTGTACGATAGGTAGTGGCCTTCCTCTTGTGAGGGTTGATCATTCTTGGTCTCATTCTGCAAACACAAACACAAACAAACACAAGAAACAGCACCAAACAAGTTAGACGGAACTACAGCACAACATAGCAAGAAAAGAAAAACAATTCTGCAGCATTCGCCTAGGTTCGCCGGGCGAATCCTGGCGAATGCTCGCTACCATTCGCCTGGCGAATGCCAGCGAAGGTGCGAAAATGCACAAAAACAGAACTTCTGCAACTGTGTTAGATGCAATCCAATGGTGTTCGACCCCCTTTCTCATTACCAAACGCAATTTTAGCATGCAATCACTATTTTACACAGAAAAACAAAAGGGGTTTTCTTAACCTAATCACCATTGCAGAAGTTCTGAACCTAATCATACTTGGATTCACAAACATAATTTCACAGAAGTAAACTCTCAGAAGTAGGAGACACAACAGTAACAATACACAAAATAAAAGAGGCAAAACAACAGAACATACCTTTGAATTGAGATTGAGGAATTGCAGCAAAAAGACAAGAGAAAAAAATGGGAGGGAAATCTGAATGTGAGGCAATTGGAAAGAGGCAGAATGGGACGCTAGGGTTTCTGAAAAGAGCAAAAGAAGAAACGGTTTCTGGGCCCAGGTGGCCCATCTCAAATGCCTCTATTTTTTTTAACTGAATCGCACATTTGCCAAGCGAAAGCCAGCGAATGCTCACTGAGGCTCGCCAGGTGAACACTCGCCTCCATTCGCCAGGAGAATGCTAGCGAACATGGCAGGATTTTAGGTTCTGCTGCATTGCTCACATCACAAGTCCACTTCCAATGCTTTCTCAAAAATGCATAAAATGACATAAAAATGTATAAATACTTACAATGTTGAGGTGCCTCTCAACAAGCGCTTGTTTAACGTCGGATAAGCTTGACGGTCCATGATGCTCACACTAGAACATCAAGAAGAAACGCACAGCCTTCTCGGTCCACATGACCGCCGAGATAAATCTTTAAGCGCTGACCATTTACAGTCCAGCTGTCTTTCTTTTCCAAATCCTCAATTACCACGGCTCCGAAAGTTTTCACTTCTTTGACTCGGAACGGTCCGGACCACTTAGATTTTAATTTTCCAAGGAAAAACCTCAACCTGGAATTAAACAACAGCACAAGCTTCCCGGATGCGAATTCTTTCTTGCGGAGCTTTTTGTTGTGGTACTCCTTCACTTTCTCCTTGTACAACCAACTTGAGTGGTATGCGGCATTGCGCATCTCTTCCAACTCAAGAAGTTGCACCTTCCTCTTATCACCGACCAACTCTTGATCAAAATTTAAAATTTTCAAAGCCCATAAGGCCTTGTGCTCCATTTCAACTGGTAAATGGCAAGTTTTACCAAAAACCAATTGGAATGGAGTTAGCCCAATTGGAGCTTTATAGGCCGTGCGATACGCCCACAGAGCTTCATCCAATTTTTGTGACCAATCCTTCCTAGAGTTAGACACGGTTTTTTCCAAAATTCTTTTGATCTCCCTATTCGAGACCTCAGCCTGACCATTTGCCTGCGGGTGATACGGAGTTGTCACCTTATGCGTTACACCGTAATGTTGTAAGACTTTTTCTAACGGTGCATTGCAAAAGTGTGACCCTCCGTCAATTATCAACACTCGAGGGGTTCCAAAACGGGAAAAAATATTTCTTTTTAAAAAGCTTATTACCGTTTTAGAATCCGCTCTTGGTGAGGCAATCGCCTCAACCCACTTTGACACATAGTCAACTGCTACCAATAAGTATTCGTTTCCGAAAGACGGTGGAAATGGTCCGACAAAGTCAATGCCCCAACAATCAAACAATTCTACCTCTTGAATATTTTGAAGAGGCATTTCGTCTCTCTTTCCTATCCCACCAATCCTTTGACAACTGTCACAATTTTGCGCATGGGCATTTGCGTCTTTAAAAATAGAAGGCCAATAAAATCCCGATTGAAGGACTTTATTCGCCGTTCTAGCCCCGTTAAAATGACCGCCATAAGGCGAGTTGTGACAGTGCCATAGAATACTTTGGGCCTCATCACCCGTAACACACCTTCTCAACAAATTATCACCTCCCAACTTAAATAGATAAGGGTCATCCCACACGTAGTACTTGGCATCCGAGAGGAATTTCCTCATTTGATTAGGAGTTAGGTCGAGCGGCACAAAACCACTCGCTTTGTGGTTTGCAAAATCCGCAAACCACGGTCTCACTTGCACTTTAAAGAGTTTTTCATCAGGAAACTCTTCTCGAATGTCCTTTTCTAAGGTAGTCACCTCATCATTGACAAGACGAGACAAATGATCTGCTACCACATTTTCGGATCCTTTTTTGTCTTTAATTTCTACATCAAATTCTTGCAACAAAAGGATCCACCGGATAAGCCTTTGCTTAGAATCCGGCTTGGTTAGCAGATATTTTATCGCCGCATGGTCGGTGTAAATAATAACTTTTGAGCCAATGAGATATGACCGAAATTTCTCAAGAGCATACACTATTGCTAGCAATTCTTTTTCTGTAGTGGCATTATTTACTTGGGTCTCATTAAGAACTTTGCTAGCATAGTGTATGGTATGAAAATTTTTGTCTTTCTGTTGGCCTAGCACCGCTCCAATAGCATAGTCGCTAGCATCACACATTAACTCAAAATTTAAGTTCCAATTCGGAGCAACTATGATTGGAGCGGTGACCAATTTCTCTTTCAAAATCTCAAAAGCTTTTAAACATTCATCAGTTAGGAGAAATACCTGGTCTTTGGCAAGCAAATTACTCAAAGGTCTAGCCACCTTTGAGAAGTCTTTGATGAATCGCCGGTAGAAACCGGCATGCCCCAGAAAGCTTCTGATTCCCTTTAAGTTAGCCGGAGGAGGCAACTTCTCTATCACATCTACTTTAGCACGATCCACTTTGAGTCCTTTTGACGAGACTTAGTGGTCGAGAACAATCCCCTCTGTTACCATAAAGTGGCACTTCTCTCAATTTAGCACCAAATTAGTCTTCACACATCTTTCAAGCACAGTTTTCAAATTTTCCAAACATAAACCAAAGGATCCCCCAAACACCGAAAAGTCATCCATAAAAACCTCCATCGTCTTCTCTATAAGATCGGCAAAAATGGCTTGCATGCATCTTTGGAAAGTTGTCGGCGCATTACACAACCCAAAGGGCATTTTGCGGTAAGTGAAGATTCCAAATGGACATGTGAAAGCCGTCTTCTCGTGATCGGTCGGGTCAACCGCAATTTGGTTGTACCCGGAATAGCCATCAAGAAAACAATAGAATTCTTGTCCCGAGAGTCTCTCTAGCATGTGGTCCATGAACGAAAGTGGGAAGTGGTCTTTCCGAGTTGCGGTGTTTAACCACCTATAGTCTATGCACATCCTCCACCCTGTTGCTGCCTTTGTAGGGATCAACTCATCTTTCTCATTGCGAATAACGGTAATGCCCCCCTTCTTAGGAACCACATGCATCGGACTCGCCCAAGGGCTATCCGAGATAGGCTAGATCATCCCCGCATCCAAAAGCTTTACAACTTCTTTCCTAACAACCTCTTTCATTGTAGGATTCAAGCGGCGTTGCGGTTGAGCCACCGGCTTGAAATCCTCCTCCATTAAAATTTTGTGCATACAATAAGAAGGACTAATTCCTTTAAGATCGGAGAGAGTCCACCCCATCGCTTCTTTATTATTTTTTAACACATCAATTAAAAGAGATTCTTCATTCTTTGACAAGAGGTTGCTAATGATAACCGGCTTCTCTTCGGTTTCATCTAAAAATGCATACTTCAAGTTGTTTGGTATCTCCTTCAATTCAATTATTGGCTTTTCATCCGTGACTTCCTTTTTCAAGACTTCTTCCTCTACTTCCCATGGTTGCAACTCCGTAAGACTATCGAGTTCTCTTAAACATTCATCAAGAGCTTCTTCTTCTTCTAAAGTGAAAACTTCGAAGGAGTCATTAAGGGCTAGCTCCATGGGGGTTATGTCATGAACATGTTTTGCAACTTCAAAGGTGGCTTCTTCAAGTACATCAATCCGGAAACTATCACGCTTGTCATTTGAGTGCTTCATTGCTTCAAAAAGGTCAAAAGTGACCTCTTCGTTTTGTACTCTCACCTTCATTAAACCGTCATCTACATCAATCATCATCCGAGCGGTTTTCATGAAAGTTCTTCCAAGAATTAGAGGCACATCATCGTCCTCCTCCATGTCAATAGAAAATAAAATCCACCGGGAAGAAAAACTTGTCCACTTTTACCAACACGTCTAGAGCTACTCCATGAGGATGAGTAGTAGAATTATCGGCTAATTGTAACGTCATTCGGATGGCTTTAATCTCAATGTTACCAAGATTTTTCACAATAGACAAAGTGATAAGATTGATGCTTGACCCCAAATCGATTAATCCCTTTTCAACATAAACGTCACCAATGGTAACCGGTAATGTAACTCTCCCCGGATCAACTTCCTTTCTTGGTAGAGTACGTTGGATGATAACGCTACAACTTGCATCAAGCACTATTGTTTTCGGCTCTGTATACCTCCGCTTCTTTATAAGTATGTCCTTCATGAATTTGGCATACTTCGGCATTTGTTCCAAAGCTTCGGCGAACGGAATATTGATTTGCAATTGTTTAAAAATATCCATGAAGCGGGCGTAATGCCGTTAATTTTCTCTCCTAGATGGAGCGTGAGGATAAGGTAAATTTTGAACAGGAGTAGTGCTCACTACCTCCTTCCCTCTAGATGCTCTAGGGTTTCTTTCTTTTTTCTTCTTCACTTCATCCACCTTCACTTTTTCACTTTCATTATTTTCAACTACACCATTTGTTTTGTTTTCAACTTCTACCACTTTTTCTTTTTCAACTTCACCATTTTTTTCATTATTTTCTACTTCCTCCTCACTCCATTCACCAACTTCACCATTAAGTTTTTCATCAATTTTTTTCTCTACCTCTCTTTTTTCACTCTCGTCAACCAACTCTTTTCCACTTCTCGTCTTAATCGCCTTACAATGTTCCTTCGGATTTGTTTGCGTATTTGCCGAGAAAGATGGTCCGGCTTGTTGTTCCGCTAATTGCTTAGCGAGTTGACCAACTTGAGTCTCAAGATTTTTTATCGCCGCATCATTGCTTTTTTTATTCGCCATAGACATTTGCATGAATTGCGTCAATGTATCTTCTAGCTTAGAGGTTGCAACCGGCGGTTGTTGATGTATATATGGATTTTGACGGCTAGAGTTACCACCCCCATAACCTTGGTTATGGTGGTAGTTACCTCTAGGTTGGTACCCTTGGTTTCCTTGATAGTTTTGTTGTTGTTGTTGTTGAGGATGTTGGTATGGTTGTTGTTGTGGTTGCCTTTGTTGGTAATCTCTTTGATTAGCCATGTAGTTAACTTCTTCAAATCCGGGAGGCGGACAAAATCCAGTGTCATGTTCGCCCTTACAAAGCTCGCAACAAGCTATTTGTTTAGCTTTTGACGGTTCCTTTAACTCTTTGATTTGTTGAGTTAGAAGTTCCACTTGTTGTGAGATAAGCTTGTTTTGGGCAAGAATTGCATCATTCGTCCCTAACTCAAGCACACCCGGCTTTCTTTGAGCTACCCCTCGGTTATGGTTTCCTTGGTGATCATTAAGTGCCATCTTATCAATTATTGAGGTTGCATCATCGACACTTTTTGACATTAAAGAACCTCCCGCCGTAGCATCCAATAAGGTCTTGTGAACCGAAAGGAGTCCATTGCGGAAAATATGAACTTGAGTGAGCTCATCGAAACCGTGTCCTTTGCATTTTCTTAACATAGATTTGTAATGCTCCCAAGCTTCATTGAGTGATTCACTAGCTCCTTGAGAAAATACTGCAATCGCAGTTTTAGCCTCCATGAACCGGTTATGTGGAAAGAACCGTTCAAGAAACTTCTCTTCTAAAAGATTCCAATCAGTCATGATTGTTGTCGATTGATCAAGATATCACTCCTTCGCTTTCCCAATTAAGGAATGAGGGAATAGTCTCCTAAACAATGACTCTTCCTCAGCCTCGGTAGCTCCAGTTGCGCCCGCAATCTCATAGAATTTTGTAAGATGAGTAAACGGATCCTTATGGTCTAATCCCGTGAAAGGATTTTGATAGACTAGAGCTAGGATTCCCGTTTTCATCTCCGTTTGTCTTCCATTTTGGATATTTCGCGCGAACTGAGCCGTATGACTTGGACTGTTCGTGCATGGAGTAGAAACTGGCGGTGGAGGTGGTGGTGCTGCCATAATTGGTGTGAAATGTGGTGGTGGTGTTGTAGTAGAAGAACTTCCTCCTTGTTCTTGTCTTTGTTTAGAAAGTTGCCTCCTCCGTCTTGTTTTGCTATTCAATCTTCTCGCGGTCTTTTCAATTTCGGGATCGAAAAGGAGTTGGTCCTCGGGAATCTGTCCTCGCATAAATAGAAGCGGAAGCTGCACACTAAACAACACAAATTAACAAGCACAATTCGAAGATTCAAAACTAAAAATTCAGCAACTATTGTTATGCTTGCAATATCAATTTATATTCCCCGGCAACGACGCCATTTTGTTAAGACAGTGGTAAAGTGTCGGGTTTATATTATCGTCTCTGTTGCACCCTAATTTTTGACCTTAAGCCCCCACCTCCATCGTGCATTTGTTTTTTTTATCTTTTACTGTTGTACGTATGTTTATTATAACTAACGAGTGTGTGCAGATATATTAAATTCAAGTGGAGATGATATTTATGGTGCAATCATTTCGGGCATGGCCGTTTGGTTCTTATTCAAGTTGATCTTAGGGCTTCAATTTGAGTTGTACCACTTTCCTAATTATTTCTCGTTACGGGTCGTCCTAGGATCAACGCCGTAAAGCTCCTCATGGTTGCAAGCTTATCATACCAGTTTAAGTCCAAAATGGCAAAGTTATGCTTATGGAGATTTCATCATTCAAGTAGTCAAGGTTCAAGGGCAAGGAGATATTCATGTGGTTTTATCAAATACTGATTCAAAATACAAAGAGTTGATTTTTATTAAAGTCCATAACAAAGTTCACAAGCTGGAAATTCACCATACTCGAGCTCACGAATAAATTCATGCTTCTAAAGTTTTCGCTTATTTTGAAAGTTAGTCGCGGGCTGCGCGAAATCGAATCTCACAAAAACCATACCAAATTCATGGTGAACTTTTATTTGACTAACGCAATGATACACTTTGCGGATGTGACCACTTGATCTCATGGAGATAAGTTTTCCCTAGCATGAAAGAAGAACTCTTTGATTACTAATTAGGCTCTTTGATTGCTATTTGAGCAAAATGGTTCCAAGCTGTGTACTCCGGCGCGTTTGGTACAAGCTAGTGCAAATCTCATTTTTATTTAAAATACATAAAGATCTTACAGCCAGTTCACACCGTTTTAGGACATCAACTTTATTTACATAAGTTTGTACAAGTTCTGGGAAAACAGTATTGACATAACCATCACATTCATGGCCCTGTTATGATACTAAAACACTAAGGGGACGAGAAGGGGAACTGTTCTCATCAGTAATACGCCCCATGTTCGGTTAATTGTCGCAAGTATGCGCTTTACAGCAAGAATTCCCTACTGTTACACCAGGCTACGTAAGGGATCCCCTGCATACAAAATTGAAGCCAAGAGCACATTCGCCCCTCTTTCCACGCCGTAAACACAAGATCGCTTTCGTGCAACTTCATGGAAGGTTGGTCGTATCGAGTTGTTTCTGGAATAGATTGCAGAACCACCTTCAGCCTCCACTTCTAAGACTCCAAGCGAATGAGCATGAACTTGAGAAAGTTTTAGTCCAGTCCTCAAAGACCGGACCTGCATAATGAAGAGAGGTCACGACAATGTCAGAAAACATCCATTGATAAATAACAGACTAGTGCTAAAAAGGAGGATGTCGGTTTCGTCGCGAAAGAAGAGGTTCTTACCTCATGAGACATTGAGAATCAGAACTGCAACAGCTTCAATAGAACCCATTCAAAGCTTCCGTTAACCAGTGCAAGTGCTCCTCCCGTCAGCAAATTCAAAGAGTGTTTTCCTGCAGTTCACAATTCAGTTCATGTCAATCTTCGCAAATATCAGAACAAATAGATGGCTAAAAAGTGAACATAATGATGAGAGCAAACTCAACAGCAGCCACACCTTCAAAACCATCATGTTTAATACCCGCAACTGTCCGAAATCCAGAGCGATTTTTTGCAACCTGTCAAATTGATTTTTTTTTAGAAACTAAAGAAAACAGTTTAACCTTGCTCATAATAGTTAAACATGATCAAACATATGTCCTAGTCCTGACAACACCATTCCATATCACAAGATTAATTATGTCTTGGCATAGAACTGACCTAAACTTTCATTTATTACATTACATGCATTACTGACCTCTAATGACCTGTGGGTACCCTGTAAGAAGAAGCGGTTTGAATTGGCTTTGCATACATTCCTGGCAAAGAGTGCTCGCTGCAAGATTGAACATCCTGCTCACGGAGTTCCTGGTTCGGGGTCGACAACCGGCATCCGTAACGCACGTTTCAACAATTCCTCAACTTCCAAACCTTTAATCATCGTTACTCCAAAAAAAAACCATCACATGTTCAACCCACTGTTATCTGCGCCAAAAAACCAACGTTCAGATCGAAATCAGAAGCAGGGGACATGATTATGAGGGTATCTCTTACATCTCAAATGAATCACCCTTTTATCGTCCTTGAACAATCAACGTTTGTATAAGAATGAGGTTGCTTATGTTCAAGCCAGTGCTACACTTGGTAAACTTTATTACGGTATTTATGAAAAAGTAAGGTTCATGACTTTCCTACCAGTTCGGAGTGAGCTATTAGCTGCTACAGGGTCCTCAACTATCGCCATGGTTCCGTTATTCTGGCAAGCACCTAAGAAAGCATGATGAGGCTTTGTAACCATTTAGCGACTGGGCGCAACATATTGAAGCCAAGTTTTACTCAAGTGTACCTGATGGAGGTAGGGAGGGTATTCTGCAACCGACCTTTAAGCGTAGCTTCCAACATTGATGGCTAGATCATAATCTGCAGCAACAAATGATCACAACAATTCTACAGCAGAAACACATAATCCCAATAACTTTTGAAATCGTGCAAACCAAGGGAGAGATCAAAATGCAATCTAAAAGTGGGAAGCAAAACCCGGCATCACCTTAACTCACGCCAAACATCCAAGTAAAATCGGAATGTGAACAAAGAAGTCCATTCCCAAACATGTTTAGACATGTTTCGACCAAAACGGAAACCACATTTATCTCCCGAAGATATGCCCACAACAACTTGATTGCTACCCAAAGCGTCCACAAGCCTGTCAAATTAGAAAAAGGAAAGAAGTTAGGACAGATTCGGACATGTCGGTACGGAAATGGAATTCCCTTTATCACACAGCCCAACTACCGTCAATGTCTTCATTATGAAATCATGACCAAAACGGAACCAAATCATTTCTGAGGTATATAAAAGGGAGAGATTGAAACTTACGGAGGGGGGCGTCGAGAAAAAATCCCAACTCGCAACTCTCAGTTTCAATTAGCTTCAGCCTCATTTCCAAATCCGAAACCTGTAAGAAATTCGTTCAACAACGTTAAGACGCCACCAAGAACACCGATACACATACAAAATGAGAAATTTCAACTACATTCAGAAAATTCCACACTCAAGGAACACCTAGACCGAGGGGAAGAGGAACTCATTCTTTCGGGGATCCCGCCATGAGCCCGTTTTCCGCCTACGAACCAATCAGCGCCGAACCCGCGAACAAAGAGAAAGAAAACCACGATGAGAGAAAATGGAGGAGGATAGACAAAACCCAGGAGAAAACGGCGATCGAGAGAAGGAAAGAAATAGAATGGCGATCGGAAGTGGAAGAGAATAAGTGAAAAGCGGAGATGAAGCCTCGACAGAGGAGAGGAGAGAGTCGCGATCGGAGATCGCGAAAAGGGAGAAGACTGAGCAGTTGGGATTAGGGTTTTCCCATGTATTTTCGTTTTGTTTCTTATTGTTGTAATCATATGGTAACGCACACACACACTAATTACCATGCACCTCACATACACCCGTCAGATCCAACGTCTGACGCTATCACACGGCCAGTATTGCGCTCGACCACCATAACTCGTACACCCTCGCACACACAGGATTCATCCGCCCACTAACCTAGTTTAGTCTCTTAATCCTCTGTTTACTTAATTAACCTGTTTATATTTTCATTAACCAATTTAATAATCAACCTTTATAATATCTTTTTTATAACAATAATTATTCAACAAAACTTTTCTTAAATAAACTTATCCTATCAATAATTAAACTATTTGCATTTCTAATTAATCTAGTAACTAGCTCGTTAAAACAAATGAAAACCAAAACCATTTTATAATTAGCTTGTTTTTTTGAGATAATTAAAACCTTTTTTTCTTCTAACTAATTTAACTCCAAATCAACCTTTTAATTAAAATAATAACTTTTTAATTAATATTTTTTCTAAAAACATAAAAATCTGTCTTTTTTAATTAGCCTATTAGTAACTCCCTTGGCTAATTTAATCCCCTTATAATAAAACTATCCACAACCCTTTTTTAATAATAATAAAAACCCTTTAATCTAAAATCAACTCCTAGTCCTTCATAATAAACCCTTGCAATAATAAAAAACCATTTCATAACAATAAAACTATTTTTATTAAAAATTCACTTCATGACGATCTATAAATTATTCAATTAAATTTATTTCATAATTTAAGTAGAACCTTTTTCTTTTTATCTTATCTTTAAAATTAGGAATTAAACCATTTCGCGTTTAAAACAACATTTTACAACAAATTATAACGAACCTTTATTATCTAAATTAACCTTTTATTAAATTAATTATTAGTTTCCTCAAAATCAAATCACAACCAAACCTTTTTATAAAATTATTATTAAAATCAAACTTTTATCAAATAAGTCAACGCTCTCCTTAGAGATAACCTTTCTCAAATTAATCAATTCACCCTGATCAATCCAATTAAAATCAATCTTGCAGTTAAAATCAATCAACATCGCAAAACAATTCAATCAATCACACCTCACATTCACGACGCTCGCACCTACACTTAGCGCTTTCATGCGTGTGTATGGCTTTACATTTCCGCAATTTATTTATTGTAATTTACATTATCGTATTTACATTTCCGCATCGCATCCGTCCAAAGGAAAACCCTACACATGATTCAACAATTGTGTGTAGTGCATATCATATGCATCATACTCCCCTATGATCCTTGATCCCATTCAAGTTGATCTTTCTAAGTTAGATCCTGCCCCATAGGAGGACCTTTGTCTTTATTCTACAACTTAGATACAAACAATACAAACTCACTCAATTCAAATCAAACAATAATTCAAACATTCAACAACTCAACATTCAAAATTCAAACACATTAGAGAAAGATGCCAATCATCTTAAGTGAGATATAATCTCCACCCCACAACAATATAATCAAGCCGTAGGGACTTTGCCTTAAGAAAGATAGAGGCATACTCGTCAAACAATCCAAGTACTTGAGCCCTTTTCTTAAGACGATGCAAAGACTATTTTCCTACACCTTGTGGCGGTTAAATCTCCCTTAAAATGAAGACTCATCTCTTCTCCTAAACCAAACCAATCAACTACCCTAAACCCGTAGAAACTTTGACCACAGTCAAAGAACTCCTCTAACCCTTTAAGAGAACTACAAATACTCTGATTTCACTCCCGTAAGGATATGTAGGCATAAGATGCGACATCTTACCGAGTATACTTAGATATAAACCCCTAGGTCTTTCAACCTTTAAGCAAATAAACACTTACCAGTAAATAAATATAAAACAAGAGGTTCCTGTAGAGTACTACAGAAACTTAGGATGCTAGTACCTTCCCTAAGTTTAACCAACCCCCGAACCTAAAACTCTCTAAACCTTGCATTTGCATTGCATTGTGGGAATTTCGATCTTTATCCCTTCCTTTGGACAAATCAAAGTTCGGTTGCAAAATGAATTAAAGATTCAAACTAATCAATAGTTTGGTATCCGATTTTCACCGCGAAAGTCTCCACAGGGAATATAAGATTTTTCCGCCGTTCGACAGTTGTTAAATTCTTAGTTTTATAATATCAAAGGGTTTGTCGGTTTGAATAAAGATTGCCAAAGTTAGGTTTCGGTAATCACTTTACATGCATAATTCCAATCAACATTTCATAAACTCTTTTTAATGATCAACACATTCACAATATCCTCTCAATATGATTATCTCTAACTCATATTGTGATGTTTACCATTTTGATCCATTGTTGATCTCTCACACAATCTATCAAAATGACAACTTTAAAGCTTAACATTTTAAGTGAACAAGACCATCCAAGACTATCTCTAGCTCAAGAAAAGAGAAGGATGAAAACCTAGGTCAAGAGTTGGAGAATATTTCTCAATCATTAACCAACACAAAAGATTGTAAATGAAACAAGGTTTTCAACATATATTAATCATCCAAGAGTTTACAAATGAGGATCATCCATACACATACAAAGTTAAATGATTACCTACATCTAACCTTGACAACAAGATGAACTTAGCTACTCATTCTCATGGTAGCTTGGACAAGAAGAAAATGGAGAAGATGAAGAACATCCACTTCGAAGAATCGATGAAGGATGTGATTCCACTTCTCCTTGATTGCACAAAATCAGCAAAAATGAAGAAGAACTGATGTTTTTAGGGTTCTAGAGCTCTATTGTAATGTTACAAGATGATAATAATCAAAAGTGCCAAGTATGGGCTACATAAAGCAACTAATAAAGTACAAAAGATGTGCTGTCTGTGCACATTCGCCAGGCGAACCATGACCTTCGCCAGGCGAACCAAAAATAACTTGGCACTTCAAAGTGCCTCAGGTTAGCAAACCGCCCTCTGAGGTATCGTGTATTCGCCAGGCGAACGAATCACTCGTCAGGTGTTAGATGCCCAATTGTGCTTATTGGAGCTATCAAATATGGACATCTTTCACTTCTTTTTATGCCGAAAACGTATTTATTAAGCCTTGCTTTTGTTAATGTGCATCATTGTCTCAAATGCTTTTGATCCTTTTGATTTGTGTGTTATTGTGCAGGATTTAAGTGTGAAAGAGCATTATTTGAAGGCAAAAGAAAGATGACAAAGGAATCAAGCAAAGAGCAAAACAAAAGTTGGTCCGCTCAAGCGAGCACTTGGCGAGTGAGTAGCGAGTGTTCGCTACAGCCTCGCCTAGCGAGCACGTAGCGAACAGCTCCAGACTTGGGCAGAATGGTTTTCAACATCAATCTTGGTCAGCGAGCAAGTGGCGAAGAGGCTCGCTAGGCGAGCCCCCAGCGAGCACCTAGCGAAGCAAAACAGAATGTCCCAGGCACCCTTCGCTGGCTCATTCGCTGCAGCGACCACCTAGCGAAGCAAAATAGAATGAAACTTGCAGACCTCGCCAGCAGCTCGCCTAGCGAGTGAGTAGCGAGCGTGCCCAGAACTGTCACTTACTATAAGTAGCTTGGGCCACTTTTTGGAGATCATCTTCTTTTTTCACTTTTACATTGTTTTGCTGTAAGAAAGGGTTTTGTGACCTAAAAACCTATTTTACCTTATTTTTCTTCATCTCTTAACATAATCAAACAACAACAAGGTGGATAATCATCAAAGTTGGATCATTCGACTTGGATGTTCATCAACCGACTTTAAAACTTCTTTTGCAAGCTACCATGAGAATGGGTAGTTAAGTTCATCTTGTTGTCAAAGATAGATGTAGGTAATCATTGAACTTTGTATTTGTATGGATGATTTTCATTTGTAAACTATTGAATGATTAATGTATGGTGAAAACTTTGTTTTATTCATAATCTTTTGTGTTGGTTAATGATTGAGAAATATTTACCAACTCTTGACCTAGGTTTTCACCCATCTCTTTTCTTGAGCTAGAAATAGTCTTGGATGATTTTGTTCACTTAAAATATTGAACTTTAAAGTTGTCATTTTGATAGATTGTGTGAGAGATCAACAATGGATTAAAATGATAAACTTCACAATATGAGTTAGAGATAATCATATTGAGAGGATATTGTGAATGCATTGATCATTTGAAAGAGTTTATTAAATGTTGATCGGAAGTATACATGCAAAGTGATTATCGAAACCTAACTTTGACAATCTTTATTCAAACTGTTAAAACCTAACTTTTATCGCATTTATTCCTTTCATACAAAACACTTGTTACCTTAAACACAAACCCTTGGATACCATTAAACTATAAATTTAACAACTGTTGAACGACGACAAAATCTTATATTCCCTGTGGAGACGATAATACAAACCCGACACTTAACCACTATTCTAACAAAATGGCGCCGTTGCCGGGGAATATAAATTGATATTGCTAGCATCGCAATAGTTGCCGAATTTTTAGTTTTGAAATTTTTACTTGTGCTTGTAATTTGTTTGGTTAGTGTGCAGCCCTTGTTTATGCGAGGATAGATTCCTGAGGACCAAATTCTTTTTGATCCTGAGATTGAAAGAACCGCAAGGAGACTGAATAGTAGAGCAAGACGCAGGAGGCAACAAGCCAGGCAAAGACAAAATCAAGGAGAAAGTTCTTCGACTACCACATCACCACCACATTTCACACCAATCATGGCAGAACCACCACCCCCTCCACCAGTTTCTACTCCATGCACAAACAGTCCCAGACATACAGCTCAGTTTGCACGTAATCTCCAAAATGGAAGACAAGCGGAGATGAAAACAGGAATCCTAGCTCTTGTCTATCAAAATCCTTTCACGGGATTAGACCATGAGGATCCGTTTACTCATCTTACAAAATTTTATGAGATTGCGGGCGCAACTGGAGCTACCGAAGCTGACGAAGAGTCATTGTTTAGGAGACTATTCCCTCATTCCTTAATTGGGAAAGCGAAGGAGTGATATCTTGACCAATCGACAACAGTCATGACCGATTGGAATCTTTTAGAAGAAAAGTTTCTTGAACGGTTCTTTCCACATAACCGATTCATGGAGGCTAAAACTGCAATTGCGGTATTTTCTCAAGGAGCTAGTGAATCACTCAATGAAGCTTGGGAGCGTTACAAATCTATGTTGAGAAAATGCAAGGGACATGGTTTCGATGAGCTCACTCAAATTCATATTTTCCATAATGGACTCCTTTCGGTTCATAAGACCTTATTGGATGCTACGGCGGGAGGTTCTTTAATGTCAAAAAGCGTCGAAGATGCAACTGCGATCATTGATAAAATGGCATTTAATGATCACCAAGGGAACCACAACCAAGGGGTAGCTCAAAGAAAGCCGGGTGTTCTTGAGTTAGGAACAAATGATGCTATACTTGCGCAAAACAAGCTCATCTCACAACAAGTGGAACTTTTAACTCAACAAATCAAGGAGCTAAAAGAACCGTCAAAAGCTAAACAAATAGCTTGTTGCAAGCTTTGTAAAGGCGAACATGATACTGGATTTTGTCCGCCTCCCGGATTCGAAGAAGTTAACTACATGGATAACCAGAGAGATTACCAACAAAGGCAACCACAACAACAACCATACCATCATCCTCAACAACAGCAACAACAAAACTATCAAGGATACCAACCTAGAGGTAACTACCACAATAACCAAGGTTATGGGGGAGGAAACTCTAACCGTCAAAATCCATATGTACCTCAACAACCGCCGGTTGCGACTTCTAAGCTAGAAGATACATTGAAGCAATTCATGCAAATGTCTATGGCAAACCAAAAAAGTAATGATGCGGCTATAAAAAATCTTGAGACTCAAGTTGGTCAACTCGCTAAGCAATTAGCGGAACAACAAGCCAGACCATCTTTCTCGGCAAATACGCAAACAAATCCGAAGGAGCATTGTAAGGCTATAAGGACGAGAAGTGGGAGGGAGTTGATTGACGAGAGTGAAAAAAAAGAGGTAGAGAAAAAAATTGATGATAAACTTGATGGTGAAGCTGGTGAATGGAATGAGGAGGAAGTAGAAAATAAAGAAAAACATGGTGAAGTTGAAAAAGACATAGTGGTTGGAGTTGAAAATAAAAAAAATGGTGAAGTTGAAAATAATGAAAATGATAAAGAAAAAGTGGATGAAGTAAAAAAGAAAAGAGAAAGGAACCCAAGAGCATCTAGAAGCAAGGAGATGGTGAGCACCACTCCGGTTCAAAATTTGCCTTACCCGCACGCTCCATCTAGGAGAGAAAATGAACGGCATTACGCACGGTTCATGGACATTTTTAAACAATTACAAATCAATATTCCGTTCGCCGAAGCTTTGGAACAAATGCCGAAGTATGCCAAATTCATGAAGGACATACTTACAAAGAAGCGGAGGTACACGGAACCAGAAACAATAGTACTCGACGCAAGTTGTAGCGCTATCATCCAACATACTCTACCAAGAAAGGAAGTTGATCCGGGGAGAGTTACATTGCCGGTTACCATTGGTGACGTTTATGTTGGAAAAGGATTGATTGATTTGGGGTCGAGCATAAATCTTATCCCGTTGTCTATCGTGAAAAAGCTTGGCAACATTGAGATCAAGTCCATCCGAATGACGTTACAATTAGCCGATAAGTCTACTACTCATCCTCATGGAGTAGCTCAAGACGTGTTGGTTAAAGTGGACAAGTTTTTCTTCCCGGTGGATTTTATTGTGATTGATATGGAGGAAGATGATGATGCGCCTTTGATTCTTGGAAGGCCTTTCATGAAAACCGCTCGAATGATGATTGATGTGGATGACGGTTTGATGAGGTAAGAGTTCAAAACGAAGAGGTCACTTTTGACCCTTTTGAAGCAATGAAGCATTCAAAGGACAAGCATGATAGTTTCCGAGTTGACGTAATTGAGGAAGCTTCCTTTGAAGTTGCAAAGCATGTTAACGACATCACCCCCATGGAGCTAGCCCTTAATGACTCCTTTGAAGTTTTCACTCTTGAAGAAGAGGAAGCTCTAGATGAATGCTTGAGAGAGCTTGATAGTCTTAAGGATTTGCAACCGTGGGAAGTAGAGGAAGAAGTCTTAAAAAAAGAGGTCAATAAAGAAAAGCCAAGCATTGAATTAAAAGATTTACCCAACAATTTGAAATATGCATTTTTGGATGAAGTCGAGGAGAAGTCGGTTATCATTAGCAACCTCTTGTCAAAAAATGAAGAATCTCTTTTAATTGATGTGTTGAAGAAAAATCAAGAAGCAATGGGATGGACTCTTTCCGATCTAAAAGGAATTAGTCCTTCTTATTGTATGCACAAGATCTTAATGGAGGAGGATTTCAAGCCGGTAGCTCAACCGCAACGCTGTTTGAATCCAACAATGAGAGAGGTTGTGAGAAAAGAAGTTGTAAAACTTTTGGATGCGGGAATGATCTACCCTATATCGGATAGCCCTTGGGTAAGTCCGGTGCATGTGGTTCCTAAGAAGGGGGGCATTACCGTTATTCGCAATGAGAACAATGAGTTTATTCCTACTAAGGTAGCAACGGGGTGGAGGATGTGCATAGACTATAGGCGGTTAAATACCGCAACTCGGAAGGACCATTTCCCACTTCTGTTCATGGATCAAATGCTTGAAAGACTCTCGGGACAAGGATTTTATTGTTTTCTTGATGGCTATTCCGGGTACAACCAAATTGCGGTTGACCCGGCCGATCACGAAAAGACGGCTTTTACATGTCCATTTGGAATCTTCGCTTACCGCAAAATGCCCTTTGGGTTATGTAATGCGCCGACAACTTTCCAAAGGTGTATGCAAGCCATTTTTGCCGACCTTATAGAGAAAACAATGGAGGTTTTTATGGATGACTTTTCGGTGTTTGGGGGATCTTTTGGTTTATGTTTGGAAAATTTGAGGACGGTACTTGAAAGGTGTGTGAAAACAAACTTGGTGTTGAATTGGGAGAAATGCCACTTTATGGTGACGGAGGGGATTGTTCTCGGCCACAAGGTCTCGTCAAAAGGACTCGAAGTGGATCGTGCTAAAGTTGAGGTGATAGAGAAGTTGCCTCCTCCGGTGAACTTAAATGGAATCAGAAGTTTTCTTGGGCATGCCGGTTTCTACCGGCGATTCATCAAAGACTTCTCAAAGGTGGCTAGACCTTTGAGTAATTTGCTTGCCAAAGATCAGGTATTTCTCCTAACTGATGATTATTTAAAAGCTTTTGAGACATTGAAAGAGAAGTTGGTCACCGCTCCTATCATAGTCGCTCCAAATTGGAATTTGAATTTTGAGCTAATGTGTGATGCGAGTGACTATGCAATTAGAGCGGTGCTTGGCCAACGAAAAGAAAAAAAAATTCATACCATACACTATGCGAGCAAAGTCCTTAATGAGGCACAAGTTAATTATGCCACTACTGAAAAATAATTGCTCGCAATAGTGTATGCACTTGAGAAATTTCGTTCATATCTCATTGGCTCAAAAGTTATTGTCTACACCGACCATGCGACGATTAAATATTTGCTAACCAAGCCGGATTCTAAGCAAAGGCTTATCCGGTGGATCCTTTTGTTGCAAGAATTCGATGTTGATATTAAAGACAAAAAAGGATCCGAAAATGTGGTAGCAGATCATTTATCTCGCCTTGTCAATGATGAGGTGACCGCCTTAGAAAAAGACATCCGAGAAGAGTTTCCTGATGAAAAGCTTTTTAAAGTGCAAGTGAGGCCGTGGTTTGCGGATTTTGCAAACCACAAGGCGAGCGGTTTTGTGCCGCACGACCTAACTCCTAATCAAAAGAGGAAATTCATCTCGGATGTCAAATACTATGTGTGGGATGATCCTTATTTATTTAAGCTGGGCGGTGATAATTTATTGAGAAGATGTGTTACGGGCGATGAGGCCCAAAGTATTTTATGGCACTGTCACAACTCGCCTTATGGTGGTCATTTCAATGGGGCTAGAACGGCGAATAAAGTCCTTCAATCGGGATTTTATTGGCCTTTTATTTTTAAAGACGCAAATGCCCATGCGCAAAATTGTGACAGTTGTCAAAGGAGTGGTGGAATAGGAAAGAGAGACGAAATGCCTCTTCAAAATATTCAAGAGGTAGAATTATTTGATTGTTGGGGCATTGACTTTGTCGGACCATTTCCACCGTCTTTTAGAAATGAGTATTTGTTGGTAGCGGTTGACTATGTGTCGAAGTGGGTTGAGGCGATTGCCTCACCAAGAGCGGATGCTAAAACGGTAATAAGCTTTTTAAAAAGAAATATTTTTTCCCGTTTTGGAACCCCTCGAGTGTTGATTAGTGACGGAGGTTCACACTTTTGCAATGCGCCGCTTGAAAAAGTTTTGCAACATTATGGTGTAACGCATAAAGTGACCACTCCGTACCACCCACAGGCGAATGGTCAAGCTGAGGTCTCGAATAGAGAGATCAAAAGGATTTTGGAAAAAACTGTGTCTAGCTCGAGGAAGGATTGGTCTCAAAAGTTAGACGAAGCTTTATGGGCATATCGCACGGCCTATAAAGCTCTGATTGGGCTAACTCCATTCCAATTGGTTTTTGGTAAAACTTGTCATTTACCGGTTGAGATGGAGCACAAGGCCTTGTGGGCGTTAAAATTTTTAAACTTTGATCAAGAGTTAGCCGGTGACAAGAGAAAAGTGCAACTTCTTGAGTTGGAAGAAATGCGCAATGTCGCATACCACTCAAGTTGGTTGTACAAGGAAAAAATGAAGGAGTACCACGATAAAAAGCTCCGCAAGAAAGAATTTGCGCCGGGGCAGCTTGTGCTTTTGTTTAACTCCAGGTTGAGGTTATTCCCTGGAAAATTAAAATCCAAGTGGTCCGGTCTGTTCCGCGTCAAAGAAGTGAAATCTTTCGGAGCTGTGGTAATTGAGGACATGGATGGGAAAGACAACTGGACTGTGAATGGTCAGCGCCTAAAGATTTACCTTGGCGGACATGTGCACCGAGGAAGCTGTGCGATTCTCCTTGATGTTCCAGCTTGAACATCATGGACCGTCGAGCTTATCTGACGTTAAACAAGCGTTGGTTGAGAGGCACCTCAACATTGTAAGTTTTTTTTATGTTTTCTAATGTGTTATGTGGGGACTTATATTGATTTATGCTTGAATTGGGAGCTGCCTGCTGTGCTGTATTTTTCCAAATTCTGTCATGCTCGCTAGCTTCTCGCTAGGTGAGCACGCAGCGAGCGTTCGCTAGCTTCTCGCTAGGCGAACCTCGGGAACCAGGAAATTCTGGTTTAAGTGGTGGGCCACTTATTGGGCCCAAAAGTTTGTTAGTTTGTTTTTATTTTGTTTCCCCCGTCCCTTACTCACTCTCACTCTCATTTGCACTCACTTTTACTCTCACATATTCTATTCTTTGCTCTACTCTTGTTCCTAATCACTTGAAAACCTAATTGTGCTTCAGATTATCTACACTACTGCACCAGGTTTGACTTGTTCCTCATCTCTTTGCTTTCTCTGTTTTTATTTTGTTGAATTGAGGGATTTAGGTTATATTGTGCATGTTAGGGTTTGAGAGATTTTGAGTTGCATGTGGATTTAGAACAAACCTTAGCATAGTAAACGTATGGTATTTGGTGTTTAGATTGTTTCAATTTCCGTTAGTGGTTTCTGATACCAGCAGTCGTTGTTCTGCAAATTTCGCAGCCTTCGCTAGCAGTTCGCTAGGCGAGCTCGCAGCGAGCATTCGCTGGCATCTCGCTAAGTGAAGCCGTAGCAAACGTAGCAGACTCTGTTTTGTTTATTCTATGCTACTTGCTAACGTTTTACTATGCTGTTGTTTCTCTGATGTTATGAATGCAGATGGCCTCAGGTAATTTCGGAAAAAGCGAAAGGTGGGATCCACCTCTAGGACGGTTCCTATCCAGTTCGACACGGACAAATTTGTGGGGGCAAAGCAAGCTTCCCGTTACTAGGCGCTGCAAAAGCGAAAGATTTTGCCGGAGAGAAGGTTCGTGATTGACTCTGAGGGAGAATACCGCAACTTTGTAGGGTTAATTGATACAAAAAAATGGGGCATGTTGACGTCCCCTGTGGAGAGCTACAATTTGGAGGTGGTGCGCGAGTTTTATGCGAATGCGCTGCCTGACGATGATGAACCGTTCACCTGGTCTTCAAGGGTGTTCGGCCGTCAGATAGCTTTTGACAGGAACGCCATCAACCGTATTCTTGGAGAACCCCTCCACTTGGTTCCAAATGAACTGGATGCGTATTCAAGGACTCTGAGGTTGCATCCGAAGATTGATGAGATGTCATCTGCTCTCTTACTGCAAGGCAGAACTGTTGAGAGGAATCACTCAGGTGAAGCTATGAGGTTTAAAAGGGAAGACATGACACCTATGGCTCAGTTGATTTTGATGTTGGTTCTGTCCAACATTAAGCCGAAGTCGCACACGTCCACCGTGCCGATCCCAGTGGCACAGCTTGTTCACGCTATTTTAACTAATGTGCAAATTGATGTGGCTGGTCTTATTGCAGGTGAATTGAAGTCTGTCATTGAAAGCGGGCTTAAGTCGGGGGCGCGGGCTAATTGCCCCCTGGCTTTTCCCTGCCTCATTATGGCATTATGTACACAAACCAGGCTGAAGCTTCCCTCCAGAAGTTTGGTCAAGATACCAGCTGCAATTGATGATAGCTACGTGAATAAGTACTGTAGGCCAAGAGTTGATAGGAGTGGTTCATCTGCTGATGGTGCCAGGACTACTGATGGTTCTGGTGGTTCATCTCGAGGGTTTGATCCCTTCCAGCGAGCAGTATGCAACTACAACTGGGATTGGATGGACGCGACTAAGTGTGCAATGGTGGACTTACATGATTCGATGCAGGTCTTGCAGATGCATAACCGTGATCCTGCTTCAGAGCAGTCTATTATGACGCATGAGCAGTTCATGCAGCACGCGAGCTGGCCTGGGGCAGGCCTGTTTTCTCTGAGGGGGCAGGTGCGGATGCTACAGATGATGATGATGAAGAGGTTGAGGGTGAAGAAGATTTTGATGAGGAGGGCACTTCGGAGTATGAGTCTGAGGACGGAGAGGAGTGATGTGATTTGTTTCTGTTTTCAGTTTTAGTGTGTTTTGATTTGTACTTGTACTATTGGGGTGTTTTGTCCCCCACGCACATTGTTATTTCTTTAATTTCTTTAATTTCAGTACTTTTGATTTTCAATTATTTTGGTTCAATAATTTTTTGTGATTGATTTTTGTCCAAACCTTCTAGATTGGTTGCTCTCTTGAAAGAAGTATCCAATGAAGGTGCATTCGAGCTTGGATGGAGGTGATAAAATTAAATAAGTGATGAAAGCTAAGGTACACTATTACCTTCGGTTAGAACTGTAAAATGCTTGCGGAACTTTCACTTCCTTTTGTGATAAAATATTTTCTGATTGCAACTTAATTGATTGAATGATTCACTTAGGACTTTTAAACCACCAATTGTGAGGAAACCTCCATTATGTACTTAAATGCTGGATTCTGATAAATTGTGTTGATTCATTTTATTCATGCATTGTCTTTTATTATTATGAATTGTGGAAGTAGTTGAAATGATCAAGGCACTTGTTTCTCTCGAGCATAACCATTTCCAAAGATAAAGATACCCGTGAGCAGAGAGAGTATTTGTAACCCAATTTTGAGCCTAAAACAGTTGAATCCTTGCTTGGAATAAAGCGAGTGTTAAAAATCTTTTTCTTGAAACCTTGGAAATTTGGATTAATTGTTCTTCTGAAGCAAAAAGAAAAGAAAAGGGCATTCATTTAGGGGAAAAGAAAAGACAAGTTGGGGAGAACAAATTTGTAAAGAGTAATTGGTCACAACTCTTGTTAAACTAGCAAGCATATATCTAAAAAAAAAGAGAAGAAGAGAAACACTCATTTTTGTGAATATGGTGTAGAAAAACAAGAAAACAAATGCTTGCGTGGTAGAAAAAGTTTGAAAAACAAAAGGGAGTTGTGAAGGGTTCAAATAAGGAATTGGTGGAACAAAGTTGAAGAGGTGTAAATAATTGTATAGTGAATGTCTCTTTTGCATCGGAAACTTCGTTCAATGGCCTTAGATATGTCCCTTGTTTGTTAACCCGACCAAGCTATAACCGGAAAAGACCATAGTGATCTTCGTGCTTCCACAGTTTCATGTAGAATTGATAGACATTGTATGAATAGAGTTGATTTTGACATTGTTTATTGGAGAGTGAAAATTCCCCCGCGCTTTCATGTGCGACATTTTCTTCAATCCTTTTTCGAAGAGGAGAGTTAGGGTGATTCGTTCATGATATCATTGTTGTGATTTGATGAATGTTTAGTATTGCTTAAAAGTTTTAGTTCTGGAGCATTGTTTTGTTTTTAACCGTTGGAAACATGTGTCTGGTCAAGTCACTTGCAATTTGAGCCATATGATCCGATCTCGGAAAAACCTGACTCTTTAAGCAAATCTTCTTGGTTACTCGAGAGGCATACTTTGCTTGAGGGCAAGCATGATTCTAGTTGGGGAGAGTTGTTAGATGCCCAATTGTGCTTATTGGAGCTATCAAATATGGACATCTTTCACTTCTTTTTATGCCGAAAACGTATTTATTAAGCCTTGCTTTTGTTAATGTGCATCATTGTGTCAAATGCTTTTGGTCCTTTTGATTTGTGTGTTATTGTGCAGGATTTAAGTGTGAAAGAGCATTATTTGAAGGCACAAGAAAGATGGCAAAGGAATCAAGCAAAGAGCAAAACAAAAGTTGGTTCGCTCAAGCGAGCACTTGGCGAGTGAGTAGCGAGTGTTCGCTACAGCCTCGCCTAGCGAGCACGTAGCGAACAGCTCCAGACTTGGGCAGAATGGTTTTCAACATCAATCTTGGTCAGCGAGCAAGTGGCGAAGAGGCTCGCTAGGCGAGCCCCCAGCGAGCACCTAGCGAAGCAAAACAGAATGTCCCAGGCACCCTTCGCTGGCTCATTCGCTGCAGCGACCACCTAGCGAAGCAAAACAGAATGAAACTTGCAGACCTCGCCAGCAACTCGCCTAGCGAGTGAGTAGCGAGCGTGCCCAGAACTGTCACTTACTATAAGTAGCTTGGGCCACTTTTTGGAGATCATCTTCTTTTTTCACTTTTACATTGTTTTGCTGTAAGAAAGGGTTTTGTGACCTAAAAACCTATTTTGCCTTATTTTTCTTCATCTCTTAACATAATCAAACAACAACAAGGTGGATCATCATCAAAGTTGGACCACTCGACTTGGATGTTCATCAACCGACTTTAAAACTTCATTTGCAAGCTACCATGAGAATGGGTAGCTAAGTTCATCTTGTTGTCAAAGATAGATGTAGGTAATCATTGAACTTTGTATTTGTATGGATGATTTTCATTTGTAAACTATTGAATGATTAATGTATGGTGAAAACTTTGTTTTATTCATAATCTTTTGTGTTGGTTAATGATTGAGAAATATTTACCAACTCTTGACCTAGGTTTTTACCCATCTCTTTTCTTGAGCTAGAAATAGTCTTGGATGATTTTGTTCACTTAAAATGTTGAACTTTAAAGTTGTCATTTTGATAGATTGTGTGAGAGATCAACAATGGATTAAAATGATAAACTTCACAATATGAGTTAGAGATAATCATATTGAGAGGATATTGTGAATGCATTGATTATTTGAAAGAGTTTATTAAATGTTGATCGGAAGTATACATGCAAAGTGATTACCGAAACCTAACTTTGACAATCTTTATTCAAACTGTTAAAACCTAACTTTTATCGCATTTATTCCTTTCATTCAAAACACTTGTTACCTTAAACACAAACCCTTGGATACCATTAAACTATAAATTTAACAACTGTTGAACGGCGGCAAAATCTTATATTCCCTGTGGAGACGATAATACAAACTCGACACTTAACCACTGTTCTAACAAAATGTGCGGATGCTACAGATGATGATGATGAAGAGGTTGAGGGTGAAGAAGATTTTGATGAGGAGGGCACTTCGGAGTATGAGTCTGAGGACGGAGAGGAGTGATGTGATTTGTTTCTGTTTTCAGTTTTAGTGTGTTTTGATTTGTACTTGTACTATTGGGGTGTTTTGTCCCCCACGCACATTGTTATTTCTTTAATTTCTTAATTTCAGTACTTTTGATTTTCAATTATTTTGGTTCAATAATTTTTTGTAATTGATTTTTTTCCAAACCTTCTAGATTGGTTGCTCTCTTGAAAGAAGTATCCAATGAAGGTGCATCCGAGCTTGGATGGCGATGATAAAATTAAATAAGTGATGAAAGCTAAGGTACATTGTTACCTTCGGTTAGAACTGTATAATGCTTGCGGAATTTTCACTTCCTTTTGTGATAAAATATTTTCCGATTGCAACTTAATTGATTGAATGATTCACTTAGGACTTTTAAACCACCAATTGTGAGGAAACCTCCATTATGTACTTAAATGCTGGATTCTGATAAATTGTGTTGATTCATTTAATTCATGCGTTGTCTTTTATTATTATGAATTGTGGAAGTAGTTGAAATGATCAAGGCACTTGTTTCTCTCGAGCATAACCATTTCCAAAGATAAAGATACCCGTGAGCAGAGAGAGTATTTGTAACCCAATTTTGAGCCTAAAACAGTTGAATCCTTGCTTGGAATAAAGCGAGTGTCAAAAATCTTTTTCTTGAAACCTCGGAAATTTGGATTAATTGTTCTTCTGATGCAAAAAGAAAAGAAAAGGGCATTCATTTAGGGGAAAAGAAAAGACAAGTTGGGGAGAACAAATTTGTAAAGAGTAATTGGTCACAACTCTTGTTAAACTAGCAAGCATATATCTAAAAAAAAGAGAAGAAGAGAAACACTCATTTTTGTGAATATGGTGTAGAAAAACAAGAAAACAAATGCTTGCATGGTAGAAAAAGTTTGAAAAACAAAAGGGAGTTGTGAAGGGTTCAAATAAGGAATTGGTGGAACAAAGTTGAAGAGGTGTAAATAATTGTATAGTGAATGTCTCTTTTGCATCGGAAACTCCGCTCAATTGCCTTAGATATGTCCCTTGTTTGTTAACCCGACCAAGCTATAACCGGAAAAGACCTTAGTGATCTTCGTGCTTCCACAGTTTCATGTAGAATTGTTAGACATTGTATGAATAGAGTTGATTTTGACATTGTTTATTGGAGAGTGAAAATTCCCCCGCGCTTTCATGTGCGACATTTTCTTCAATCCTTTTTCGAAGAGGAGAGTTAGGGTGATTCGTTCATGATATCATTGTTGTGATTTGATGAATGTTTAGTATTGCTTAAAAGTTTTAGTTCTGGAGCATTGTTTTGTTTTTAACCGTTGGAAACATGTGTCTGGTCAAGTCACTTGCAATTTGAGCCATATGATCCGATCTCGGAAAAACCTGACTCTTTAAGCAAATCTTCTTGGTTACTCGAGAGGCATACTTTGCTTGAGGGCAAGCATGATTCTAGTTGGGGAGAGTTGTTAGATGCCCAATTGTGCTTATTGGAGCTATCAAATATGGACATCTTTCACTTCTTTTTATGCCGAAAACGTATTTATTAAGCCTTGCTTTTGTTAATGTGCATCATTGTGTCAAATGCTTTTGGTCCTTTTGATTTGTGTGTTATTGTGTAGGATTTAAGTGTGAAAGAGCATTATTTGAAGGCACAAGAAAGATGGCAAAGGAATCAAGCAAAGAGCAAAACAAAAGTTGGTTCGCTCAAGCGAGCACTTGGCGAGTGAGTAGCGAGTTTTCGCTACAGCCTCGCCTAGCGAGCACGTAGCGAACAGCTCCAGACTTGGGCAGAATGGTTTTCAACATCAATCTTGGTCAGCGAGCAAGTGGCGAAGAGGCTCGCTAGGCGAGCCCCAGCGAGCACCTAGCGAAGCAAAACAGAATGTCCCAGGCACCCTTCGCTGGCTCATTCGCTGCAGCGAGCACCTAGCGAAGCAAAACAGAATGAAACTTGCAGACCTCGCCAGCAGCTCGCCTAGAGAGTGAGTAGCGAGCGTGCCCAGAACTGTCACTTACTATAAGTAGCTTGGGCCACTTTTTGGAGATCATCTTCTTTTTTCACTTTTACATTGTTTTGCTGTAAGAAAGGGTTTTGTGACCTAAAAACCTATTTTGGCTTATTTTTCTTCATCTCTTAACATAATCAAACAGCAACAAGGTGGATCATCATCAAAGTTGGACCATTCGACTTGGATGTTCATCAACCGACTTTAAAACTTCTTTTGCAAGCTACCATGAGAATGGGTAGCTAAGTTCATCTTGTTGTCAAAGATAGATGTAGGTAATCATTGAACTTTGTATTTGTATGGATGATTTTCATTTGTAAACTATTGAATGATTAATGTATGGTGAAAACTTTGTTTTATTCATAATCTTTTGTGTTGGTTAATGATTGAGAAATATTTACCAACTCTTGACCTAGGTTTTCACCCATCTCTTTTCTTGAGCTAGAAATAGTCTTGGATGATTTTGTTCACTTAAAATGTTGAACTTTAAAGTTGTCATTTTGATAGATTGTGTGAGAGATCAACAATGGATTAAAATGATAAACTTCACAATATGAGTTAGAGATAATCATATTGAGAGGATATTGTGAATGCATTGATCATTTGAAAGAGTTTATTAAATGTTGATCAGAAGTATACATGCAAAGTGATTACCGAAACCTAACTTTGACAATCTTTATTCAAACCGTTAAAACCTAACTTTTATCGCATTTATTTCTTTCATGCAAAACACTTGTTACCTTAAACACAAACCCTTGGATACCATTAAACTATAAATTTAACAACTGTTGAACGGCGGCAAAATCTTATATTCCCTGTGGAGACGATAATACAAACCCGACACTTAACCACTGTTCTAACACCAGGCGAACATTCGCTGGCCTCACTCGCTAGGCGAACTTTGAGTGGTTTTTCTACTGGAATATGCATGAGGAAAGCTACCACTTCTTCGCCAGCAACCTCGCCAGGCGAATGGTAGCGAAGCTTTGCTGGGACCTTCGCCTGGAGAACGTCCTATCTTTTAAGTCTCGGAGCTAATTCTGAATTATTTGCTCCAGCTCGCCTACCTCGCCAGGCGAACATTCGCTGGCACTCGCTAAGCTTCTCCAGGCGAATGCCTTGATTTGCAACATTCTCCAAGCTGCTTTGTCTTGTCTCCCAAGGTGCTCTTATTAGTGTCAATCCTGCACACTAACAGCAACATTACACACACCATTCACTTGGATCACATCAAAATGAAAGTAAACAAATTTAACCACTAAATCAAATACTATTAGATGAAAATGATTAAAAATACTACTAAAAAGAAGTCAAATAACTAATCTAATTTGGATCTAACAGCTACGTATGTCAGTCATTTCCAGGCAACAACTTCATCAAGAAAGTCTCTTTTGAACGAGGTCTTCATATCGATCCATACGAGAAGAACTTCTCGGGGATCCACACTATGTGACCATCAATCTTAGTTGGCCAATGGTTTAGGGTTCTAAAAAGGTCCTTAGAGTAATGGATTCCCAAGAAAACATTGATCAAACACGCCAAGAGCTTGAAGGTTGTCATCATTCTCAAAGGAATCTACTCTAAGTGAGGTTCTTGTATCGACTATCACGAGATGAGCATCTCGGAAGCCCATACTACCTAACCTCTCCTATCTCAATTTTTCACTCTAGACTTGAGTATAGAGTCTTTCCCTCAAGTTTGCCACCAAAGTATCCAATCCGTACAACAACAATGAGATCCATATGAGATACAATTAAATAAATAAGGGAAAGCAATAAAGCAAGCAAAGAATAAAGAGAAAACACCTAAACATGCGAAAGAACTTATATTAGGCTTGACTCGCTTAGGTGTCCCCAGCAGAGTTGCCAGTTGTCGCTACGCGAAAAATGACAGAGAGTCGCCACCGGATTTTATTTATCCCAAGGAGGGAAAGGAAAATAACGATAAAACCTTTAGGAAAAGAGCATGGTCATCGCAACAAAGTTTTAGGGTTTGGGAGTCGGTTATACGAGGGGAAGGTATTAGCGCCCCCTCGCATCCATCGTACTCGATGGAAACCTTCTAAGTTGTTTAGCTTGAATGGGTGTTTTTAATTGTAAAAGTTTACTTGCTTAAAAGAAAGGAGGGGTTGGTTTTTTATTAGAGCGCTCGCCAAGGATTGTGGCTCTTGTGCCTACGTATCCTCACTTAAAAGAAGTGAAGAATTGGAGCTTCGTAATTCGGAGGCTTGTGAAATGGTTGTATGTCGGTTGATTTTATACCTTAAAAAAGGGTTTTCGGATTGATGCCCTAAGGCGAAAATAAGTTTGATGAGTTGATGTTTTTTAGGATTTTTGAGAAGAAATTGTTCTTGATTAGGATCACACGAAAAACTTTGGGTAGAGATGAATATCTCGAATATCCAAGTTGAGCGCCTTGTATTCAAAATATTCAGAACGAGTGTAGGAGGGGTTCCATTCTCCTTCCTTCTCCACCAATTTAAAGGCCATGACGTGTAAACCTAATCGTATCTTTATTGTGTTTTTGCATTTTTTTGAGAAAAGTATCACTTGATGTTGGGTCAAGGGTTTTATTTCTTACTAAAAAAAGTTTGAGGTGATGCGAACAAGGTTGATGGCGATGCACAAGGCAATCGACTTACAAGGTCAAAAATGGCTCGATAAGAATCGAGAGTTTGTTTTGAAAAAGGGTTTTGGCAACACAAGTCGGAATGACATTATTAATATAAACATACAATGAAATATAAGACAAGGTCAATTTAATTGGTTTGAGGACACAAGTTAAATTTCACAAAGTTGTACCTTCAAATTATTAATTGAAATTAAGCATGAATGTTTAATTAATTAACATTTTAATCAATAAATATAAATAACAAACTCTTTTCTTTCCTTTTTTTATATTATCATTTTTTTTATCTTTTCACTTTTAATAACTTAAAACACCAAAAAATTTTAAGGGAAACATGAGGATAGCAAAAATAAAGCATAAAAGTAAGAAAAAAAACAAAAACCTGGAAAAAAAAGTCAAGAAGTTAGCTGTGCGAACTTCCTGATGAATTTTCCCAAAAAAACATCAATAAGTTCGCTGTGCGAACTTCCTGTTGAATTTGCCCAGATACACACTATTCACAAACAGAGGCGAAAGGTGCCAAAGTTCGTTGTGCGAACTTGCTAGCGAATCTGCCCAGAAAAATCATCAACAAGTTCGTTGTGTGAACTTCCTAACGAATTTGCCTAGATACACACTATTCACAAAACAGAGGGAAAATGTGCCAAAGTTCACTATGCGAACTTGCCAGCGAATAGCTCGCTGGCTCACAATAAGGGGGGTTTGGCTGTTTACTGACGTTCGCTAGGCGAAGGATTCCTTCGCAGTGCGAACATGACAGCATTTTTAGCACTTTTTAAGTGTTCTCATCTCTGTCTCTATAAAAATCACTCTTGTTTTTTCTACAATACCAAATCAATCTTGAAACCTCATTACAAAAACATGTATCCACAAATACTATCCTAACTAACAACAATGACAAAGTGTGCAACAACAATGCAAGCATACAAAAGTATATACAATGAAATATAAAGAGAGTAAGGTTCAAAGAAATGGATATCCAAGAGTTGCTACTCTCCTTCTAATCACCATTGTTGTTTTGTTAGGAGTATTTTCTTCTTTGACACTCTATGTTTCTACCTCTCCTTTTTTATGTTTTTCTTTCTAAAAACTCTCTTGTTCTCAATGTCACTTTTTTCTCTCTTATTTTTCTAGTTTTCTCAATATCTCTTATTCTCAATGTGGCCTTCTCTTTCTCTCCAATTGGGCTCCCCCTTATAGTCAAAGCAATAGGGTTCTCACTTGTTTCAAAACTTCATATTTTTCATTGAGAAATGCCTATTACCACTTTCTTGATGTCACTCTCTTTCTTTCCGATTTCATGTGCGCCGCTCTTCTGCACTTGCTGCTGCACTTGCCTAGGCCTGTTTTTTCTGCTGCACTTTGTATTGCTCTCAAATCCTGAACCCATTTGTTTGCTTGTGCTTGGACTGCCCTTGTGGTCCATGTTTCTACCTTTGACATAATTTTGAAATTCTGATATTTGATATGTAGATGCATCATCATGAGTTCATACCTTTGGTTTTGTGACATGAATTATTTGGTTATGAGATAATTTGTCATTTCTACCTGGGGCATGCATGAGACTGTTTTAGATCACATTGAAATTGCCTTGAAATTGCCCATGGATAAGCACTAATGGGCTTGATCTTAAAATGTTCCAATATTGAATTAAACCTTATTTTTTTTCCTTGAATGTTTGTAGGCTTATTTGGTTATGAATCATGTGAAGGCATAATATGGAACATGTAGACTTAATGAGGCATGAAAGATACCATAGCATGAAGTTGATTAGAAACTTGAATTAAGATTAGAAGTAGCTTAATTTTCTAAGCATTACTTAAAGTTGAAAACTTTGTAACAAATGTGACATTCTTGCAATTTCATGAAATTTCCCTTTGTAATATTCTTGAATCTAATATTGAATTCATGAATCTTGAATTTGGAATGATGTATCTCCCTTATACCATTGAATTTGAAAGGGATGAAGTCTTGAATTATGAACTTGTGATCTTGACTCATGTCTTGCAAATTTGAATTCCACTTGAACATAGAATTTGAAACAAAGTTGGATGAAGAAATATTGAATTAGGCCTTGCACTTCATATTCATTAGGAATATTGATCTTGAATATCCTAATATTTTCAAGTAACTTCTCCTTGAATAAATCTACATGAGTAGACTTTCCAACTTGAATTAAACCTTAGATGATGAACCTTTCTTCAATGCAACCCATGATAGGCAACTTCTCTTATTTGAAATGGAAAACAACGATCCGACCCAATCCTTACCTTGTAAACCCACATACTCGATATGCACTAGAACGATGTATGATATGATGAATGTTGGACATGAAAGGCTAATGGTGAAAATGAGGGTGTGACAATACCATTGGGGAAAAACACCCAGCTCACGATGGAAAGCTCAGGCCCGAGCAAAAGACCTCGACCGAGATCTTGGCCCCATCATCGATCAGATACCAACTCTGATCGCCCGACCAGTTCCCTGTACAGTCAGCCACAAAACAGGTCGAGCAAGAAAACAAACAGAAATGCAATTCATACATAGAAAACAAGGAAACATAGAAAATAAAGCACACGCGGTATAAAAGTAAAGTTACTACATTTCCAAAATAGCGGGTAGAGCCCATTGTTAAAAAATTACAAGAATGACACGCAGGCCAGAAACAGATACATCAAAGGTAGGTACACAGACCGGACAAATAACATAGGCATGCAGGCCAAAAAGACAAAGACAAAACAACACTAAGAGGCTTCATTCTCCTCTTGCTCATCGCCCACCTCGACCGGGCTGTCTTCTTCTTCCTCGACTCCCAGCGCGACCACACGACCCTCGATGACCCGATAGAAGGGTCACGTCCCTTTGGTGATAAATGGAACATCCGGGTTCACGATTCAAAGCTGCTCCACGACACTTTCGTGGCCCACCTTGAGAGCCCCCATGAAATCCTGCTCGAGATGTCGGATCCTTGACACAGAGCCGTCCGAGACGCCATGAGCTTCTCCTTAGCAGTCTCGTCCTCCGCAGGCTAGGAAGCCGCCTCCAGTTCTGCAATTTGCACCAAGAGCCTCGTCCTCTCTTCACCCGCGGCCTTCAATTGCCTTTCCACCTTGCCGAGGAGCTTAAACTGTGCAACACTCTTTTCTTTGGCCTGGTCGAGATCAGCCGCCAGCTTGTTCCTCTCTGCATCGATGGTTGTAAGGTCATCCCAGCAATTTGGATAGGTCGGCAAAAGAGCAAGCCTCACCATTGAGGACCAGAGTCGTTTTAAAGATCCGCATCACCGCGGCCAGGTCCTCTGTTAAAGCATTCTTCCTCATATTCTGGTCAGCTCCCATGATAGCTTTGATCTTTGCGGCATCCACAATCGGGGAGTTGGCTCCACAAAATAAAGCGAGTTGCAAATGACACGGCAGGAGTAAGAACCTCTCCTCAGCACTGCCATCGGTGAGGTCGACGATCTCGGGCCCATTAACCCACGCCCTCTTAGATGTCCCCTTCGAGGAAGGGGACTGGCTTCCCTGGGGGGTAGAGGAGGAGCCACCGGGCCCCTGGTCGGGACCCAGGCATTTGTTGTACCTGGGATCCAACCTCTTCACACGCTCATGCATGCTCGACATTTCTCCTGCAAAAGAAAAACAAACAAAGTCAACAAAACACAAACCAAAAAATAATGCATAGACAAGTCCCGAGCGGAAAGCAAACCCATTATCTAAAAGATGCAGGGCTTCCTCATCGGACGCACACTAGAGGAGGGCCCTCGTATTGATCAATCACAACTCTCTAAGAATCTCCCCGTTCGAGTCGAGGATAAAATTCCCGTCCGGCGTCACACACTTTACAGGGGTGAAACTAGCCACAAATGCGACCAGCTTCTGGTAGGCCACCTGGTCGTCGGTATCCAACAAGCATGCCCTCACTATGTAGTTGTCTGTACCCTTGTCAAAATGTTCCTCCGTCCAAATCAACAGAATCTTCGGCACTAGGACTTCCTCTGGCTGACCGTCTTTTTCCCGGACCTCGAGGTTGAAAATCGAGTCCACGACTGTGTGTGCGACGGGTTTGACAACGTAATACCGGTCCTTGAAAGTTTGGATGGAATCCAAATACGCCTGGAAAAGCCTCCTCGGTTTCTTCAAGGACACCCAGTTGTGTCGACCATCGAGCGTTTGCCTTTGAAGATGAAAGATGCTGAAGAAAAGGGTGAGAGTGACCCCGATGTTGAGATGTCGACAAACGAGCTCATACACCTGCACAAATATAATCACGTTTGTGCGGGCGTATGAGCTCGTCTATACTTGCTCTCTCTAGTTCCGTGCTCACTTAAGTATCAGAGCATCTTGCAGGTACACCCCTCTCCTCCTTTACAACACCGGTGAAGGAAGCAACTAACGACGCGTGGCAGGCTACTGATTTCCTTCTGATTAAGTACGATCAATTGCTATCAAGGAACACGCTTTGAATCCCAGTAACTTCTTTTAAGATTTTTTCAGTGATTTCTCACTTGACGCCTTCCAATCTTCCCTTTTTTTCTTAGTTAAACTTTTTTTTTTCTTTGTAAGTAGTAATTCTAATGAGTGGTTCTCAAAAAAATTGTTATCAATAAAAACGAAAAGTTAATAATATGAAGAAAATATTTTATTAATTAAAAACGAGACAACAAATAACTATTCCACATATTCAAATTTCTGACTCCACTCAACTTCTATAGTATCACTATTAATTATCCTTAACTTAGAGAAAAGTTTAGAAACAACTCTTCCATATGGTACAAGGAAAGTTATTTCATTCCTAGAGGTGATTATAATTTCCTTTAAGTAATTAAAAATGGTAAGAGGAAGATTAACTATGATGTTCTTAATGAATAACAAGAGATGTTTGTCATTTCGAGTAAGCTTTTCCAATTCTTTCTCTCTTAGATGGAGATTTGACACTAGAACTTGATACAAAACTTTTTCAATTGGTCATAGACTAGTAGGATTGTTGAGCTTATCATTGATTGCATATATTAGGTGAAGGTGATTTTTATAGACACTGTTGAATCTATAATGTTCAAGACAAATACCTTCCTCTTCACATTCTGTTGTTTGAGCAATAAGTGACTGAGTAATTGTGACAAGAAAGCCATTGACATAGGACTGGATTTGTCATACCCTAAATTTGCCCACTTCTTTTAATCTCTGGCTTATGTGTGTGTCATCCAAGAGGAGGGTTTTTGTTAGCTTCAAGCTCAAGCAAAGGCATTGGTACAAGCCATCAAGTGGGTGTTATTATCATAAAGTTATCAAAGAACCGTCAGAGGATTGTCAAGGGGTTCATGAGGTTTTTTAATTGGTGTGAGCATGAGGTAGAGGCTTGTTGAGCACCTCAGAGGATATTGTGGAATTGGAATAATCACCCAGTTCATCTGAACAATGCCCAAGCAAAAAGGGTGAAATTAGGGTTTCAATTTTAATCAGGCTAAACTTGTTTTGTGAAGTAAGACTTGTTTCCATGGTCCTCCATATGTCCTAAGGTGTTTGAGGATGGAAGATTGACCCACAAATTTAATCAGAAGAGCTTCAATTAATCAGTCAGTCGAAAATCAAGAGATTGGAGAAAAAGTCAACTGTGCAGTGAAAAAGTCAACTCCTAACTTTTTGAGGTCAAGATCATGATCCTTGAGTTCAATATGACCAATGGATAGAATTTGATCACGAAAATTTAAGGGAATCATGAAAAATCAAGAATTGTTGAAAGTTGCCATTTTAAGGAAATTAGGGTTTTAGAACTTTCTATTTATGGAAAGTTTTATGTTTGGAACAGCCATATTTAAAGCCATTTTTCTTCATGATCAAGGTTTCAAATGAACTTGGATCAAACATCAAAGTTGTTCCTTGTATTTCAAGCTTTCTTTTGAGTACTAATTCATAATCATGTGATACTTGGAGCTCAAGTTATGATCAATCAAATTTGTGGTTTTCAATGGTTTCAACATTGCCAAGATTGGACAGATTTTTGGACTCACTTTGCAAGCCAATTTTCATCAAGTTCTTGAAGTCAGATGGAATTTTGTCCCAAATGAAAGTTGTAGAGTATGTTACAAGCTTTCCAAAGAGTCCAATAAGTCCTCAATATGATTTATGAAGCTCAAGTTATAGATGTGCAAAGTTGAGGAAAAATAAGCCAAATCTATAACTTAGAATTTTTCTAAGTTATTTCAGGACAGCTTTCATGACATGATTTTCAACATCATTTTTTATGGTCTTTCAATCCTCAAATCAAGATGACCCTAACATGAAATGTGTTCTACTCCATGCCCTCTTTCATTTGAGCATGAGTTCTAGCCAAATTGATCCTTGTACACAAAGATATTATTGCTCAAAGTTGATGTTTTGAACTTGTTTCAAGGAGTGAAACATGTGGCATTTGTGCTTGCTGATGTTTTTATGATATTGATCTGCTCATGTCCCATTTCCATGTGCATGGGATGCTGCATTGGGAGCCACCAAACATTTCCCAAAATGAACCAACACAAGCTTGCACCATTTTGCCCCATTTTTGAATCCTTAGCCAAAACAAGTAAAAGACAAACAGCTCTTACAGCTCTGCTCCTTGCAGACCAGCTAGGTCACTCTCTTCATCCACAAGCAACCTAGAATGAGACAAGAGAATGCAGCTGGTTGATGGATCTTGAAGATCAACCATTGATTTAAAAAACCACCATGAAATGCAAATCTGGCCATTCAATCTTTACCATGGTGAAAACCCCCCAAACCTGATTTGATTCCATATTTAAGACCAAATATCAGTCAACACAAACCCTAGCCACTAGTTTGCATTGAGAAACCAGAAAACTCTTATTTTGTGAACCATTTCAAATCCTCAAAAAACCTAAAAAACTGTTTGGGGTAGTTAGCTTGCTAAAACCATTTCCATACATAAAAACTCACCACAAACCATCTTCACAACCCACACATGATCTTTGGAAGGTGTTCAAAACATTAAACCAGTCAAAAACACCACAACTCAAAAAGTCAACCTTCTACCTAACAAACTTTGACCTTTTACTCAAAACAAACCTAGCTGCCAACTGTTTGATCTGTGAATCATTGGAGCTGTTGTCTTGCATCCTAGGAGCATTTACAGACTGTGGAAAGGGAAGGATCCTTGGTTTTCTTGGATGCTAGCATAGTGAGGTCTACAAGAGGTATATGGTTTCAAACCCTACCATTGATATGCATCATGTTTATGTTTTGTGGTTTGTTGGATTGATATAGACATTGTTGTGTTGAGTTGTAACTTTGCTGTCAAAATACATGAGACCAATAACATGTGCATTAGCTGTTGGATTAATCACCAAACTGTTTAAAAGAGGACTGTCAACATGTGAAGCCTAGGTTTTGTGACTTAATGTTAAGTTTTGCTGTGTTTGAGGTATCTCATGGAAGGTCTAACTTTGTGCATAGTTCCTAGACCTGTCTATCAATAGACTTAACCTATGTGTGTTTGAACTTTAATTTGTTGGTTATAACTTGGACTGTCAGAAAGGATGAGACCTTGGGCTGTTATTTATTGCCTGCTGTCAAAGTATGTTGTGCTAACCATGTGTAGGCATACTAGCTTGTAGGCTGCTGTCTAGATTAATTTGAATGTAAAGATGTGTTTTGTCTTTGTGAAGGCATTGTTATCAGAATTCATCATAAATGTTGTTGGAAAATGTAATGCATTGATTTGTGATGATTGACATGGTTATGTTAAGGTTGTGTCCTGGTTCTCATGCTAAAACATGTCTGTGTTTGTTATCATGGAGCTGTAACTTTCATTTGAAGCAACATAATGAATTGATGTTTGGATGTTGGTAGTATTATGTCAAGCCTGCTGTTTGTTTCTGTCTAAAACTGATTGTGGATGTTTTGTTGTAACACTGTTAATCATGTTTAGGCATACAAATCTATAGTTTGTTTAAGATCAAGCTGAGTTTGGTGTGGAAATTTTGTATATGCTAAATGTTGAATATTAGCACAAAATCAAAACAGATTCTGTCATCCAGCTCATTATGGCTGGATTCAAATTGTGATTAAATAGAAATTAATTGTATTATTATATTCTTACCTTATTTAGGATTAGCATTTATAGGGAGAATAATTACCCCTATTTCTTAGTGTAATTTATATTCTATAAATACTCATGTACTATGTTACAGAATAAATAATACAGAAAAAGCATATTTCTATATGGTATCAGTAGCAACAAGAATCCTTTAGGGTTTTTTTTTGTTTTTGCTTCCGCTCTGTTTATCTTTTTTACATCCCACAATGTCTGATACCGAGTCCTCACTTTCACCCAAACATTCCTCACCCGAACCTAAATTAGTCCGAACGTACCATGAAAACCACCCTGTTCAGATCACAACAATTCGGCTGAACGGTGCTAATTATCTTCGATGGTCGCAATCCGTTCGTATGTATCTCAGGGGGAGAGGAAAGATTGGCTACATTACTGGCGACAAAAAACAACCAGACAAGGCAGGTGCAGATTATGATACATGGGATGCTGAAAACTCCATGGTCATGACATGGTTAGTCAACTCCATGGATGAAGAGATAGGTGCAAATTATCTCTGTTATGATACTGCAAAAGAACTTTGGGAAGGTGTCTCCCAAATGTACTCTGATTTGGAAAATCAATCCCAAATCTACGAATTAACTCTCAAATTGGGAGAAATTCGGCAAGGTGAAGATTCAGTCACCAAATACTTCAATTGTCTCAAACGTATTTGGCAAGATTTGGACCTTTTCAATGAGTATGAGTGGAAATCACCTGCCGATAGCAAACATTACAAGAAGATGGTGGATGTTAGTCGTGTTTTCAAGTTCCTTGCGGGTCTAAATGTTGATTTTGATGAGGTTCGTGGCCGAATTCTAGGCAGAAATCCTATCCCTCCAATTGGTGAAGTCTTTTCAGAAGTACGTCGCGAAGAGAGTCGTCGGCAAGTGATGCTTGGCAAAAATACAGCAGCTGTCTCTCCACCAGTTGAAGGATCTGCCTTGGCAATTCCCCATGTCAACCGTAAACCACTTCATAATCAACGAGGTGGAGACAAGACTCATTTATTTTGCGATTACTGTGGGCGCAATCGCCACACTCGGGAAACTTGCTACAAACTACATGGGCGACCAAATCATGGCAAGGCTGGTAAGTTTGGTGATCGTCCTATGCCTATGGCCAATGAGGCTGATTCGTCTCCATGTACGAAGGAGCAAATGGATAACCTTCTTAAGTTTCTAAAGTCCAATTCATCTCTTAATATCCCTACTGGAACTGTGGCACAAACAGGTAAGGATTCTTGGGCACTATCTGCTCACAACCACTCTAACCCTTGGATAATAGATTCAGGGGCATCTGAACACATGACTAATTGCTCTCATCTATCCAGTACCTATTTTCCTAGTTCAGGTTTTGAAAAAGTTAGGATAGCTGATGGTAGTTATTCAAGTATTGCAGGCAAAGGCAGCATAAAAATTTCAGAGCAAATCACTTTGCAATCTGTTTTACATGTTCCTAAATTCGCTTGTAATCTTCTATCTGTTCATAAATTGTCTAAGGACACTAATTGTTCTGTTCTTTTTCGTCCCTCTACTTGTGTTTTTCAGGACCAGAACTCGGGGAAGACGATTGGAACTGCTAGAGAGATGAATGGATTGTACTACCTTGATGGAATTCAGTTTGGCAATAAAGCGTTTTTCGGTTCAAACAGTACAAACGCATCTCCTGTTTCAGATCAAATTATGTTATGGCATAAAAGATTAGGTCACCCTAGTTTTTCATATCTTAAGCATTTGTTTCCTATTTTTTCCAAAGAAATAAATTCCTCACAATTTCACTGTGAAGCTTGTCACTTAGCTAAAGATCATCGTGTGTCTTTTAAATCAAAAGCCTATTCTGCTTCTAAACCTTTTTATTTAATTCACAGTGATGTTTGGGGTCCTTCAAAAATTAAAACTATGTCTGGAAAAAAATGGTTTGTAACATTTATTGATGATCATACACGGCTGTGTTGGGTTTATCTCATGGAGAAAAAATCAGAAGTTGAACAAAGATTTCAAGATTTTTTTAACATGATTAACAATCAATTTCAAACTAAGATTGGCATTCTAAGGTCTGACAATGGCACTGAATATTTCAACAAATATTTAAGTACATTCCTTGTAACTAAGGGGATAATTCATCAATCCACTTGTCGCGATACTCCGCAGCAAAATGGTATTGCTGAAAGAAAAAATAGACATCTCCTCGAAGTCACTAGAGCTATTATGTTTTCTATGAATGTACCTAAGTATCTTTGGGGAAATGCTTTATTAACTGCTTGTCACCTCATCAATCGAATGCCATCTCGGGTGTTACAATATGAAAGTCCTGCACAAGTGTTACAAAACAATTTTCCTACATCTTGTATTATTACGGATCTTCCCCTTAAAATTTTTGGTTGTCTTTGTTATGTTTACATCCCCAATGTTTTTCGTTCTAAGTTGGATCCTAAAGCCGAAAAATGTGTTTTTCTTGGCTATGCTTCCAATAAAAAGGGATACAAATGTTTTAACCCAGTTACAAAGAAATTTTTTGAAAGCATGGATGTTCACTTTGTTGAAAATCAACCTTTTTTTAAAAATTCTCTTCAGGGGGAGAGTCAATGTAATAATAAAGAAGATAATTTTTGGGAAACTTTGCCTGCTCTAGATGATATTGTGACTACAAATCACCCAAATGCTAAGATAATAGAATCTGAAACAGGGGGAGAAACACTGATTAAGGATGATAATCCTGAACTTAAAGTGTATGTTCGAAAAAAATTCCACAAAGGTGGTGCAAACCCTATTGTCTCTCCAGTAGAAATCCAATCTGATTTACCAAGTGAAGGTCCTACAGATAATCTGTCTTCTAGTTCTTCATCTGGTAATCCTTCTTACTCATCCAATGATTTATCTGATTTGTCTTTTCCTGATATTAATCTTCCAATTTCTGTGAGAAAAAATATTCCTGACCTCGATGTCCCAATTGCTGAGAGGAAAGGTTCTCGTATGTGCACTAAACATCCTATGTCTAATTACTTGTCATATGACAAACTATCACACACCCATAAGGCATATGTGTCTAGGATTTCTAATTTGTTTGTGCCCAGAACTATTCAGGAAGCATTAAGTGATCCGAATTGGAAATTAGCAGTGAAAGAAGAGATGGATGCTCTAAACAAAAATAACACTTGGAGTATCACTGATCTACCACAAGATAAAAAGGCAGTAGGGTGTAAGTGGGTCTTTACAGTGAAATGCAAGGCTGATGGAAGTGTGGAAAGATACAAAGCGAGATTAGTAGCAAAAGGATTTACTCAAACTCATGGTATTGATTACCAAGAGACTTTTGCCCCAGTTGCTAAGATCAATTCTATCAGAATTCTTCTTTCTCTTGCAGTAAATTTCAACTGGACACTATATCAATATGATGTTAAAAATGCCTTCTTGAATGGTGAATTACATGAAGAAGTATATATGAGTTTACCTCCTGGATTTGAAAAAAATCTTGGAAGAAACAAAGTATGCAGATTGAGAAAATCCTTATATGGATTGAAACAATCGCCAAGGGCCTGGTTTGAGAGATTTGGAAGTGTTGTTAAGAGACACGGTTTCACCCAAAGTCAAGCAGATCACACTATGTTCTTTAAACACTCATCTGAAGGTAAGATTGCTATCTTAATAGTGTATGTTGATGACATTATTATTACAGGAGATGACGTCAAAGCAATTAGTGATCTGAAGAGAAGACTTGAGGCTGAGTTCGATATCAAGGATCTTGGAAAGTTAAAATACTTCCTTGGGATGGAGTTCGCAAGATCTAAAGAAGGTATTTTTCTCAACCAGCGCAAGTACATACTCGATTTACTTGCAGAAACAGGGATGACAGGGTCTAAAGCAGTAGAAACACCAATGGATCCCAATGTGAAACTAAAGTCAGTTGCTGAAGATGAAATAGTAGATAAAGAACGTTATCAACGATTGGCTGGAAGACTAATTTATTTGTCACATACAAGGCCAGATATAGCCTTTGCAGTGAGTGTAATAAGCCAATTTATGCATGCACCAGGTGCAGCCCACTTTGAAGCTATTTTCAGAATATTAAGATATTTGAAAGGTACTCCGGGAAAGGGACTGATATTCAGAAATAGAGGACATATACAGGTTGAAGCCTATACAGATGCTGATTGGGCAGGTAATATAAATGATAGAAGGTCTACCTCAGGATATTGTACTTTTGTAGGTGGAAATCTAGTTACATGGAGGAGCAAAAAACAAAATGTTGTAGCCAGGAGCAGTGCAGAAGCTGAATTCCGATATGTGGCCCATGGTTTTTGTGAAGTATTATGGATCAAAAAGTTCATGGAAGAATTGAAGTTCTTTGGCCCAACTCCAATTAAAGTTTACTGCGATAATAAGGCTGCTATTTCTATTGCCCATAATCCTGTCCTACATGACAGGACGAAGCATGTTGAAGTGGACAAGCATTTCATCAAAGAAAAAATTGACAGCGGTGAGATTTGTATGTCCTACATACCTACCAAAAGTCAAGTAGCAGATGTTCTCACAAAGAGTCTTCCAAAGAGACTGTTTGATAACATGGTGTGCAAGCTTGCTATGAACGATATATTCATGCCAGCTTGAGGGGGAGTGTTGAATATTAGCACAAAATCAAAACAGATTCTGTCATCCAGCTCATTATGGCTGGATTCAAATTGTGATTAAATAGAAATTAATTGTACTATTATATTCTTACCTTATTTAGGATTAGCATTTATAGGGAGAATAATTACCCCTATTTCTTAGTGTAATTTATATTCTATAAATACTCATGTACTATGTTACAGAATAAATAATACAGAAAAAGCATATTTCTATACTAAATTTCTTTTGAAGGCATTACTGATATAGGAATGTGTTTGTTGTTGTTGGCTTTGTTATGTCGAGCTTGCTACCTTTTTTTGTTTGAGGTCTGTTAACCTTTTGCTTTGTCAAAATTCACTTGAATTTTAAAAACCCTTGCTTGTTTGAGTTTAGGCCAGGATGAATTTCAAATGTTAATGGACATTGGTGATGTTGAGTGTTGAATTGATTACATTACTTTCTGTTTGAAGTTTGTCAGCTCATTGGTTCTTTGTTGTTCCAAAATTATCTTTCATACTAAAACCTGTTGGTGAAATAGCAGTTGCCCTATCATGTGTGTTTTTTGAAACCCTTGATGTATGATTTTGAAGCATAGTGCTAGGTCTGTCCACCCTTTGTGTTTGCATTGGTCTGCTGTCATGAGGCTGTTATCATCATTTGTAGCATTGACAACTATGTTGGTGGTTTTGTTTATGTTTGTTGGTTTGAGTTTGTAAGTGCCGTTGAAACGTGTAATATATGTGATCATTGAAATTTGGTTTGGTTGATAGATGTGTAACACTTCCATGACAAGTTTGCAAGCTATTTCTATTTGGTGTGTTTTGAATTAGATTTGAACATTTAGTTGGAGGGCTGTCATTAAAGCAACATAGGAAATTAGTGTTTGATATTGACATTGGGATGTCAAAACTGTTGCTATTATGTGACTTTTTTATTGAAGTGTTATTGCAAACCTTTTAACCATGTTAGGCCTGCTATGTGTTTGATCATTAGTTTAGGATTGATAACTCATGACTAGTGTGAACTAGCTTGTAAGCTACTGTTTAGTGCAAGTTGTCTAGGACTGTCCAGTTTTTTTAAATGCCAAGTGTTTTAAACATGTCTAATTTGATGTTGGACAACTGTTGTGAGCATATATGTGTGGTTTTGTGTTTTGTCTCAACTGGTGAGTCATGTTTGAAACTTTCCATGAATTGCTTGTTAGCATCATAAGTCAATGATCTGAATGCTTATGTCAATATGTCATTTTTATTCTGTTGTAACCATGCTGCTAATGATTGTCTTTAAGGTCTGAGCTTTGTCCTACTTGTTGGTTAGACCTGTTCATGATAAGATGCTGTAATTGTGAACTGCTGTGATTAGTCTAGTTTGGATATTGGCAATGTTTAAGATTATATCTTGTTGTTCATGACTGTTTTTAGAGGCTGATTTTCACATGATAAAAGTTTATCAATGCTGTGATCTTGTTTTCATGAGTTGCTTTTGTAAAAGACATAATGCATGGAATTCCTCATTGGATGTTATTCGAAATACCAAAGAACCTACTGCTATCTGTCAACTCCTAATGACTTCCATAGGATCTTGGATCGTCACTCAATTGTGCATCTTTTCTACTGAGCATTGTGTTGTGTTGCTGCATTTGTTGTAAAAGTATTTCCTCTGCTTGATTGAAGAGTTGTGATTTCATGTGTGTACTAAGAAATCTTGTTGAAATAAGGTTTGACATTGTTGTGTTAAGCTCATGGTCATAAGTGCTTAAAAGAACCTTTTGCTCATAACCAAATTGCCTTTAAACTAGTGACTGTCATGAAAGTTATTTTGTTTGGATTGTGGTGTCAAATTTGTTAGCTCTTTGTTTGTCTGCTACCAGTCTCATTTCACATGAGAGAAGGTTGCCTTTGGTGTCTGTTTGAAATCAGGCAAGATTAAGTTGCAATTTTATTGGTTTAGTCAGATATGTTCACATTCTGCACACTGTCACGAGGATTGATGATTGGTTATGAATGTGAGTTGTTCCATTTGTAACAATTGTTGTTGAGTCTGTTAGTTAAAATTCAAGTTTTTTGAGTTTAATGTTATTTAAGTTTGCTCTTAAGGATCTTATTAGATTTTTGCTTGACACTTGCTATCAAATATGTTTGATGTTCTCTGCTTGAATCCAGTTTAGATCAACTTCTGTCTTGCCTTAAAAATCAAATGCATTGCCTTGTGTACCTACTGTTTTGAATGTGCCTAATTTTGCTCTTGGTGTGCTTTTCTGTTTAAGTTCTGTTTCAAGACCTATTTCTGCTTTAGTTTACAACTGTTGTAAGTTTGTTCTATGCATGCTATATGTTTGTCACAGTTTGATCTGAACCACATAAATATATGTTATGAACACTAGTTGGAATACAAAGCTCAAGCTTTGATTCAAAGGCCTTGTGTTTGGCTTACTCATGTGACAAGCTTTTTCTGCTGCAAGCAGTTTTGGAAGTTAGCTTTGCAGCCTCATGATCCTCAATTTCTTGGACTGTCATTTATGTGACCAGCTAGATATGTTTGATTCATGTTTAACTAATGATATGTTTGAGTGAGCATGTGTTAAAGTTTTGCTTTTAGATCTATTATAGACAGTGATAACTGTTTTCAACTCATACACTTTGCAATTCACACACCACTTTCAATTCCAGCACAAATTTAAAGCATCTTTCTGTTCAGATTTTGCATATACTATGTTTTTGATGTGTGCACACCTTCATACTGGTACAAACTTGCTTGCATTGAACTCAAACTTCCAAAATGCATCTCAAACTCTCACTTGCATGAACCTTCGAATTTTAAGCCGTAAGCATAATTTGAGAAAACTAACAGCACCATCAAATTCCTCATTAAATTTCACGTGAGTTAGACTTAAGGTTTGCCAAAATCCATGTTGTTTTGACTAAGTTTGGATTGCTCACGTTTTGAAACTTTATTCTTGTTCCTTGCCTTGCCTAGCCCAGAAATTTGCGCGCGTTTGGTATATGTAGAACTGGGGTGGCGTTATACAATGGATGTATCGCCACCCCAGTGGTTAGTAACTTGCCTTGCCATATTCTTGACCTGAGTTTGACCCCCAACGGGGGTGTTTTTGCTTCCATTATTTTAGCACTTTGTTTTGTTTTATTTTCTTTATTTTTGTTTATTCCTTATTTAATTTTTATTTTATTTTAAAAAATAGTTTTAATTATCATAAAATCCAAAAAATCATTTTCTCATGTTTGAATATGTTAATTTATTTTTTTATCATTCTTATTTCTTTTTTTTATATTTTATTTCTCTTTTGATTTTGGGCTTTTTAGCCCATTTTAAAACTATTCAATAAAGAAAATCAATATCTCTTTGTGTTGAATTAAAAGAGAGGATTAAGTGTAGACTTCTTCCTCTCCGAGTGTTGGGATGCTCAATATAGTGTGGGTGGTTTCGACACTCGTCTTTCAATACGAAGACGCTTTCATTTCCAAACCTTCTTTCCCAAAACCTCGGTCCCGTACCGAGTCCATTTTCAAATCTCTTCAATAAGAAAATCAAATTCTCTTTGTATTGAATTAAAAAGAGAGGATTAAGTGTAGTCTTCTTCCTCTTCGAGTGTCGAGATGCTCACTGTAGTGTGGGTGGTTTCGATACTCGTCTTTCAATACGAAGACGCTTTCAATCCCTTCTCTCCTAAAACCTTGGTCCTGTACCGAGTGCATTTTCCTAACGCTTTTATTAAGATTAAACTTCTCTTTGTATTGAACTAAAAAAAGAGGATTGAGTGTAGTCTCCTTCCTCTCCGAGTGTTTGGGATGCTCACTGTAGTGGGGGTGGTCTCGATACTCGTCTTTCAATGCGAAGACGTCTTTCTTTCCAATTCTTTCCATTTTCAACCTTTCCTCCTAAAAACCTCGGCCCCGCGCCGAGTGCATTTTCAAAATCCCTTTCAATAAGAATCAACTTCTCTTTGTATTGGATTAAAGAGAAAGGATTAAGTGTAGACTTCTTCCTTTCCGAGTGTCGAGATGCTCACTGTAGTGTGGGTGGTTTAGACACTCGTCTTTCAATACGAAGACACGACTTTATCCACCACCTCTCTCTTTCCACAACTTCTCTCCGCAACCTTTCTCACCTAAAACCTCGGTCCCATTCCGAGTGCATTTTCAAACTTATTTTAATAACAAAAACTTGAATGGTCGTGGAGTGGTTAGGCATAGGCCTTCTCCTATCCCGAGTGATGACGTTTACCGTAGGGTTTTCTGTCGCAAAGCACTTACCATTCAAAACCAAAAACATATTTAATAAGAGAACGAAGTTCTCTTTGCATTGAATTAAAGAGAGAGGATTAAATGTAGTCTTCTTCCTCTCCGAGTGTTGGGATGCTCACTGTAGTGGGGTGATCTTGATACTCGTCTTTCAATACGAAGACGCTATGTTCGCCACACCATTTCATAACAAAAAACTTTGAGATAAAGAATTGGGTACTACCCGCAAGGGGTTACTATCCGAGGACTTATCTCGCCCCTAAAAAATAACCTCACAAATCAAATGTGACATCTTGCCTCGCATGGCGAAAACCTAATCATTTCAAAAAGGATATGTTACGTTCGTTCTACCGCAAACAGGTAACGAATAAGTCTCCTTACACGCGAGCGACAAAACACCTAAACTGCTAGAATGCGCACGATAGCATCATCCATAAAAACATTAACAAACCGTAGGCCGAACTACGGCTGCTCTGATTCTTTACTTCTTCAAGTAAAGATACGTAGGCACAAGGGCCACAATCCTTGCCGAGCACATTCCCCCTATATCTGTAGTTCCCCGAACTACGTCGACTCTGACTTTCTCATACCTTTTGAGAATACGTAGGCCTAGGACCGCGAAGTCTTACTGAGTCTGTTCTTTCTCCTCTTTCCTCAGTTTTTAACCTCTCTTTCCCCTGTTTCTAACCCTTCTCTATGTCTTTTGGAATACTTTTTATAGCATAATTTTTAAGCAAATAAATTCACCCGTCGATAAAGAAATGGTTCCCATCGAGTACGATGGATGCAAGGGGTGCTAATACCTTCCCCTCGCATAACCGGCTTCCGAACCTGTTCTTGGTTGCGAGACCATCTTATCCATTTCTTCCTTAAGGTTTTCTCGATATTTTCCTTTCCCCTCATGGGATAAATAAAGTTTGGTGGCGACTCTTCTGTCTATCTTTTTCGCCTCCCCGTCGTTGCATGATGCATTTTTCAAGTAGCTACAGGATTGACTCAGCATCATGACCAGATGGCCTAACAGATGCATGTAACCTGAAATATTTAACGAGATTAATGTAGGTGGGTCCATTAAGAATGTCAAACTAACCGTTAAACTTTTGTTTGCAAATAGTTTTACTTAGATCAAAATCTTTGTCTTTCAAATCATCGAAATCAACAAACTTTTTATTGTTTACGAACAAAAGATTTTAATCTAAGGTTATTGAAGACATTCTTGAAGAAAAGAGAATACTTTGAAACTAGGTTTGAAGAAACAAATAGTTGGAAATGAGACGTTGAAACAAGGGATAATGTTTAAATAAAGTGGAGATGAGAATAGAAAGTGAAACAATCAGAGAAGTTAAAACGCCTTGAAAACTCAACAATATACATTACATTTTTGAATATGGATGATCATTGCTACTCCAGTGGATATGATACCAATGCGCGCAATGATGATTTTTTTAAAAATAGAAATAACATATTACGTCGGTTTTTCAAAAAAAAATCGAGGGAAAAACAATTCTGGAAACTATTTTTATTTATTATAATTTTTTTGTAAACTAAATGATATATCTCGTCGATTTTCTTAATAATCAAGTAATAAGATACGTAATATTTTACAATAAAAACACTCGTCAAACTGATTTTATCCTAATCATAACTTATATGTAGTTGTTTCAAACTCGTTATAAGTAGAAATCACATCATTCTTTTGGGATCCATCTCACAAATAGTGTTGATGTTTTTGTTGTTGTATATAGAAACTTGTAAAAGTTCTCTATGATGGATTGTAAGTGCAGAAAAATATTTTTTCAATAGAAGTTGGATACATTCAATGTTGGGACCAGATAACTCTTTAGAAATTGGATGCGTGCAATATTTGGATCAGATAACTTTTCACACCAAAATTATGGTTTTGCTGTATTATTTGTTTCAATATTTTGTGTAAACAATGTAATTAAAAAAAAGATGTTCATCTCGGTTTTTATAAAAACCAATGAGATGACTTAGCGTTCTTAAACAAATATTTGTCGTTCATTTTAAGATTATCAACACTTAAGAAACTACCATTAGTGATATGCATGATTCCTAAAAAGAAATATTATAAGGGCTTTTTGATATCTAAAATTGATAAATAAACATCATGAAGTGATTGAAAATATCTACGTCATCCACTTTAACTTTTGTAATTATACAGGTGCAGAAAATTACATGAGTTTAAGGTTTAAGGTTTGTGTTTTTGAATAATCATATTATTGTATATTTATTTTATTTAGCTAACTTTTTTTTTAATATTAGAAACAAATGAATGCAAAATCCATAGAGAATATATTACATTCAATATTTGATCTTCCTCGAAATCAATGAAATGAGGATCCCCAACATTTTCTCTTCTCCAAGATATCCAACATTTGTTCTTCACCGACAATGATGACGACGAATATTTGATCTTCCTCGAAATCAATGAAATGAGGATCCCCAACATTTTCTCTTCTCCAAGATATCCAACATTTGTTCTTCACCGACAATGATGACGACGAAGAACAACATTTTTACTATAATATTTTGTGTATACAACGTAATATTCTGTGCAAAAAATATAGTTTGTAAACAAATTAATTTATTAATATTTTGTCTAAACAATGTAATGAATTTATTTATTTTTTAAAAAAAACTATCCAACTCCTAAACCGAGGTTTGAGGCACTATTTGTGTAAATAATAAAAATGCAGATGTTGGGGTTTGAACCCATGATCATATATATAACTTTATCCCTTAACTTTTCATTAATAGACTCTTTCGTGTGCGACGATATAACCATTATTTATAATAGTGAAAGAATTATATTAAAAAAGATAATTAATTTCATAAAGAATAATAAAATTTATTAAATGGACAAATTAATAGTAACATAAATTTAAATTTTAATACTACTAATTTTGCCTTTGTTTCTCTTTAATTTTTTTAATTTATATTTCTAATCAATAGTTTTAAAATTGATTTTTATAATTATGACCTGATATAAATTACATTCAAATTGTATATTTATTGTATTTTTTATGCAAGTTGATGTGATGTTAATGATGGAAGTAATTTATACGCTAACTTTAGGAAAGCTGACAGGTAGAATAATAATTTGTACTTCTAAACTTCACCATTACAATGAAGTATTAACACTTTGCACATATCAGTAACATTTCAATTTACTACTACTTATAGTCTTTTATGTGACGCAATAAAGTATTAGTTAATTTCACAGATATTGTAACGTAGTATGAAGCAACAATAAAAAACTGCATCAAATAGAAGAACATTCAAATACTCCTAAAATACAAGAGTAAGAACTCAAAAGTTATTCTCATTCTCATAATTTATTATTTGCATTTTATGTCAATATGTATTTAAGAAAACAAATACTGATTGCAGTGTAAATGAGTTTGTCAAAGAAAAGCTAACGGCTCAAGAAGACCAAGTTGATTGCAAAGTCTCTCTATTGTTAACATACCATATCATTAGTAACTTATAAAAATCATACCATATAAACAGTTATAACACATTTTCTAAAACCAGTATTTTCTAAGTACATATCAACCAGATTCAGAACATTAGAGTAGAGTGAAAAGCAAGACATGAACTTTAAAAATCCAGTACAGGTAATTGCAAGGCAATAAATCTGATTCCAATTTAACTCAACAAAGTATGTCACCAATTGTTGCTCAAAGTTTGCATATGACCATCTCTCCTATATGCATCCATCGGTCCAACTGTCACCAAGCTGCCGGTGTTGTCGTTATCACTGTCGAAATTTCCGCTTCAATCACTTGAATCTTACAGAATACATGTGGTTAACTCTCATTACAAAAAAAAATTGTTTCTTCCCACGTGATTTTCACGTCACAACCTTGAAAATCACTTCATAACACAGTTTTTGCGACGTGACTATTCACGTGGCAGTAGGATGTGCGACAACATTTTTGCTACGTGAAATTCACGTCGTAACTTTGTCACGTGAATTTCACTTCACAACATTTTGCACATATATTTGCGCAAAAGACCTTTAAATTTACTGTCACGTAAATTTCACTTCACAATTTTGTCACATGAATTTCACTTCATAAAGTTGTGACGAGAATTTTACTTCACAACTTTATCACATGAATTTCACTTCACAACTTTGCCACGTGAATTTCATTTCACAACTTTTTTTTAATTTTAAAATAAAAACTTTTTTATGTTTACGTTATATTTATTAAATAAAATATATTTTATTTAATAAATAAATATAATTTGTTTTAAATAAATATATAATATAATTTATTTTATTTAATAAATAAAATCTGTTTTAATAAATAAGTATTTATATATAAATAAATATAATTTTTTAAATAAAAAAGTCAAACATTTTTGTTTTAAATAAATATATTAAAAATATTTGAATAACATTTTTATTTTAAATATATATTACAATACACATATTTAACAAAAAAAACATAATATTTAAAAAACAACAACCAATAATATATGAAATTCAGAAGTAAAAAATAATGACAAAAATATCTCTTCTTCAATCTCCTTCAATCTTCTTGCTCCAATATTATTTCTTCAACTTTTTGTTCAAATATCTCCTTTTAATCTTCTAAACTTTAACATTTTGACATAAAAAGATTGAAAATAAATTAAGTCAAAATATATTAGGTGTGATCCGAAATACTTAAAAAACAGTAGAATAAAAAAATGATAGAAATACCTTAAGTTTGGAGATGAGGAAAATGAATGAAGGTTGCAATGAGGAAGAGAAAGAGAGTAAAAATGAATGAAGGTTGCAATGAGGAAGAGAAAGAAAGTAAAAGTAAATAGAAAATGAATTAAGTTTGGAGATATTGGAAATGAAGAGAATAGATGGGAAATGATAAGATTGTATGTAAAGTAAGTGGCATTGGAAACATAAATGGCGTGTTGATTTAAAAGTCCAACCTAGTGAGGTGAATTTCACGTCGCAACCTTGTGAAGTGAAATTCACGTTTCAATGTCCAACGAATATATTTTAAATTTCCAATTTGTGAAGTGACAAACACGTCGCTAATTTGCGAAGTGAAAAACACGTCACTAAATTGCAACGATCAAAACTTTTGTCAGTCCCAACCTGCACATCCTGTACCCCATCACTTCACCATCATATATTTTTCCCTCTTAAACCTTGCAACGTGAATAACACTTCACAAGCAAAATTTTGAAATTTTCAAACTTCCCTCTTCTGTACGCCATGATCCTTTTAATTTTTTTTATTTAAATTTAAATGTTGCGACGTGATTTCTACATCACAATCTTTTTTTTAAAAAAATAAAAATCTCATAACCCACATGTTATCTTTAAACGTAATATTTTAATGTTAAATATGTTAGTGACGTGATAAACACATCGTAAAAACCTATTTTTTGTCACATGTTTTTTACTTCACTAAATCGCGTGGCTGGATACAACATTTCTTGTAGTGTCTCACCTCTCTTGAATTGTACAGTACAAAACCAATTCCATCTCTGGTGGCTACCTGTGATAGTAAAATACAAATCACTGCTAGAATTTAACTAAACACATACAATTACATTCTAAAAAACTTGAAATTGAGAAAAGTAAAAAACAAATAGCTTATACATAAATTACAACCGCTTATACTATAAGTGCTTCTTTCATTAAGCTATTTGTTCGAATAGGACGATAACTCACTTACAATTTAGAGTTAATTCTGGATAACAGATCAGAGGTGGTTTGTCGTACTATGACAGATACAGAACCAGAGCCAATTTGAATATGTTACCATTATCACTATAATCAATGTGAAACACAAACAAAAGCATTGAAAATTTGTGTAAGAACATAACAAAAAAAAACACAACTAATGAAGAATACAATTTTCAATTAGACTTCATTCAAACATCTATTGTATTCAAACCTTTAACATAAGCAAAAAAATCCAACAACATTGAAACCAAAATCTAAAATCCAAAAAAAAACTAAAATCAGCAACAATAACAACAACATAAGAGAATATAAAGAATTACAAAGATGACGAAGTTAATACACTTGTGTTGCTTCGTATTCCTTCTTTCAGTTGAATCAGTAGATCTAGAAGTATGTCTGAAAAATCATAAAGATCTGAAATTTGTAAAGATGAAGACAATAAATTTAAATTTTATAGAAAAAATATATATAACTGAAATTGGGACTATTAAGAAAAAAAAACCTTACTAAAAGTTTTCACCTTGAGTGAAAATTACTGAAACGTTTCGAAAATCCTCAACTATGTGTTTGTGTTTTCTCTCCTTAATTCTATTTTGATAGGATGTGTGGGGACACGTGAGTCTATGTGTTATCCCTAGTCCTGTTAAATTTTTTATAAAGGGTCTAAGCTCTCCACCAAAATCAGATTGAACTGATTTTATGGTTACACTAAATTGTGTTTGAACAAACAAATGAAACAATTTAAAGGCTTGTAGGGCTTCAGAATTTTGTTTGAGGAAGTACAACCATGTGTATCTGGTATAGCCATCTACAAAGACAATGTAACACCTATAACCAGAAGTTGAGGGAGAGGGAGATGGACCCTACATATTAGTGTAAATAACATCAAAGGCTTTATGGTAAATTGTATTTGTTAAAGGGGTGTGTAATCTATGTGCTTTACCGAGATTACAAGAAGTGAAAAAGAAAGAGTTAAGTTTATTAGAGCTAGAGATGTTACATAACTTGAGTATATGAGCAACAAAATTAAATTTGGCATATGTCCTGACCTATGATGCCATAAAATACCAGTATCATAACTATTTGATTTATGAGAATCAAAATAAGAAACAACATAACTTTGGATACCCGTGAAAGTACTCAAGTGGTTATTTAAGATGTGTGACTTGGATAGCTCCAAGGATAGTTGAGGGAAGCAACATAGGCCACTAGCATCTAGAACTCCTTCAACAAGAACTTGTCTAGAAGCTTGAGATTTAATACAACATTTGTCAGATAGGAATTCAAAAATAACATTGTTATCACTAGAGAATTTTGAAACAAACAGTAAGTTTCTAGTGATATGTGGTATATGTAAGACATTAGCTAGGATTAATTTATGTTTTGGGATGAGTTTAAAGTAGAAATGAGTATAACCTACAAACTCTATAGTAAGAGTTTGACCATTTCCCACATAGACTTTGTTGGACCCTATATATGAATTAATGTTTTATAAATGAAAATCATAGCGGGCTAAGTGGTGGGAAGCAGGCGAACCAAGCTTGAAATTCTAATTTTGAAGGTAGAAAATACTCTTGAGTAGAATCAATTGGTTGAATTGTGGTAGCCATCATAGTCATAGCCTAAGAACTTTGTGAACTATCTTGAGGTGTTTTTTGATTTAGATTTGAGTTGCTAACAGGATTAGGTTGATCATTGGTAGCAATGTGGGGCATGAAATTCTTATCAAAGCAATGCCAACAAGCCGTAACAAAGTGGTTCTACTTTCCACATGGATGACAGGTGGGACGATTTCCAGTTGGATATGCCTTCCTCTGCCTCGGCCATGACACGGTTATACCTATTGTCTCTGCCATTATTACCTAAAAATGCTCCTCTAGAGGTCTTTTCTTCTTGACTTATGCGATCAATATTAGCAGCAATGGTTGACACAACTAGCACTTGACGGAATTTGTCCAACCGTGGAATAAGTTTATGTATATTTTGAGTTAAAATTACTCCTTCAACTTGTTGATTCAAGAGCAAATAGTTGTTCTCTTGCAGCTTGATTGAAATTTTTTGTCTGAACATATTGTTGGATTTAACTTAAGCAAAAACTGTAGCAATTTCTTGAGATTGAGCTGAATCTTTGATCGTTGATTCTTGATTATCTGCGAATTCCATTGAAGAACCTTGAACCACTAATTATGTGATTATCAACCGTGCATGCAAAGACGAAGAAGATAAATCGAAAATTTAGAATTTAGAAAGCGCAGAGGACCAGAACGTGCAAATGATACCATGTGAAAGATATTGAAGATGAACTTCGGTGTTCATCATTCTCTGAGCACAGTGAAGCAAGAGAGAAAAGAAAAAGAATGCAAATAAGGTGATTCAATCACTGAAAACTTAACAGTTAGAGTGAATCAACATCTATACCAACTATTAAAAACAACTATCACTTATAAACAAAAACGTTGGAGAATCATCACACCATAAAACCAAACAAGTATTTAAGCATAAGAAAAACATGAAATAATAAAAAGAAATTCACAATTTCATGTTAAAATTAAAGTTAATCAATCGGTCTCTTTTACGCATGGCAACATAACCCATATTCGCGGGCACCTATCCGAACCCGCCTTGAATTTAACGGAGAAAATTTACTTTGATTGAGTTTGGATTCGGTCGAGTTTGAATTTTTCCCAATTATAAAATATGGGGATGGGTCGGGTAATGAAAACACTGTTACTCACCCCGAACCCGCCTCGTTTATTTTATTATGAAGTTTATTATTTTAGTTTTGATAATTTATAATATTAAATATGTGGTTAATGGTTTGATATTTTTATTTATATTTATTATTTAAAATATTTGAAATGTACATATAAAATTTTATATGATATTTTTATTTTATTATTTTTAATGTAGTTTTATTTTTAAAAAATAAATATTTTATTAAAAAAATAGTTTTATTAAATAGATAGTGGCGGGACGGAAATGCTTGAATCTAATTCGAATATGTTTAAGACAGATTTAAGTTTTAATCTCAATATTTTATAAAATTTAAAGCGGGGAATGAAATTTGTTTTAAGATTTAAGTTTGAATTTAATAGAGGTAAAAATTATTTTCAATCCGTCTGGTTGTCCTGCCTAGTTTCTTTCACAAATTAAAGAAGAGGAAAAAACAAGTCTAGAAACAACAACAAACCCACGAGTGAAGACGGAGAGGAGAGGAAGAATGTCATAAAAACAAGGAGACTAGAAGTTGAAGAGGGAGGATTCAATTTTATAACCTTATTGTTTTGATAATTCATACCTTCTGATATCATAAAATGGATAAGATAGAATATTTTTAATGTTTGATCATTGATAAAATTGAGTTATGATTCGTCAAATAAATTAAAATTTTAATCTTTAAATTAATCTTTAAAACTAGAGTTTAATCAATAGAATGAGATAGGTTCTTGTTCCATTAAGTCTTTTCTGTTCTTAGTTGTATATGAATAACATATGCATATTTGAAGGAATCCGCAACATTAATCTTCGCAACATTTTATTTATTTAAAGGTGGAATTTCATCCAGTAAAATACTTGATAATAAAAATCTGATAAGAATTATGTGTTTAGTATCTAATCCCCCTCAAATAAAATAATCTTCATAAGTCAAAAGATATGATAAGTTATAACTACTGCAACTCTCCCCATTATAATTTTTGTAAAAAATCTCCAATGATATTTAGCTATATTCAACAAAAATGATATTCAAAGTTCAACAACACGTGAACTGATTAATTAAAATGAAGATAGAAAATAGAGCGATATATTAGACCAATAATTGTATATAAGAGAGATATGTATAATAGGGTGGGGACCCCATGAGACTTTGGTGGTGTATATAAGAAACTTGTTGGGTAATCTTAGGGCACTTTCATACACATTATTCTTCTCTCTTGCTTTTCCCCTGCGACTATAGAGATGAATTTTGTAAAGAAGTGTAAGAGAGTATGGGGAAGCAGCAAGAGATTGCATGATCCAGAAGGCAGTAGTAGCAGTTGCAGCTATGACAAATTATCAGACAAGTCTCACAAAAAGCAAAAAGACAGTCATAAGAAACCACCAACTGGTTGTCTTTGTGTCTACGTTGGATCGGAGAGACAAAGATTCGTAATCAAGATCAAAATATTCAATCATCCTTTGTTCCAAACACTTTTGGAAGGTGTTGAGAGTGAATATGGTTATAGAAACGATGGTCCTCTATGGCTTCCTTGTCATGTTGACTTGTTCTATGAAGCACTTGTGGAGATAGAAAGTGTTGTAGATGATATGAGTTTTGAGGGCTGTAACTTTCCAATTGTTTACAAATCTTCAATGTCTTCTTGTCGTTCTAACCTAAGTTGTGTTGCCAATTATGAGGTTTTGGTATAATGTTGTAAAAATAGTTGTTATGAGTAGATATTTGGTAGACATACTACTCTCTCATTTTCAATATATAGCGCAAATTAAGAAGAAAATTTTTGATTAACAAATAAATTTTAAGATTTATAAATTTGAAAATAGTCCTGCAAATAGGAAGAATTTTGGTGCTTATAAAAACCAAGTAAAATTTGTGTTTTAATTCTTATAAATTTTTTTTTATTTTTAATTCTTACAAATATTTTACTTTTTTATTTTGTTTGGTTGTAGTTTTAAAGTATTCAATGATCATAAAAATTTAAAATATCTATTTGATTAGAATAAAATTAGTATCATAAATAGAAGACGGAAGGAATTTCAAAGATTGTGATTTCACCTTGCCCTGTCATCTAAAAAAGGTTGTCGGTGCATAAGAGGGAGGGAGGGAGGGAGGGTGAGAGAGAGATTCAAAGATGTTGCTTTAATATATTCGATGACAAAAGTTTCAAAGAGGATTATTAGTTCTTAGCGCCAATAGAGCAGTTAAAAGATTCAAACGAACAAGCAAAGCGAGAACTATTGCATATGCGTAGACAGTTACTCAGAACGTGGACACATCAAAGAAAAAAACGGTTACATGATCGGAAGACGTGTCATCGCGAGGATGATTTTTAGATTTGTACAGTTATTTTAGACTTGTATATATAGCAACTTAGGTTTATTTTGTAAGGGGTCTGCAAATTGTACACATTTCTGCTACACTCAAAGTACCAACATTGTGAGAAACAAGTGAGGAAAATATACGTTTGTGTTCCACTAATTTAATACATTCCGACATTTTTATCTTAAAACGACATATTTTTATGCATTTCAACCCTTTTTTTTATTTTCGACTGCATTTACGTTTTCCGCACTCTATTGTCGACTGCCTTTATCTTTTCAGCAAACTTTACTTTTCCGCACTTTACTTTAAAAGTCCTTTAACTTTCAGCTATTTATCTTACTGCACTTTATCTTTCTACGCAAGCACTTTACTTCTTTTTACCTCACATTTTGTTCGCATTTTCCTTGCATTTCAGTCCCGTTTCTTTATCACGACGTCGCTCCAGAAGTTTGCGTTGACTTCGACGAACACCCCCATTTCCGACCAAAAACGACACATACAAATATGTCCCAGAGATTTTCGAGTTTGATCTCTTAAGTATTAATATAAACTTGCATTTGTTCTGCGAATTTTCACCGCAAACAACATCATTATGTTCTTTATTTTTTGCATTTACATTCTTCACTTTACTTCCTAAGTTCATCAAAATATTAAAAAAACATAAGAACATCTCTAAAATAAGCAAAAAAAAGTCTTGAAATCTAATTCACCCCATCTTAGTTTGCACTCTATACTTACATGTCCTTGTTAAGTTATGTTAATCCCTCGATAATGAAATGTTAAATGGTTATCTAATAAACTGTTCAGTTAAAAAGTCATCAATATACAAATAATACAAAAATAATAAAATATATACAAGTCCCCTACGAGCTGTGTATGCTATTTATGATGGCAAAGTATAAACCTCATCATCTGGATTTACGAAACCCATGAGGTTATCTGCAAGTACTGCTATCATCTACAGACGTTGTTAGTCAACAATACCAAGTGGTGGTGGCAAGGCGCTGGCACAACATTAGAAGGTCATGCTTAAAAGATGGGATAATGCGAGAGTGTGATACACATACCCATATAATTGAACCTCCATTGCATGATCTATGATATCATGTGCATAATTCACAATGTTGGACACAAGCTATCTTTCAATGCTCTTAGCTGATACAATAAGGGCTGGTTGTGGGATATCATGAACATACCAAAACTCGTACAAACACGTCTCAAGTAAGTGTCTATCCATTAAAGTCCCTCATTGTAGATAACAAGAAAAGGGAAGTGTCATCAAACTCCTAATGCGCTCTATGGTATGCATAAGGTGTCCAAATAACATCATCTAAGGTCAGTGCACCGGTCCTCCGACTATACTCCTGAAGATAGCGTGAATGTGAATGTTTGGCCCTTTCTTAGCCCATGGGGAGCCATCAGTGGTAAGACCACTAACTCGTCTATCACAAATAGATGGAAAATACTCGTGTATCTAACACTGCACAAGAACATATGCAAATCAGCAAATGCCATAAATAAAAATAAATTAATAAGACATAATAAACTTTTATACCTGAAATATACTCATATAACCGACACGAGCCTCTCCAAGTGCAATGTAAAATATAGTCAATGTAGCACACCCTCATGCCTAATTGACATGGTTAAGCTCAGTAAACATATTCATGTACCTGACATCGATATATACACGAGACATATCCGCTAAGATAGTACATCCTACAAGATGTAGCATGTATACCTTAACAGGTGCCTCATACATATATTACTCCACCATATTTGTATACTTATCCCGAAGCCAAGATAGGAGAAAGTGAACATCCATGTTAAACTTAAATTCATTCATCACTTCCGCCTCAGTAACCCCCAAGTGTTATATAATAATAATAATACATGCAACCACCTGTTTAATGAGAGGAACGATAAAAAAGCTACCTGGCAGAGGGAGATGGAAGAGGGAGGATACATTATACAAAGTAATCATCATCTCACTAAATGGAAGATGAAAGGAGATGTCTCCTTATGCCATCACTTAACAAAAGCGAACAACAGTGGAATATCAAACATGATCAACGAACAATCCACTAACGAAAGGAAACCGCAATCATTGAAAATCTCTTTGACCTTTCGAGGTATTTGGACATTTGAGAACTTCTTTAGCTTCGCCCAGTGGTTGGGCACCTTCAGTGACAGACGATCCTATAACAAATAAAGTAAAAAACCATAAGTTATTTTCGACATATCAATACTAAATAAAAAACAAGTTAAAAATAACATATATATAACCCTCACTTCCATAATCTCAATGCCATATGATCGACATACTCGATGAGCAGGGTACAATCACTGGGCCCTCCGTGAAACCCTCTATTAATGTGTACATATGACTCCTTATCAACTAGAGTAGTGACCCCCGTATCAGTCGCAACAGTCACCTCCATATCAGCTAAAGCAGTCCCCACCACCATCTCAATTAGAGCCTCCATCTAAATATGATCGACCACCTCTGTCACAACCACCACTTGCTCGTCATCCTGACTCCCAGCCTCTTGATCTAATGTCTCGACATCGTCAATAACCACAACATCAGGCTTATTAATAAGATCTCTGACCCATTAAACAACTTTATCTCCTCTACACCAGATAATGCGGGGCGTGCGTGACTGCTCAATCAACCTCCTCCCCTGAGAATCAGTTGGGACTACTCTACCCTCTCGGATATGCGAATCCTCAACGTCATCTTCCCTCGCATGAGAGCTCTCTGCATTTTCTCTCTCAACTCCGTCAGCCTATCTAGAAGCAATTTCGTCGTCTTTTTCTCTGATCCTCACTACAAAAAAAAACAAAGAAATATAAACTACCAGACTTTTAAAAAATCTAGAAATTAACATGACTTTCCTTGTTTTTTTTCTTTGAAAAATTTGATTACCATTTCAACATTTTCTTCTACTATTTTTTTTTTGAAAAATTCGATATCACTATGCCAAAAAAGACCTTTAGCAGCGCTTTAAAGCGCTGCTAAAAGTGGCGCTGCTAAAGGTAAAGGCAACGTTTTTTTTCAACGAAAAAGCGCTGCTAAAAGCTCCCTTCAGCAACACCTTTAGCAGCGCTTTTTTAGCCCTTTAGCAGCGCTTTTGTAAGCGCTGCATAATTCCCCCAACCATCCCCCCTTTAGCAGCGCTTTCAAAAAGCGCTGTCTTAGACTCCCCCTTTAGCAGCGCTTTTGCAAAGCGCTGCCATAGCCCACCCTTTAGCAGCGCTTTTTATAAGCGCTGCCTTAGACCCCCCCCCCCCTTTTCCAAACCAATAGCAGCGCTTTTGTAGCGTAATATTTGTGACCTTTAGCAGCGCTTTTATGTAAAAGCACTGTCTAATGTCCCAGATTTTAAAAAAAAAATTTTAAAAAATATTCACCCTGTTTTGTATATTTTACCAACAACCTGCTTATATTACACAAACCTGCTTATAATTCAGGCCTTTATTTCAACACTTTGGCCTTATATGTACAATTCAAAACTTTGGATACATTGTAACTCATGACTTTGTTCATAAACATTTTAATATACACATAAACCTGTTTAAATATGTTACAACAAAATTCGATCCTCAGAATTACAACAACACAAATACATTCAATTCACATATAATTACAAGTCTTCCAATCCGATAACTCTATACAATTCTCAACCCAAGAATAAATTGACACCATTCCTCTTTAATTTCTTCCAATTTTGCTTTCGTGTAAGTAGTGCACTTGAATTCATCATAATACTACATAATATAACAGATCGAATAAGATTTAAGTTTAAAACTAATTACTCAGATGAAGTATCGGATAATTATCAAAATGAATCATATAACTTATATAATGAATTGATCCATACCAGGACTGGAATCTCAAGTTAACTAGAAATAATAATTTCTCTCATAAAGCGCAATACAAAATATCCACAGTCAATACCATTGCGCTGCCGAGGACACTGTAAATGGAAAAAACAAACGAACATTTATCCGGATATATAGTTTAAATAGTTTTATCAAGTAGAAACATGCGAGAATATACCTCCACTCTGATCCAGTTGATGTTGTTAGCCTTACTTTTTGGCACCGTTGCATCTCTTTGTGCTCTGAATATTTGTATAACTCTAACATAATATAAACGCATATTTAGAACAATGTCACATAATAAATAAAGATATATAATTAAAGACAACAGTATATGTCATCACTTACGTATCAACAAAGTTCCTCAAATTTTCATATTTTGTTGTATCGCCATCCAATGAATCTATGTAATCAACAACCAATGTCCACTATAAAATAAGACAACAGTAGAATATTAAGTTAATTCATTCAAGACCAATAACTTGTCATACAAGAACCTAAAAAAACATAATCAACATTAGAATATTAAGTTAAACGAGCAAATTTTAAAATGTTCAATTATTTAATTAAAAAAGATCGAAGTACCTGATGTATGAATGCATAACACCGACGCCCAGTTCAGAATGGTTGATCCTTTAACATCTCTTTCTTTTTTTCGTTGTAACGGGGTTTACTTGTCTCTTAACAACACGGACAGATGGATTGATCCAAATTCCCTCGTTATGATCATTTCTAATATATGATTCGTCCGCTCTAATATTCTCATCTGGATCATCTATAATATAGGATTCATTCTCAACATAAACATCCCCCTTTTCTCCAATGTTATCATCGATTACTTTGTTGGAAAAAAGAACTATAGACCATTTCGTACTTGTCGGATCAGTGACATAGAACACTTGTTTAGCTTGCGTGGCTAGAATAAAAGGCTCATCTTTGTACCCCACCTTATTAAGATCCACTTTCAAAAAACCTGATTTATCCATTTGTATGCCACTGTTATTTTCAACCCACTTGCATCCAAAGATAGGAATCTGAAACTTCTCATAATCAAACACCCAAATGCGCTCGATAACCCCATAATACGAGGAAATGTGCATTGCTTCGGCAAGCACGGTGACACCACTATTTTGCATTGTACTTTTATCATCTTGTTCCTTGGTATAAAATGTGTATCCATTAATTGCGTATGCGCTATAAGAAAACACATGCAAACTTGGACCATATACTAAACATCTCAACCTTTCTGTTATTGAAGCGGGATCAGAATAAAACTTTGAAAAAATATGCTCCTTGAACCATGTTATAAAACTTCGATTGTGCTCACGCACTATCCAATTTTCATTTCTATTCAGATTTAAACCTCGGAGAACGTCCTTGTGCATTTCAACATACGGCTCAACCTCAATGTCATTGTGCAGAACATACAAATGCACTTGCTCCCGTTCATCCCTTGAAACTGTCACAACTTTATTTCCAATTAATTGTTTACCATCTATTTTTTCAACAACATGAGATTTTGGGAGGCCAATGGATTGAACGTTGGACAAATATTCAGTACAAAACTCAATAGCTTCTTCAACAATGTATCGTTCAACAATACATCCCTCTGGTCGACTTCGGTTTTTCACATACCCTTTCAATATTTTCATATAACGTTCAACAGGGTACATCCATCTCATATAGGCAGGTCCACACAGTTGTGTCTCTTTCACAAGATGAACAACTAGGTGTACCATTATGTCAAAAAATGATGGAGGAAAATACATTTCAAGCTCGCACAAAGTAATAACTATTTCTCTTTGCAATGTTGGTAAGATCGCAGGATCTATCACCTTACTACAGATTGACCTAAAGAAAAAACACAATTTAGTTATTGCGCCTCTCACTTTTTCTGGCAAAATAGAACGTATACCTATTGGTAGAAAGTGTTCCATTATAACATGGCAGTTGTCGCGGTGAAATTTGGATACCAAACTGTTGATTAGTTTGAATCTTTAATTCATTTTGCAACCGAACTTTGATTTGTCCAAAGGAAGGGATAAAGATCGAAATTCCCACAATGCAATGCAAATGCAAGCTAGATTGTTTTAGGTTCGGGGGTTGGTTAAACTTAGGGAAGGTACTAGCATCCTAAGTTTCTGTAGTACTCTACAGGAACCTCTTGTTTTATGTTTGTTTATTGCTAAGTGTTATCTGCTTAAAGGATTAGAGACCCTAGTGGTTTATATCTAAGTATACTCGATAAGATGTCGCATCTTATGCCTACATATCCTTACGGGAGTGGAATCAGAGTACTTGTAGTTCCCCTAAAGGGTTAGAGGAGTTCTTTGACTGTGGTCAAAGTTCCTGCGGGTTTAGGGTAGTTGTTTTGATTGGGTTTAGGAGAAGAGATGATTCTTCATGTTAAGGGAGATTTAACCACCACAAATGTAATAGGGGTTGTAGGAAATGGTCTTTGCATCGTCTTAAGAAAAGGTCTTACATACTCGGATGGTCGCCAAGTATGCCTTTATCACTCTTAAGGCAAAGTCCCTACATGTTTGATTGTATTGTTGTGGGGTGGAGATTATATCTCACTTAAGATGATTAACATCTTTTCTCTAATGTGCTTGAAAAGTTTGTATTTTGTTGTATGTGTTGTTTCTATGTTGTAAAGATAAAAGATGAGGTCCTTCCTATAGGGTAGGTCCTAAACTTAAGCGATCAACTTGAATGAGATCAAGGATCGTGGGGAGTATGATGCTTATGATGTGCAACTACACACAAGTGTTGACTCATGTGTAGGTTTTTCCTTTGGACGGAATGCGATGTATGAGTAGATAAATATGATAATGTAAATGCAATAGAATAAATTGCAGAAGAGTAAATTGCAGAAAGATAAACCATACACGGACGCATGAAAGCGCTAAGTGAGTGTGTGTATTGTGAATAAGATAAAGCAGATAAAGATAACTAGAAAAATACGCATGAAAGCGCTAAGTGTAAGTGCATGTGTCGTGAAGTGTGAATGTGCACGAATTGATTAAATTAGGAGCAGTTGAATTGATTTTAATTGATGATACAATTAAGAAAAGTTGAATTCGTTTTAGTTGGTTAATTTGGTGAGATTGATTTTTGTGTTTGATTAATTAGTTTTAGATAAAAGCTAGATGATAAGCCAATTCTAAAGGGAAACTCTAAATCAAAGGATTTCTTGAAAAAACTGAGGAGTTTGATTTATCTTATTAAAAAGAAACGTTTTATTATTTTTTTATAAAAGTTGTTGTAAATCAATTAAATGTAGCTTAGTTTAAAAAGTTTTTCTAAGGTTTTGGTTATTTATTAAAATATTTAAATGATTTTGAATTAAAAGGCCATTTGCATTATTTTAGAAGAGAATAGATTAATTTTAAATTAACTATCCTATTATTTAAAAAAGGTTTTATTATAAAAGGGTAATTTAGATTAAAAGGTTGTTTTCTATTACTCAATTTTTTTTAATTTAAATATAAAAGGATAAACAAATTGACATTATTATTTATAAAAGATTTATTAGTTTATTTTTAAAAGAGATTAATTATAGTTATATAACAAGATTAAGGTTAATTTTAGGGTTATCTATGGATAATTAGAGCTTAGTGGCGTGTGTGCAGTGGTGTTAGTGTGGTGATTAATATGATTATAGTTATTAACATCAGATTTAATAAAATAGAAAACCCTAATCCCCTTCGAAACCCTCCCTTCTCTCTCGCTACGACTTTTCGATCCATCCTCGATCGCGTCTTTCTCTCTCGCTATCTCTTCAATCCGTCTCTCGCTATCCTTTCTCGTTCCTTTCATCTCCGTCTCATTCCCTCCTTCAATCCTCTTCGATTCTTTCTCCTTTCCTCTGATTCACTGTTTTCACTTTTCCTGAAACAAAACAGACATTAGTCAATAGTAAAACTAACGATGAAAGCGGGTTACCTTTGTAGGTCTTCGATGGTCGATGGCGGAATGGAATTGGCGAAGGTTCGATTTGCGGATGGAAAGTGCGAGCTTGCGGATGATGGCGGTCGAGGTGACAACGGCGCTAGGGTTACGAGAAAGGTGAGTTCTTCTCCCTCTTGTGATTTTTTCTTTTTAGGTTTTGCGATTCTTTGGGATTTTCTCTGTGAACATTGTGGATTTTTATGAATTCCTATGTGTTCCTCCCCCCTTTTGTGGTTTCTGCGTGTTCTCTCTTATATAGGCTTCAAATGAAATGTCGTTTAAAACTCGGATTAAATGCTTCAGACTTTCCGTTTTAGTTTAGGCAAAATTTGAAATCTTTCCCTTTTCCAAATGATTTTGTTTAATGCCTGCTTAATGGAAATATTCTTCTGTGATTTGTGTCAATTATGTTTAATGCTTTGGTGTCTCATTATTCCCTTTTTGCAACGGATTTATTCAGTGATTAATGTGAGGAAATTGTTTGCTTGATTTGGCAGGTTTGACAATGCTGATGAGGGCAACTTTGACAATTGCATCAACTCTCCAAATTGGCTCAACAACCTTCCACGTGGTACTCAGTTGAAGCTTTTCCCACGAGGAGAGGTATTGGTTCCTTATTTAAACAACTTCGTTGATTTTAGCAGCATAGAACTTGTCTGCCCAAAGACAACCATCGATTTTTCTGACAATGCTATTGCTTTGGAATTGTATTAGGCATGAGGATTTGTGTAGCAGGACTGTTATGACCTGTTTTGGTGGTGATGTTATTGATTTTGAATTGTAAACTGACTTGTGGTCTTGTATCTTTGTTCTAGTTTTCAGGAACTTGTCATTTGTGTGAGGGTGGTATAGATGTACTTGCAAGCGTTGTTTGGTGATCAAAATGCAGGATGTGAGATCAAATTTTGGATATAACTCACTTGCTTTGAAGAAATGAAGATGAACTTTCCTTTTCTGATTCTTTAAGTAATCAATCAAATATGGTTTGGTTTGCAGGTTGGTGTCTCTATTTAGTACCGTCATTTGAACTCAAAGCGCAACAGGATTCCTCTACACGTCCACCGTCTTTATAGGCAGAGCCAAGTCAGCATGAGCTCCAACCATGGTAGGCCTGACGGTGATTGCGCGTACATAATTCTTCCAATCTTCTTATATGTACTATTTCTGTTTGCAGGTCCAACAGCTGCCAAGGGATTAATTGGAGGACCTCGCCGTAGCAGGGTATGACATTTGCATAACCTCCCTGCTGTTTATAGATTATAGCAAGGTTGTTATAGCCAATCTCGAGGTTACGTTTAATGTAGTTTTAAAATGTGAAGCAGCAGCAGCCACCGTGTTCCATTCTATGCGTATTTCTAAATTGGTCAACGCTTGTGTATGGTTTGCTATGAGGTTTTACCGATATTCTGATTCCTTGTTGTATGCAGGTTTGGTCCATCCGTGAAGTTGCCCAAAGGTCGCCTTGCTTGAGGCGCAAAGGGAACGTCTAGCGAGCTCCCGGTTTTAGTCTTCTATGTCAAAACCTTGCGAAGTCTGATGTAGCGAGGCATCCTCGAGTGCTTGTGATGCTTACCGCATGTTACGCACGTTATCAGTGAGGGCAGCTCAGTTTAGCATTCTTAGTGACATAACAGAACATGATTGTAATTCCCTTAGTGTTTCTTTAGAACTTATGTAGACTTATGTAAACAACTTCAATGTTTAATGCAATCCAACTGATTGGTGATACATGAAACCTTTATGTGTGGAAGCTGCCACAAAAGCTGCAGAATTGTTATTCTTAACTTGGATTTGTAATACTTTAGAAATGTAACTTGTGAGCTTCGCAATATGAAGCGCAACCGCGTATTTCCCGCCATTGTAGTGAGTTTGCATAAAAGAAGGCTAGAACTTCCTTTGAGTTGCTCACTAATAACTCGCATCATGATGAATTTTGTAGCTTACACAATTAGGAGTAACGTAGCATGATTCATCTAAAAGAAAATGCGGAACATATGGCACTTCCTGTGTCTATTTTGTCTGTAAACAAATAAAAAACTTCTTCAACTACGCTTCTGTAGTGATTCAAATCACCGCTTTTGCAGCACGCGCAATCCTATGAATCCAACCTATCAAATGTAACTTAAATCGAACCGGAACCAACTCGGGCTTTCGAATTAGAATATTCTTGAATGAAACTTTCAAATCCTAATAAACACAATCAATAATTCGGACATTAATAGCACTTGAACTTGAATGTGGAGAACTCCTTCATCTTGTAGAGCGTAGTTTGAAACCAATCTACCACGAGTTTAAATCAATGCTTGAAATTATGCTGGACCAGTCTACACTTCTGAAATATTTTGGCCTTTTGGCCCAAACCCAATTTGCCATAATGTATAAATGGAGAGACATAAACTCTTAAGACAAAAATCCACGGTTTTGGGAACGACGAAAACATTTTAAACAAGTCCAGGGCCAAACTCTGAATTCTAAGGCTGATCTTGAATCCCATCCAGAAGTGTGTAAATGCGGGAATGAATGCTATCTCTACTTGGAATTATTGCATCTGTATAAATTGGTTAGCCGTAATAAACACACACACAAAGGTAAAAGGATAAGAAACAAAGCAAAGCACAAAAGGGGGTGGGGTCTTATGGTAAAAAATTAGGGTGCAACAGCAGTCATGTGTCTTTAAACTTTTTAACTTGAGGTCTTTCATAGAAACAAGTCTTCTAATATCTGAAGAGTATCCTTCTGGAACTTTAACTTCACTCAGAAACTTACACAGTATATTTTTCTCCTTTCTAGATAGAGTATAAGCAGCAGGTGGTAGATATGTGCGATTTCCTTTCTTCAAGGGTCCTAATTCATTCCTTATTCCCATTGCTACCAAGTCCTTTCTTGCTTTAAGGCCATCCTTAGACTTTCCTTGTATATTGAGTAACGTACCAATAACACTTTCGAATACATTTTTTTCAATATGCATAACATCAAGAAAATGTCTTACATACAACGACTTCCAATACGGCAACTCAAACAAAATTGACCTCTTCTTCCACCCACGCGTGACAAGCGTATGAGCAAAAGGCTTGCCAAACTTAGTACTCACATCTTTCACCTTTTCAAAAATTTGTTCGCCGGTCAATGTAGGTGGAGCTTTACGTTGTTCTGAATCTCCATTGAATGCTTTTCTCCACCCACGGTAGTGATGACTAGAATTTAAGAATCTACGATGACCAAGAAAGACATTCTTCTGACCAAATTCCAACCGCGTCCAATCTGTGTTTTCTTCACAGATAGGACACGCACATTGACCTTTAATGCTATACCCCGATAGATTTCAGTATGCTGGGAAATCATTAATTGTGCCAAACACCATCGCCCTCAAATTGAAACTTTCTTTCCTATATCCATCATAAACCTCCACACTGTTCTCCCACAAACTCTTTAAGTCTTCGATTAGAGGTGTCAGGTATACGTCTATGTCATTCCCTGGTTGTTTAGGGCCAGAAATTAACATAGATAACATCATGTACTTACGCTTCATACATAGCCATGGAGGTAGGTTATAAATCATAATAATTACAAGCCAGGTAGAATGTGAGATACTCTGCAGACCACGCGGATTCATTCCATCAGTCGATAATGCCAAGCGAAGGTTTCTAGCTTCTTCTCCAAAATCAGGATAATCATTATCAATTTTCATCCACTGTGGTGAATCTGCCGGATGTCGATACTTCCCATCTACAATTCTATCATCTGCATGCCAAGTCAGGTGTTTTGCATCTGTTTCACTACGAAACATGCGTCTGAATCTCGGAATTATAGGAAAATACCATAATACTTTTGCCGGTGACAATTTTTTCTTATACCGAGATACACCGCATTTAGGACACTCGTTTAATGATGCATGTTCATTTCGAAACAAAATGCAATCATTTGGACAAGCATGTATCTTATCATAGCTCATGCCAATAGAGCATAACATTTTTTTAGCTTCATAGGTTCGATTGGGAAGAACATTATCCTCCGGAAGCATCTCTTGAAGTAGCGCTAACAACTCTGTGAAACTTTTATCCGACCATCCATTACCCGCCTTTAAATTGTACAACTTTAATACCGCGGACAATCTTGTGAAAGTAGTGCAACCTTTATACAACGGTTTCTCTGCATCGCTTACCAACCTCTCAAACATCTTGGGACAATCTTGAAGATCTTCTTCAAGTGCTTCTGCAATCTCTTCGACTCGATCACAATCATATGTATCTCTGCCATTGTCCTTTGAAGCACATGTCGTATTATTCCGGGGTTCAACATTCTCGTTACTTATCTCACCATGTAATGTCCAACATGTGTAACTTCGGTCAATTCCATGTCTCATTAAATGAGATTCCAACTGAACGGCGTCAACTCGACGCCCATAACAGCATCTTAAGCAAGGACATGTGATCCTACTGGGGTCTTTGGCGTGTTCAACAGCAAACTTAACGAACTTCGATACCCTATTCTCGTACTCATTTGACAATCGATTACCAGACATCCATTTTTTATCCATACTAATTGAGTAATCTACACTAAACTATAAAAGTTAAACAAAACAGAGAATACCTGTAAGGAAATCACTAACTTCTAAGAATGCTACGCAATAGGATGCTTGGAAACGATCGCAACTTTGCTCTTCACAGGTAACCCCTATAGCAGACAAAATATAAATTTTATTAAAATCATATTAATAATTAACCAAGACAAATCATATTAAAAATACTAGATAATCCACCAAAACAAATCATATTAAAATTACTAGATAATCCTTAAACCAAAATGACACCCTTACTAAACATTGAGAAATCCTAACTAAACATATAAAACCATAATAACATATATATATCATATAAACATTGAGAAATCCATCATAATAACATAATAACATATCAACATATAAAACCTTCACTAAACCTTCAATAAGTCATTTCTACACAACAACAACACTAAAATTTACTTGCATGCATGTCCTCAAACCTTCAATACAAAACAACAATATACGTATCATACTTGAACGCAACAACAAAAATAATTACTCAACAACAGTATACGTTATCAACACTAAAATTTACTTGCATGTCCTCAAAAGAAACATATCTACACAACAACAAAAACAATAGTATACCAACAATGGTGAAAAGAAAAACCATCAATATTTAAATAACAAAAACAATAGTATACCAACAACAAAAACAATAGTATACCAACAATGGTGAAAACAAATATTTAGAAAAACCATCAAATACCAACAATAGTGAAAAGAAAAACCATCAATATTTAGATAACAGTATTAACAAAAACCTTCAAAACCTTTAATGTCTTCAAATACAAACAATGGTGAAAAGAAAAAAAAAACAAGAAAATCCCTTGAAACTGTCACATACCTTAACAATGGTGGAAATGCAATGCAGACGAACGGATGCACTCGAAAACGGATGGAGAACGGACGGTGAACGGACGGCGGGCGACGGTCGGGCGGCGGATGACGGCACTTGAATAGGGCAAGTTCGTTCGACAGAGGAGAAAGACAGAAGAAAAGAAATGTACGCGACTGTTCTGTTTCTCTTAAAATTCTGGAGGGTATTTAAAAATTATAATACTAATACCTATAGCAGCGCTTTTAATGGCCTTTAGCAGCGCTTTTAAAAGCGCTTTCTTAGGGTGCCTTAGCAATGCCATATAGCAGCGCTTTATAGAAAAAGCGCTGCTAAAGGGTCCCCTTTACCAGCGCTTTTTAAAAGCGCTTTCTTATGTCCCCCTCTAGGTCCCCCATTTAGCAGCGCTTTTAAATGCCTTTAGCAGCGCTTTTAAAAGCGCTTTCTTAGGGTGCCTTAGCAATGCCATATAGCAGCGCTTTATAGAATAAGCGCTGCTAAAGGGGGACATCTTTAGCAGCGCTTTTTAAAAGCGCTTTCTTATGTCCCCCTTTAGCAGCGCTTTTTAAAAGCGCTTTCTTAGAGCCCCCCTTTAGCAGCGCTTTTTCAAAAGCGCTGTCTTAGGTGGGAAATTTTTTTTCTTTTTTTTTTACCCACCCTTTAGCAGCGCTTTTTAAGAAGCGCTGCTAAAGGGTGCGCTGCTAAAACTCATTTCTGGCGTAGTGTATGCATGTATGCATTTTTGTCGAACTTTTCAAAATCATCGACAGAATGTATGTGGTTTAACCAGATTTTTTAAAATATCCGGTAAAATTGCATGAGAAATATGAGTTTTTATCGGACATTTCAAAATTGCTGGTAAAAATGTATGTTTTTAACGAAAAATCCAATATAAAATGTAAATTACCGGTAAAAGCACAACTTACTTGTAAAAATTCGATACTTGATTTAAAATATCTAATAAATCACACAACTTTTAAAAAAAATTCAAAATGTGACAATAAAAATATAAAATAGTTTTTTAATTTACAAATATAATATAAAAAAAAACATTACATGATGAGTGCCAAATATAACTCTAGGTGGAGGTTTTAACTTGCCACCTCCACAGTTGTACTTAATACCCCCACATCTCTGACGCTATTATCTCTATATCCTCACATATATTTTTTAAAATTTTCTATTGTGTTTATCGAAAATTTTGAAAATATATTGAAATTTTTTGATAAAATATTGAAGAAATACCAAAATTCAAAACAAAAAATTTTAAAAATTTCAATTTTTTTCATACTACTGAAAATTTTGAAATTTTTAGTAAACTACAATACTTTTTCAAATTTTCGATGGTGTTACATTTTTATTTATTTAATATGAACTACCAAAATTTTAAAAAATCCCGAAAAATAACCCAATACCAAATTTTTTTTTGAAAAATCTAATATTTTAATTTTTTTTTCAAAAATTTCGATAAAAAATATATATTGGAAATTTTAAAATAAACTATTGAAAATTTGATTTAGAATCAACTACCGAAATTTCGTTTGCCTTTTTTATTCAAAATGATTCATGAACAAGTTGAAAATTTAAAAATTATTCATGAACAAGTTGAAAATTATGAAATACATGGAATGTCATATACAACTGTGTATCTCTTGAATAATAGAGCCTCCTTCAGCCTTTTGCCGGAAATAGTGATTCAATTTCTATTTGCACCTCCCTTTTTACTTGATGCGGGAGAGAATATTAGTACTTTTATAATTCCCGCTCATTTCCAAGGGCAAATAGAATCACATTTTCGAAAAACCTCCCATTTTCTCCTCGGAAAAAATGCACATACGCCGTCTCAGACTCGACGACGAAGACGACGATGAAGACGCCGCCGACACAGTCGAACCTCAGCCACAACCCCGCACATCCCCACATCAAACTCAAACTTCTCCCAATTTTCCCTCGGAGCCCGTCGTAATCTCCGACGACGACTTCATCGACGTCCCTGATGTCACCGTTCCGCCCAATCCTCCTCCACATGTTCCCGAACCTCAGGCTTCCGACTGTCCCGTCAACGATTTTCTCCGCCGGCTCGGGTTTTGCTTGAAGAGAGACTCGCTCGCTGATTGTCTCCGCGAACTAGGGGTTTCGGTGAACGGCTTTCAAGGGTTCGATGTTGCTAGAAAAGCCAAACTCTGTTTCGAGCAGTTTCTGCTTTCTGATCTCAATTTCTGTGGGAGCGGCGCGCTTCCTCCTAATGTGGAATCCATGCATCTCGATGTTCTTCCAGGTCCCTACGTATTGCAGGTTTTGATTTTGTTTCGTTTAACTTCATCTTGTTATCGGAATTATTTAGGTTTTCTCAATTCATTGACACATTTTTGTTGAATTGTACTCCACCGGTTACTACTGTTAGTTCGAGTTTGAATCCCAAATTCATAATATTTGCATTCTTAAGTACTAATGTTGCATTTGCCAAAATTATCAAAGATGAACTTGCAGGTTTACTTTATACTATATCTTGATTTTTGAAAAAAAAAAAGCTTAAACCAAATGATTGCATAATTCAATTTTGTTAAGTGGTAAGGAATGTATTGCTCCACCTTGATGTCAACTTAACTTGATGTATTTTGGTTACCGAAAAGTAATTTGAACTTGAACATTCCTTTAGTCCTTTATCGTAGTGTATAGTATCTTAGGTTCAGGACGTCTTTGAGGGCGTCCTAGGAGGGCTGCTGTATATTGTCCAAAATTTGACATGGTTAAATCATAGTTAAATAGAGTCTCATAAAATATTTTCACCAAAATAGAGCTCCTATTTTAAGCTGTGACTCATCTACAAAGGACCTCTCAAAACTTAAGAGAACTCTGCTTAGGTTGTCGGTATCAAATTATGTTCATATATGATGGACATTGGGTTAAGTATTTTTTTTCCTTAGATGGTTGCTGGTGTATTTTCTGCGTTTCGTTAATTGCGATCAATTTTGTTTGCGGAATTTGAAGACGAATGCATTGGCAGGTTGATGAGATTCTCAATATCACTTGTCCTCTACGAAGCAGATATCAACAAGCTCCTCCAGGCCTTAAAAGGTGCCTGAAGTTGTCAATGACTGATGGTATTCAGAGAGTTTTTGGAATGGAGTACCGGCCTATTAAAGATCTTGAAGTTTGTGCATCTTCTGGTTTAAAGGTTTCTTCGATACCACAAGTCTTCATTTCTTTTCATCTGAATACACGCACATAGACACATATAATTCTTTGATTTGGACTCACACTAAGTTATTCTCTACATTTAAACTTGCTCTTATTGGATTATTTCTTGCATATTTTGTTATAGTTAGATCATTTTGTAACAATGCTGATTTGGATGTAATACTTTTGGTGGATATAACTAATGCATCTGGGTGTATAGTATCAGCTAAAGTGCTCAATCAAATAAGCAACAGTTCATTCTTATTTTTAATCTTCTGGGGCCTTCTCTTTATTTATCACTTTCATCTGCTATCGATGCCTTGCACACATTACTTAATTGCTATTCTCCATGAGTAAGGGTGAACTTGAGGGATCTATTGTACTTGTAGGTCGCAATCTCTAACGTACAAGTGCGCCATGGGCTTTTGATGCTGGTTCCTGAGACCATTCAAGTATTGGGGGGATTAGTTGAGGAGCTGGATGCAGCTCGAAAGCGGCTGGTTGATGAACTAAATAAGCCAGCTAGGGGAAAAAGGTAAAAATTAATTATTCCAATTGTATTTATATTGGTGCAAAGCATGAAAGTTATATTTTAATATGGAAGCTAAATTTGCATAAACCTTCTTGCTGTTTCTATGTTTCTCGTTGCTTTATACTATTATAATCTGTAATTTTACTGCATATAGGTAAACGTTGCTTAGTTTAGTTAATCTTTGTTATCCTAATGCAGAACCAGAGATGGGGTGCTTCCCCCTTTATCAGTCCGAGCGACTCTTGCCGCATGGCCTCCAAGTAGAGTGGATGATCCCAGTCACAGTGGCTCAACATTACACAGTACTGATACTGTCCAGGCAAACAACCAAGGTCAGTTCATATGTTCTAGATTAGAATACATAAATGTGTGTGTGAGCAAAGATGTATATACATATGATGTAACCGACCTCAGTCTTAGCATTCTTGACTCTGATCTTATCTGTTTTTATGTACGTGTTTTACATCAGGTACTGGCCATAGCATTCGTGGCACTCGTAACAACTTAAGAACCGAAGACTCTTCGCGCATGAATGCACAAAATTCTACTTCCAATTCAATACCCCACACGGTTTCAAACGGGGAGCGAACAAATGTTGACATGCGGCACCAGCAGGGTGCCAGCATTACAACTGGATATACTACACCCATGGTTGCACGAAATGCTAGTTCCAATTCAATACCCCACATGGTTTCAAATGTGGAGCGAATGAACATTGATACGCCGGGCCAGCGGGGTGCCAGAATAGCAACTGCACATGCTTCTCCTGTAGATTCACAAAATGCTACTTCTAATTCAATACCTCATATGGTTTCAAATGTGCAGCCAAACGTGGAACGAATGAATATTGATACGCCGGGCCAGTGGGGTGCCAGAATAGCAACTGAACATGCTTCACCAATGGATGCACACAATGCTACTTCTAATTCAATACCTCACAATGCTTCAAATGTGCAGCCAATGAATATTGATATGCAGTGGGGTACCAATCCTGTGTCCCATCATAATTCAATGGCTAACCGGACTTCTTCAATAGCTGAGGAGATGCATATAGATACTGCTCATATTTTCAGGGAAAACTCTGCGGCAAACCAATCTTCTCACATGAACTCAAATGTTGCAGCGGTACATGAAGACACTGTTCACGTAGCAAGTTCTGTGACTACCGAGCGCTCTCCTGTTTCTGAAATTGTGGATACAGACAGAGACAGGGTTCCTGTAGTCACAGGTAATACTCCTCTGAATGGATCTTCGTCCACTGGTTTTAACTATGACGATATCTTGATGGATGATGTCAGTGGCAATCCACTCACACTCTCTGGAGACCCTGAAGTTCCCTTCACATACTTAGCTAGTTTGTCAGCCAAGTGGGCTGCAATGAAGGAGACAGATTCTCTGGTTCAGGGTAAAATTAAGGTAAGGAGTTTAAACTGTCCAATGTTCTTTCTTTGGGTAGTGATTTTAGTTCTCGTGCATATGTTAGTATCAGTATTCAGATTGCTTTTATGGACTCTTTAGCCAATACAAGTTGTTAGAATAGGCTACCTACCAACATGTTTTATAATGATGATGTTAAAAGTTCAAACATGTTTTACTGCGATGTTGTCAAAAGTTGTTTGAGCTGAATCCACATGGTGTGTTCTCTCCTCTACATATAAAGTTTCATATTGTGAATGTAGAGAGTATCAGACATTAATTGCTATTCTATGGTGATATTGGTTCCTGGATGAAATTTTATTTTGTAACATGTCGTAGTTGATGCATCTTATTTTCTGTAATCCCTATTTTTCAATACTATAAACGCATTTTTTTTTGTAGTGCTTTCTGACCGGTGTTAAAGGATTCCAGTATAAGAAAAGGACAACCTACGAGCTTCAGGCATACGTAGATGACGGTAGTCTTATTTCCGAAATCCTCATAGATCATGATGTGAGTTTGTTCTAAAACATAAGCTTTTAATATGGGAGCTTTATCTTCCCACCGTACCAAACTGATCAATGATAAAATATTTTAGGTTGTACAGAAAGGAATTGGTTATTCTCCTGTGGAGGTCACTGCAGCTCTTTCTTCTTCTGACACGAATATAGTCCAGAACATGAAGGAGACTATGCGCAAATTTCAAGCTTTCTTAGCAAACTTTGAGGTAATACAAATCTTTATTTCTATATGGAAGATTCCTGTAGTTTGTATGTATATTAATAGTTGTTTCTTCAATCTGTAGGGAGTAATGCTTGTGGAATTAAATAGAAAACATTCTCTTCCACTGGCTCTAGAAATGAGTCAAGGCTGTCCTAAATCTGATGTGTGGTCCCTTCTAAGAAGGCTCAAGTCTCTTCCCCCTGCACAAGCTCTAAAACATTTTCCTTCAGACCCAATTGTTTTATCCCCATAATTTTCTGAATGGCTAACGTTTCCTAATCAGGATGGAACAGAGTTGGGCTTAAAATTGTTACATGCAGCACAATGTGAGTGGCAAGATGCCATTGCAGCTCTTGTATATTCGAAATGTGGCTGTATGAGATAGTTCTACCATTTGGCCTGAGGTGAAGGTTCAAAGTTGACCCATGTGGATAAGAGGAAGTCTTTTATCAAATATGGTGTCCAATTTCATCAAAACAAGGTATGGCCCTCCCTTTAATATCAGGTTGCCCACTGTATCGTTTTGCTGTTTTGGGGTGGTGCATTTAGTGAATGCATGTATCATTTTGCCGTTGATGGTGGTGCACTTAGTGTATGCATGTAACAAATGATTTAGTAATTTAATTTAAAATGTAAATCTTTACAAGTGATTTTAGCCCATTAGTTTTTCAGAGTTTGGTTACATATTTTCCAATTTTGTAATCAATGAGATTTCAGGTCATAAATAAAAAAAATAGTGTTAATAGTACTTATTTTAACGCTTTTCTTTTTACTTTATTAATAAGTAAAATTCATATAGATCTTACCATATTGAAAACTGAACTCACATACAATGGTGCAAGACTCACAATTTTTACTCAATTGTTAGAAAGTAAGTTCTGGGCGTAAGAGGTTGTGTTAAGAGTGCCTCATTGGACGCAATTTGGCCTGAACAGACGAACATATGCTTATTACAAGCCAGTTTTGGAAAGATTAGTTAGACCAAACTCTAATAATGCTGTAAATTACAAGTTTTTTCTTGTTTTTTGGCGCCAACTGTTTCATCAGATATTATTTCAATATTTACAAAACATGACCTATATTTCAAATACACACAGTTGGACGTTAGTTAGGCTTGATTTTGGGATTTCTAACTAACTCAGGATGCACATATTTTGCTAAGCCTGGTAGATTAACGGGCTTCTTGCCAATTCTTTCCCTCTCTGAAGTCCCAGAGAGTAGCAGCCAACGGTGTAAAAGCTCCAATACTTCTGGGCAAATCCATGCTGATTCTGTCAGGTAGAGTCTCCACGGAAATGCGCTATTCACAATTGCTTTGGCAGCTTCTGTGACTGATCTTATAGGCACCAAACTAAGTTGAACCCGTTGATCCCCAAAAATACTATAAAACTCATAAACACCAAGAAAAACCAAATATTTCCCTTTTGCAAAATAAAGCTAGCGTACATCTCTCATTTCTTGGTCATGAAACATTTCCTTTGGATCATTTCTGATTCTATCAACCCTGGCATAACTATACAAGCTTATCACTGATGCTTCTTTGCTTGCCTGATGGATTTTGAAAGCTATAAGTTGGCTACTGGTTACTGACACAAGAAAGATATACTACATAGTATCGAAAGCTAATCTTAGCTTAGTGACGAGGCTTTGCGTATTGCATTGTAGAACATCATTCTTGGTGCAGGCAACCATGTAGATGAGAATGCTAAAGAGAACGTAACACTGTCAGATCTGTACACATACAATGGTTCCGCTCTGTTGTGTTAAAGTCCAATACATTGAAAGAAAATAGTTTTTTTGGGACATGGAGTATTCATAGTTCAACATATAGCTAATAGCACACTTCCTATTTTGTATATTATTGCGGTGAAATCTAATTCATCTTATATGATGTCAATTATTACCATTGCCTAGATGATAACAATTGTAGAAATGTCTATACTGCATTCTCAAACACTTATCTCTACTACAATTTAAGAGAGCACACAAAACAACCTTATAGAGTTAATCAATAAAAAGCATATGTTAAAGACACCTTTGCTAGGCCAAGTCTCAAAATGAAGTGTGCGAATCCCACTAAATAACAACTTAATCTGTCTTGCTATTTCCTTTCTTACAAAAAGGGTTTGGTAAAAGGCCAAAGATGTGTTGTTGGACCCAGTCCACCAGCTCAGGATAAAGCACCTTAAAAGGAAACAACACTTTGACCCATGAAGGATTTGTCACATACATATCTCCTCTACATGCACTTTTCACTATGTCTTTGGCACAATCAAATGCTGACCCCATTGGAATTATTCTCAGACTAGGCTGCAATAATTAAAATGAATTAGAACATATGGTTGAAGTTTAAGTTAAAGGAGGTGTAACATTATAACTGACTAACCCTATTTTCATAAGCCTTCAATGCTAGTTCTGTTTTGATAAATCCTGGTGTGACAATTGTTATGCCAATAGACCAACCAAGTTCAATTCTTAGAGTCTCGAAGAAACTTATCAATGCTGCCTTACTAGCCTGATACCATCCAATTTATTGAGTAAGAAATAGCATACTGTTGATAAATTATTTGATTGGTTAAATAATTGAAAAGTAAAATAAAATTGATATTTAAGTTTACATTATAGAAACTGGATCTTGGAAGCGGGAACCATCCACAAGTTGAAGCAATCACTACTATCCTTCCTTTACTTTTTTTGAGATGTGGAATTGCATGTAAAGTCCCATGAACTGCTCCCCAGAAATTTACATCCTGTCAAATAAACACATAAAAGTTACTATAATTGATTCTTTGTTGTTCATGAACTTCAAAAAATGATCTAACTAGTTTTTCAAAACACTTTGAAACCGAATCAATAGCTTACTAAAACTGGAGCGTATTTAGTCATATCAGAACAATCCTCTATCAACCCTGGAATTGCAACTCCAGCATTATTTACTAGATGATCCACTGCATGAAACACGTAAATTCCATTTTTTTAAAATCACAATTCAATCATGGAGGCAAGTAAAATAACATTAAAATCTTTCATGAATTATTTGAAAGTAAAAACTAGCGTACGTTGTTTAAAGTGGTCAATTGTTTCATCAACAAATCGTTTACTCTCTTGAACGTCAGAAACATCAGCGCCAATGATGATAACATCAGGAGAACCAAGAGATCTTGCCATTTCAGCCACTGCTACAAGATTCTCCTTTCTAATGTCAACAAGGGACAACCTTGCTCCTCGTCTAGCATATTCATAAGCTAGTTGCTTTTAAGTAACAAGATTTTATTAGCAACAATAAAAATATTAACATACATAATGAAACTAATTAGAATAAGTATATCATATATATGTAGTTATGTACCTCCCCAATTCCCGAGGCTGCCCCTGTGATTAGTACTACTTTTCTAGCCATGTTTTCTTTATACACCATTTTCTTTACATGAATAAGCAATTTGAAGAAAAGATAAGGTAGCATAATGATTGGGAGTATAATCAGTGACAATGGGGGCAATACTACATTGAGTATGTTGCAAATTGCACTCATTGTTTTGGGAGTTCTAATATAACAACTTCTTATGCTAGAGTAGAAGATATGTGCCAAGTTTTTGGCAATAATAATTATGTAGCTACATTATATATCCAGATTTTTAGTAGATAGGGTGTTGATTATTTATTGTATACTGAACCGCCTTGAATTTGTTGTGATGCGAGTTTGACTTGTATTATTGAGTGTAGTTGGATATGATTATATGTAAGAAAAATGCTATTCCTACACCATTTCCTACACCCAATACTTACACCGTATGCACTATTCACCGTATTTATACGGTGAACAGTGTTTTTTTTATTAAAATAATATATTTTTTTAAAATATTAATTTTTTTTTTAAAAAAGTTTTATTTTTAAAATTTATTTTATAACACAAATATAAGATTGCGCATTAACCAACTTCACAGTTGCATTAACCACAAAAATCTACATTATTAACCAATTATTTTACCTATAATTTATTAACCACTTTCACTACTTCATTAACCAATAAAATACACACTATTAACCATATTCTGGGAAATTTGTTCAAGTATTTGTGAACAGTAATTGAGGTGTAGGGTGTAAAGATGGGTGTCAACATAGCAATCCTGTATATGTAATTATGGCAAAACCTGCTATATCAAAAAAGTAGGTAGCTTAAGTAATGATCATAAATGAAGTAAATTGGTGTTTCCGTCCCCACATTCAAAATGTGATCAGCCTTAAATTCAAGAGAAAAAACTAATTTAAAATGTAACGGTTGCACTTTCATGTGATACACCATTTAAATAGAATTTTAAATGGTAAAGTGTATTGTCATAAAAAAATAAAATAGTGGTCACTTATTTGTATTTATTTCAGAGAGAAAAAAAACATTGATAAAATTCCAAAAAGATAAAGAAAATAGTTGTTGTAATTAAATTTGGATTCAAAAATCGGTTATGCAAAGAGAAAATATTAATACCTCTCACATCCGTTGTATTTAACGAGAATCATTTTGATTGTTTTGCATGAATGAATGTCATTATCTAAATGTTACTTGCGAAAAGAGAAAAAGAGTTTTAAATTAGTGTGATCGCCAAGATTTTAAAATCTTGAGCCTACATATTTTCATAGTGCAATGAGAAAATCATAGTTCTGTAGTTCATGGGTAGAAAATAAGTGTGTGTTGGTTGTTTTTAGTGGACAATGTTAACGTTCGAGTCCTTGCAGTTAAACGTTGCATGTATGCTTAAATTAATCAACAAGCAAATATCCAATAATCAATGAGCAAACATCCAATAATTCATGACAAGAGTGTTGAAGATATGAAAGATTACCGACGGAGCGGAGGTTTGCTCCGGTTAGTGTTGAAAATCAAAGTGTCGAAGAGAAATCTGAAATACTTCAAGAATAAGCTCTTTTAGTCCAATTAACTTCCAAGCTTAATGATTATTTTTTATTATGAATGTAGGAGATGAATCTTGAATATAGATTATTGATGAATAAACTTGAGTTGATGAACTTTGAATGATGATTGTTAATGAATCTTGATGAAGTTTAGATGATAATTGTTGATGATAATGTATGAATTCTTAATTGATAATTTGTGTAAATTGGATTGTGCATAAGTTCCACTATTTTATAACTTCAATGTGAAATTCTAAATGGAGATGAAGATAAACTTTGGTGATGGTGAGGGAGTAAAGAAAAGAGAGAATTTGAGAAGAAAAAATGGTGGAAAAATTATAGTTAATTTTGAAAATTTTAAGTTAGGTTAGTTAACCCTCTAAATTGTGAAATATGACATGTTTATAATGACTTGGCAAGTGAATGAACACCCTTGTGTTGTGATCCAAGTAATGTGTTTATCAATGGTTAGAAATTAATTTAATCCTTAGTTGCATATCACTAATTTCAACACTTAGATTAATTGTTAAGAATGGTTAGGTTTGAAGGAAAATTGGATTGAAAATGAAAGTTGAAATTTTTGTTTGTTTGAAAGTTATTTGTGTTAGTTTGGTAGTTATGAAAGTTAAGAGTTAATTAGGTAATTAAATGATTGTGAAGAATGGGGTAGTTAGAGACCAATGGTATTTGAGTTTATCAAAAGTACCAAGTTGGAATGTAAGGCAAAAAGTCAATAGTAATTAACTTGAATTTAAATGATATTGCCTTGGATGTTTACAACTTTTGCCTTGAACTTTTGGTGAATTATCTCATGACTTTAAGTGCTTTTGGAAAGTGATTTTGTGTTGAAAACAAGCACTTTTGAATAGGGCAAACTCATGGGTTAAATTCTGAATTTTTGGGCTTGAAATAATGTTGGAAAGTGTTGAAAAATCCATGGAAGTGAAACTTAATAGAAGATAAAATTTGTTGAAAATTAGCAGCTGACATAATCATGACATAAGTCATTTGTGATGAATTATGTTGAATCCCTTGATCAAATGCTTGTAGAACCGGTCTAGGAAAATTTAGGAGTCAAAATTGAGTCAATGGTCGACAGTTGACCAATAGTCAACAGTTACCAAAAAGTCAAATGTACCCAAAAGATATAAATTTTTACCCTCTTTTCTTATAACTCATTCTTTTGATTTGTACCTCAAGATATATGCATTGTACCATAAAGTTTCAATAAATGAATGAAATTTTCAATAAATGAATGAAATTTTCAATAAGTGACAATCATTTAAATCTCCTTGTTGATTATGAATCTCAAAAAAGAGGTGATCCGTACCACAAGTAATAGAGAAAATAAACCCAAATAATCATCAAATAATATCCGCCTTGAAAATTCACTTAAACTTTACATTCATTATTATCGAACCTTTGACCTAAATTTGTTACAATATGCAAATGGCAATGAATGACCTAAATGAATGATCAAATAGACAAATGCATGCAAATGAACAAAACCACAAGCCATACGAATTGAATGAGGAAGTAGGGCAAATTTTAGAGTATGACAAAGTGCAATCGGTTGACATAATATGTGAAACGGTTATACCTGAGAGTTTCCAATTTTTATTTTGTTTCCTAATTGTACCTCATCTTGTATTTGTATAATTACCCTTGGATATCTTGTGAACGAATTAAAAAAATTCATATTTTCACCTTCAAATTTACTTTTTCTAAATCTTTATCACTCTCTCCCTCTCCACAATGATTTACCCCTTTATTCACCAACCTTATGGTTCCAAGTTCTAAAATTTGGCATCAAGAGCCTGATTCAATCCATCATACACCTAGTGTGAAATCATGACTTTTTTCTCCAATAAAAGAATTCCTGCAAACCTACCTATCCTTGGTGCGAAGAATTACGACAAATGGTGCAAGCAAATGACAGTGTTGTTTGACTATAAAGATGTTCTTGATGTGATCAAGAACGGTGTGAATCCTCTTGTTGAAGGTGAAACGATGCACAACAAGCATCACATAACGAATAAAATAAGAAAGATTTAAAAGTTTTTTTAATCCATCAATGCGTTGATACGTATAATTTCGAGAAAGTTGGTGATTGCAAATCATCGAAGCAAGCGTGAAAACCATGGAGAAAGCATACGTAGAGGCTGATAACGAGAAGGTTGTGAGGTTAAAAACTCACACACGTAAGCTTGAGTTGATTCAAATGTAGGAGAAGGAGACCATCAAAGATTTTACAAGGAGAATTACTCGGTTGGTGAACCAAGTAAAATCATGTGGAGAAACGATTATGGAGTAGTATGTTATTGTGAAAATCTTATGCTCTTTGATGTCAAGATTTGGTAACATAGTTGTTGCGATTGAGGAATCAATTGATCTTGTAATGATGAGTAAAGAGGAGCCGTAAAGCTCTCTTGAGGCACATAATCTTGAATGGAGGAAATGAATGTTGATAAGGAAAAGGAGGAGATCGTTTTGCAAGCTTGTTTCAATGAGAGATACAAGAAGGCGAAAGGAAAGTTTCCCATGAGCAAAGTTAGAGAGAACTTTCAATTTTTTTGGCAAGAGAGTCCCAAAGTTCCAAGAATTCAATATTCCAAAAGGGTGAAAATAGTAGCAATAGGGTTGTTGGATCAAAAAACTCTTGAGATGGAAATCTAAGGGGTAGAGGTGGAATAAGAATGGTTAACAAGAACAATGTGAAGTCGTATAATTGTCAAAAGCTTAGCCATTTTGCAAGAGATTGCAATTTCAACAAGAAAGAACCTCAAGAAGATGAAGATAGAGTTACCAGGCAAGAATTTGATGGTGATAACACACTTTTGGTCATGATCACGGAGGGAGAATGCAACAACAACAGGTTTCAAGATAACAATAACACCTGTTTGAAAAATGCTTCAGAACGAAAGTGTAACCGGTTGCAAAATTATGTCAACTAGTTACATAGTGAAGAAAATGCAATAATAACTTTAAAATAAGTAGTGTAGTGCAACAATCACTGATATTTTGACTCTGGGTGTTCAACACATATGACGGCGAGGAAAGATTGAGTTGTTATAATTAATCGTGCCATAAAAAATGTTAAGTTGGCGGATGATACCACTCTAGCGGAGGAAGGGATCAATGATGTATCAATCGAGAGAAGGAATGATAAACATTATTTGATAAAAGATGTGTTGTATATATAGCACCCCAAAATTTTCCTTATCTTTTTCTTATCTCTTGGTTTATGTTTTTGCATTTTTTTGCATATCATGGCATTGGTTCTCGAGACACGGGATCAAGGTGTTTCTATTGCTCGAGGTCTTCTTTTATTGCAAGGTTTTAAGCAGCAAGCGTCAGAGGCTTCGGCATTTATGTTGCCCAACAATCGAGTGTCCGATTTTATTTTATTCAGCAGGTTATTTTTAGCACAAGAGATAGTTCACCAGTTATCTCAGGCATTTTTACAGGTGTAATATCAAAAGGCAAGTTTCAGAGGCTTAACGTGGCTCAAAGCAGGTGGAAAGGGACGACTATGCAAGTTTTCCTCCAAATGGCGCAATTTTTTCAAATTTATGAAAGGTTAATCGATTAACCCATTTGCACTAGCAAATGGTTAATCAATTAACCAAAGCAATTTTTGCCCAGATACATGCATTTTCGATGCTGCCACTTTTGGGGTCTATTTTGATCATTTGTGAATTGGTTTTTGCATCAGTAGAAGGATCTAGAATCACTCCAATTTTGATTTTTTTCAAAACCAATCCAATTTCCCTCCAAATTTCCATTCCTAATCTCATTCCAATTTTCAAACCCTCACTCCTAACCAAAAACTTATTTAAGCTAATACACTACAAACCTCAAGAAAGACACACTCATAAACCTTCATTTTTCTGATTTCTCTACACATTGGTTTTAAATTCTCTCAACTTCCTTCTCAATTCCCTCACACTCCAAAACTCCATTAGAGCTTTTTCACTTGAATTCTTTGATTCTTCATCGGAATCCCTGAATTCTAGAGCTTAACCTCCATCATTCATCTCCATCAACTTCAATTTATCATTTGATTTTCGTTTGGATCTAGATCTGGTTTTGGAAACAAGCTTTTAAGTGATTCTTGGTTCATCTTTTTCTCATTTGGCTCATTCTTCACTTCTCTTGCAAGAAATTTCTTGGATCTTGAAGTTTTCTTTGGTTTCTAGCTTGGATCTATCATTTGCAGTATAACAACACTTACCAAAGTAATTCTCGACTTTGAAGGTTAGTTAATTCTAGATCCACTTCTGCTTTGAGCTTATTTGGATAATCAAAATGTAGATCCTCAATCTTAATTGATTTTGATGATTTGATCTATGTGATTTGTAATCTCAATGCTTGGTTAAGTTTGATTGATGGTTGATAACTGATTTTTGGTGTTAAATTCGTGCATAATTGATTACATGATCATTTGGATGATCGTATAATTGATTAATTGTTGGAAGTGCTTTTGAATTGTGAATTTTCTGCTTCTGGTACAATCTTAATTGATTAACCAGTTGCAGTACAAAACAGGTTAACCGATTAACCAGTGTATTTTTAGCCATTTTCAAGTGGTTAATCGATTAACCACATTTGCACTGCAAATGGTTAATCGATTAACACTGGACTAGAATGCCATTTTTGGTTGTTTTCAAGAATGTTTTGATTTCTTTCCATCTCTAACCTTCATGGATTGATATGATGCATATGTGTGGACTGTTTTTAGCCTGTTTTATCATGCTTGATTGTTTGAATGTGGTTCTTCGACGTGCGACTTTTGGTTTCCGCTGATAAATGTTTGAGATGCTTATGTTGTTGCTTGATGTGATGATCACGTGCTTTGATCATTTGTATCATGTTAATGGTTAATTGTTGATGATTATTTTGTTGGACCTGTGATGCATGTTCGTATTTGCTTTCGTTTCTGTTTGTCGCATAACCGTTTGAATTGTTTAATTAATGTGCAAAGTATGTCGTTCTTGTTGAATTCTTGATGATGCAACCTTGTTGAACACTTGTGCTTAATTGTTAATGCATGTCCGTCTTTGCTTGATACTTATTCATGATTGATGCTTGTTCATGTTGATTACGTTGAAGCATGCTTGCTGCCCTGTTTTCTAGAGCTGTTTTCTTCTGAATTTACATGATGTTGTATGTTATTCTTGCTTGCTGCCTTCCTTTTACACCTATTTTTTATGCTGGATTAGTAGCTATTAAATGCTGTTGTGCTGCCTTGCTGGATTTTATTGTTATTTTGTGTAGAAAGCGCTCTAGCTGCTGTTTTTGCTTGTTTTCTCTTGTTTTTTTTTTGGCTTTTTCTTCATGCTCCCTTAAGGTTTCCTAGTCCAACTTAATTTTCGATTAAGCTTGGAACACGATAGATATTAAGAGTGTAATTCATGCATGATAACATTAGATTAATCCCCTTTTAACCACAACCTTAGGTCCATCTTTTGCATGCTAACATTAGGATAGAATTTCCTTTCGCATCCCGACCTTAGGACCACTTTGCTTGACAACGTTAGGACGAAACCTCCCCTTAGACCTTTCGTGCGTCTTTCTCTCTTCTCATCTCGAAACAATTCTAACACACTTAATAAAGACGATGAACATTGTGCGCCACGGGCCTTAAGAATATGAGAAAGGATGAGTGAGGGGTCTCCTCTTGTTCTTCTAGAGTGTTTAGTATATGTCCTGTCTGGGGGAAATATGCGACGCATTCGTTCCTATATCATAGTCTTTAGTGCAACGTGAATCACAAAGCAAACTACTTAACTTCATTTAAAAATCACAAACAAACTTCAAACCTTTTTATCCTTCGGGATTGTTCTTCAAACTCATTTTCAAAAAAGAGTACGTTACTTTTCCATTCTATCGCAAATAGGCAATCGATCCTAACTGCTGAAATGGTAACTTAACTTTGCTCATAAAAACACTTAAACGACCTGTGGTTTCGTTACCCGAACTACATTTGCTCTGATTTCTCATACCAGATGAGGATACGTAGGCACAAGACGACGATGTCTTGGCGAGAAACCTTCTCCCCTTCACCCGTAGTTTCCCGAACTACGTTGATTCTGAATTTTCCATTGCACGAGGGAATACGTAGACATAGGGTGGCGATGTCCTATCGAGTCTCCCTTTTCCTTTTCTTTTCCCATTTCCGCTTCCATTTAGCAATAGCTTTTAGATAACCCACCCTTTGATTAGACAACAAGCTTGGATCCCGTTGAGTACAACGAACGTGAGATGGTGCTAATACCTTTCCCTTGCGTAACCGACTCCCGAACCCAAGATTTGGTTGCGATGAACTTGTCTTCTCCTTTCTTTTAGGTTTTCTTTGATCATTTCCTTTCCCTTCTTTGGGATAAATAACATTTGGTGGCGACTCTTCTGTTTGTTTCCGATGGTTATTTTTTCGTAGTTGTGACGATATACTCCTAGAATCAAGTGTAATCTTCTAAATATTGGCCAATTGTTTGAGAAGGGTTACAAGATTCACATGGAGAACAAGGTGCTGCATGTTATGAATACAAATAGGGTTTTGGTCCTAAAAGCTCTAATGGCTCCCAATAGAAATTTCAAAGTTGAGTTGAAGGTTATAGAGCATAGGTGTCTCGCTACAATAGCTAGTTGAGAAGAATGGACATGACATTATAGGCATGAGTATCTTAATTTTTGAGATCTCACTGCCTTGCAAAAGAACAAAATGGTGACGGGGCTACCATTGATCAACATACCAATTGAAAATTGCGAAGAATATGTGCAAGTGAAGCAACATAAGGGAAAATTAATCAAGGATGCAGGTTGTAGAACCTAGTGTCACTTTGAGATGGTGTATTATGATGTGTGAGGACCAATGCAAGTTTATTAGATTGGTGGGAATATATTTTTTCTTCAAATTTATTGATGATCATAGTAGAAAAATATGGACATGCATGATCAAGAGAAAGGATGAGATATTAAAAGTGTTTAAGAAGTTCAAGTCGATGGTTAAAAGGCAAAGCAGTCACAAACTCAAAGTTCTCAAAATTGATGGTTGAGGCGAATATGTCTCAAATGACTTTGTGAGGTTTTGTGATCAAGATGGCATAATACATGAGGTAATGCCACCCTACACACCGCAGAAAAACTGTTGTCATACCCCAAAATTTACCCTCAGATTCTTTGATCTTTCGCATATTATTTTAGGTCAATCATTTTCTCGCATTCTTCCCGTTTTATCAGTCAGGATGAACCTATTGGAGTATTTCGATATTTGATCTTTTATTTGAAGGTGAGAAAATACTTAGAAGGGGGGTTGAATAAGTATGACAGAAAATAATCAAAGATAAAAACTCAAGTATTTTTATCCTGGTTCGTTGAACTCAACTACTCCAGTCCACCCTTTTCAAGAGTGATTTGCCTTTCTCAACAAGGACTTAATCCACTATTCAAATCAACTGATTACAAATAGCAACACCTAAGAACAACTGTTCTTAGTCTTCTCAAGAGCTACTGATCTAACCTAGATCCTCTTAAGGAAAACTTCCTTTACAAATTAATGTAATACAATGTAAGAGTAATAAATTGCTTCTATGAAAGCTATAAACACAACTGTGTTATTTCTCTAAGTTTAGAACAATGTATGAACAGCAAAGAATATGAGAGCTGAGAGTTTTTCGCGTGAGAGTGTTCTTGCAATAATTTCGTCTTTTTTTGAAGAAAGTGCTATGATATCCTTTTTATAGCCACTTGAATATTGGAGAGAATATAATACCGTTGGAGAAGATATTTCCAATATCAAATAGTACTGTCCTTTGTACTATTGCAGCAGAGAGACGGCGCACAAAATGTGGGTGTAGCAATTGTCTGCTGAGCTGTGAATTTACCATATATGGAATGTATCAGAGGAATAATCTTCTTGCAGAGATTTATGTCTATCCCAATTAAGGAAAGATTTGCTGGCATATTCCAACGGATATATTAAAATAATCTTCTTCAAATAATTCTTCAGATAGTTCAGATCAGCAATCAATATCAGAGTCTTCAGTCTTCAGAATCTTCTGGAAACTTCAGAGCCTAAGATGTTCTTCAGATGTTGCTGAATCAGAGTCTGGTGCAGCTGTGTGCTTGAAGCGTAACATGCTCTTAGATCAGAGTCTTCACTCAGATCAGAGTCTTCTCTCATTCAGAGTCTCTTCACTCAGAGTCTTCTTTCATTCAGATTCTTGATAATATATGCAGCGTGTTGTATCTTCAGAATCTTGATGACTAAGCTCTTATACTTCAGATTCTTCTAATCTTCAGATGCTCTTGAGCCATTCAGAATTTATTGTTCACATCAAATTTGCTCTTTAAGATTAAAATCTTTTGTGCCTGTAGAAAACAGTTTAGAACAAATTTAGAGAGTATAATTCTTGTATACAAATTATCATTAATGTTATCATCAAAACATAGAGATATTACTAAGACACAATCTGTGCTCTTACAATCTCCCCCTTTTTGATGATGACAAAACATGAGAAATTTGTTCAATAAAAATATGAATTAAAATTACTCCCCCTGAGATTTACAATCTCCCCCTGAAATGAATACTCTAATGGAATTAGATACTTCCCTTTCTGGTTGAGTACATTTCAGATTCAGAGCCTGATTGAAGCCTGGTTGACATATGTTTGACTTCTAGAGTCAAAGCTTGATGCCATATTTAAAGCTTGATGCCAGATGAACAACTTCAGAACACCTGGTTGTTTATCTTGCCATTTCCTGTCTTGAGTTATCTTTTAGATCATAGTACTCAAGGTTAGATATCAGAGTCTGGTCTACTCAGATTTAGCTATTTTTGATCAGGTTCTGAAAAGATAGATCTCAGGAAAAACTTCAATGAAATTTGTCAGATTTTTTAATAATATCTGGGACACTTAAATTCAAAGAATGTTAGTAACATGTCTGACTTAGTTCAGATAATTGCTTATAGATTTGAACAATCAGATTCTATTTTGTTTCTCCCCCTTTTTGTCATAATCAAAAAGAATTTTAAAAGACAGTAAAGATGCAGAAGAAACACATATCCAGATAAGCAAAAAGATCATTGTCATTAAGTCAAGAGAACATCCAGATTCAGATAAAAGCATACAAAACATATCAGAAGAAAATCAAAACAAAGCAAAACATGAAAAAGCTTGTGCAAAACATCAAGTAGGTTTAGCAGATGAGGCTTGTTGAGAAGCAATGAGTTGCAGCAGTGCTGTAATCCTTTCTGAATTTTCATCTTGCTTAGCCATCCAAGTTTTCATTTCTTCATTTGTTTTCTTTTGATCAACCATAAAATCCTTAAGTTCTTTGACATCCTTCTGAAGATCTGTAGATTCTGAAACAGTAGATTCTGAAACAGTCTGAGTAACATCAGGTGCAGGAATTTCTGGAGGTGGAGGAGCTTCTAGAAGAAGAATAGGAGGAGTGTTTCTCTTAATCCGTTTTTGATAAGCAGCAAACCTTACTTTTGACAATCTAAGACATTGAGTCCTGATTTTCAAAGCCTCCCTATTCAGTCTGTAAAGATATTTCTTCCAAACAGCGTCAGCAGCCTCTTTGTCCATAGTAGTCATGCAAACATCCATAATGTCAGCAAAGTCTGAGACATTATCCTTATCAAAATCTCTTAACAGAGTATAAACACGTGATCCCAATTCTGCTTCATCAGGGATTCTGGGTTTTCTTGGTTGGGTTAGTTGTGTTTGTGGTGTTTGTTCAGAAGGTTGAGGTTGTGAAGATGGATGTTCAGATGTTTGTGGTTCAGAAGGTTGAGGATTGATTTGTGGTTCTGATGTTGGTTGGTTGGTTTGTGGTTCAGATGTTTGTTGGTCAGAATGTTGTGGTTGAGGTATTGAGGGAATTGGTTGGGTTTCTGTTGGTTGTGGAGTGTTTTGGACTTCAAGAGGTTGTGGAGTGAGAGTTTGAGTTGGGGAATTTTGTGGAGAAGGTGGATGTTCAGAAGTTGGAGATTTAAACAGCTGTTTCCAAACACTCTCAGAACGAGGTTGTTTGAGATCATTCAAGCATTCATTAATGTAACCAGATGATTCATCATCAGATGATGCATCAGAGTGGTTAGATTTTTCAGAAGTTGAAGATAAATTGACAGACTGGTTTAAAGGTGTGACATCTAATATCTCATCAGGATCAATGAGATATTCAGGTTGGTCAGAGTGTTCAGGGTGAACATCCTCTGGAATGGTATATTCTGGGATAGTGTTTTGTGGTTGTGGTGTTGTTTGTTGAGTTTGTTGTGGAATTTCTGTTTGTATGTTTGTTGGTTGCTTGGATTTTGGTGTATGAGGGGGGACAGAATGATGAACAGGATTAGAATCAGTGTTAAATACCTGTTTCAGAGTATCTCTAATTTCTTCAAAAGTTGCTGCAGGAGGATTTGGTTGAACCTTCTTCAGCTTCTTCCTTTTCTTCTTCTTTTCAGCATCTGAATGCTTCCTTTTCTTCTGATGACCTTCACTATCAACTTTTCTCTTACGTCTTCTTTCCCTTGTCAAATCAGGAAGAACTTGGCCTTCCTTCTGCAAAAGATTGGCAGGAATCTCAACACCATCTCTTAGGCAGCGAGCAACATACTCAGCAATAACTTCTCTAGGTTCATCTGAGGTGAATAAAGGAAAATCCTTAACAGGAATCCTTCTTCCCCTAACTTCTTCAGAGTTAGTTTTCCTTGGTTTCTCAGATAAATCATCAACCAGTTTCATCCTTCTCAGAGTTAAACCGTTTATTTCAGAGCCAATGAAATAAGTCAGATCTTCTGTCAACCCAGCCTCTTGCAGATGCGCCACAAGTTGGTTTTCTATCAGAATATCTGAAATCAGCCTTCCCATAGGGATCCATGTTCTGACTTTTCCAGATTTATCTCTGGCTGTTTCCCTTGTTTCCTTGACGTGAGACACCAGATGATTAAACAACAAATATGGAAGATCAATCTGAATGTTTTGGTGTAAACAATACATGAAGTAAAGTTGTTCAGCATTAACATAATCAGAAGAGTTTGAAGAGGGTCTGTGAAAGATGGTGCTCATGAAAATCTTAGCCCATATCTTGTAAGTGGGTTTCAAGAACTTAACCTTCTTACAAGGTTCACCAGTAGTACAGATTTCTTGACATACATCTTTCAGGTCTTCACGCGCAGAAGACAGAGAGGTTACTCCATCAGTTGCCTTAAAACCTATGAGTTTCCTTATCAGGTTTTCAGTGATAACTATCTTTTTTCCCAGCACAGAGGAGTGAATGAACTTTGGAGTAGCATATGCATGGATCCAGAACTCCTTCACTAACGTTGGATACACAGGACCCATAAGCCTGTCAAAGTAACCGTCCCAGCCTTGTGCTTTGATTGAAGAAATCAGATCAAACCCATTTTCAGCAAGATCTTCTAAGTCCACGAAACTTTCACACAGAACTTCTAATGAATCAACAGCAGTTAGGAGAGTGCGTACTGGTTCTATGAAAGTGGTAGCATTCTTGGTAGTAACAGCGTTTGAAGTAGATGCCATTGTTGACGATGATGAAGAAGATGAAGGTTTCTGAGTTCTTTTAGGGTTTGCAAAGAGAGAGAACAACAAACAAAAGCGCATATGTGTTTGAGAATGTGAAAAGTGTGAATGTGTTATGAGAATGGTTTATATAGACAAATAAAGCAAGCATGGGAAACACAACAGACACACATAGGACACATACGCACGTTTGCATTAAATGAAAAGTAATCATTTTTAATTATGATATGACATTTGGGGGAAAATCAAGACAGATTGAGATTTTCAAAGCAATACCTTAAACGTCATAATCAGTAGGTGTACTCCATCTTTTCAGATTCTGAGTGACACGTGTTTGCTTGCATGTGATTCTATAACTCTTAAGAAATGAAACGTTTTCAACTTTCAGATCCTCTGAGATGGTCAGTTCAGAGTTTCACACAAAAATAATTCACAGATAAATTAAACAAGCAAGACAGATGAAATACTTCAGAGTGTTAAACACTTAGCATCTGAGAAGTTGACTCTGAGAAATATTACTCTGGACAAAAATCCATACAAATATTTTTCAGAATAAACTTAAACCTATCTTCAGCAAGGGGTTTTGTGAAAATATCTGCCCATTGATGATCTGTATCAACAAAGGCTAAATTTATTACACCCTTCTGAACATAGTCTCTGATGAAATGATGTTTAATCTCTATATGTTTGGCCTTAGAGTGTAAAATTGGATTTTTGGATAAACATATAGCAGAAGTATTATCACAGAAGATAGAAAGATTACTCTCATAGATTTGATAATCTTCTAGTTGACTCTTCATCCAGAGCATCTGAGTGGAACATCCAGCAGCAGCAATGTATTCTGCCTCTGTGGTTGATAGTGCAATTGTTGGTTGCTTCTTGCTGTACCACGAGATCAGATGACTTCCAAGAAACTGACAGCTTCCAGAAGTACTTTTGCGCTCAACTCTATCTCCAGCATAGTCAGCATCACAGAATCCAACTAGTGAATATTCGTCAGATCTTCTGTAACACAAACCAACATTAGCAGTACCTTTCAGATACCTTAGAATCCTCTTAACAGCAGTTAAGTGTGATTCTCTAGGATCTGATTGGAATCTAGCACATAAACAAACACTAAACAGAATGTCTGGTCTAGAAGCAGTCAAATAAAGAAGAGATCCTATCATACCTCTGTAGAGTTTCTGATCTACCTTCTTACTTACCTCTTCCTTACCTAGAGTGCTTGTAGGATGCATTGGAGTCTTTGCCATTTTGCTATCCAGCATGTTAAACTTCTTCAGAAGCTCTTTAACATACTTGGTCTGATGTATGTAGGTGCACTCTGGAGTCTGATTTACTTGGATTCCCAGAAAGAATCTCAGTTCTCCCATCATGCTCATCTCAAATTCTGCCTGCATACATTTAGCAAACTCCTTTCCAAGCATAATATTTGTTGATCCAAAAATAATATCATCTACATAAATTTGACAAATCAACAAATCTTTCTTAATGGTTTTACAAAATAGTGTGGTATCCACTTTTCCTCTGATGAAATTTTTCTTCAGAAGAAAATTACTCAACCTCTCATACCAAGCTCTGGGAGCTTGTTTTAGTCCATAAAGAGATTTTTTCAGTTTGTAAACATGATCTGGAAAATTTTCATTTTCAAAACCAGGAGGTTGGTGGACATACACTTCCTCTTCTATAATTCCATTAAGAAAAGCACTTTTAACATCCATCTGATAAAGAGTGATGTTATGTTGTGCAGCAAATGAAATAAGCAAGCGTATAGACTCTAACCTTGCAACAGGAGCATATGTTTCTGTGTAGTCTATGCCTTCTTGTTGACTGTAGCCTTGAGCAACCAGTCTTGCTTTGTTCCTTTCAACTTCTCCTTTCTCATTAAGTTTATTTCTGAAAACCCATTTTGTTCCAATGACATTGAAACCTTTAGGTCTTGGAACCAGATCCCAGACTTCATTCCTTGTGAATTGATTCAGCTCCTCTTGCATAGCTAAAATCCATTCATTATCTTCCAGAGCCTCATCAACAGATGTTGGTTCTATAATTGACACTAAGCCACAGAAGGAAGATTCAGAAGTTCTGAGAAATGCTCTTGTCCTTATTGGATCATCTTTCTTTCCAATTATCACATCCTCTGGATGAGAAGCTTTCATTCTGGAAGAAGATCCTCTGACTGTTGGTCTTTCAGAAATATGCAGATTGTCAAGTTGGGAAGTTAGAGGCGTAGCATCTGGGTTTGCTTCAGAGTCTTTGTCTTCAGTCTTGTCTGCCTCTGAGCCTTCAGAGTCTGTGAGAATAACTTCTCTATCTGCAGAACTTTCAACTTGCTTTGGCTTTTCAGAGCCAAGCTTATCATCAAATCTAACATGAATAGATTCTTCCACAATCTGTGTTTCAGTATTGAATACTCTGTAGCCTTTAGAGCGTTCAGAATAACCAAGCATGAAACACTTCTGTGCTTTGGAATCAAACTTGTTCAGATGATCTTTAGTGTTAAGCATATAACAAATACATCCAAATGGATGAAAATAAGCAATGTTGGGCTTTCTGTTTCTCCACAATTCATAGGGAGTCTTTTCCAGAAGAGGTCTTACAGACACTCTGTTCTGAATATAACATGCTGTATTTATTGCTTCTGCCCAAAAGTATTTTGCCAGATTTGTCTCGTTGATCATGGTTCTGGCCATTTCTTGCAATGTTCTATTTTTCCTCTCTACAACTCCATTTTGTTGTGGAGTTCTAGGACAGGAGAAATCATGTGCAATTCCTTTTTCAGAAAAATATTTTTCAAAATATTTGTTTTCAAATTCACCACCATGATCACTTCTGACTTTAATAATTTTGCATTCTTTTTCAGTCTGGACTTGATTGCAGAAGTCAATGAACACAGAATGAGACTCATCCTTGTGTTTTAGAAACTTTACCCATGTCCATCTGCTGTAGTCATCTACAATGACTAACCCATACTTCTTGCCTCTGATGGATGCAGTTTTCACTGGTCCAAACAGATCAATATGAAGTAATTCCAATAGTCTAGAAGTGGAAACAACATTTTTTGGTTTAAAATGAGATTTTGAAAATTTACCCTTTTGACATGCGCCACACAGAGCATCTGAATTGAACTTCAGATTAGGGAGTCCTCTGACCAGATTGAGTTTATTAATCTGAGATATACGTCTCATATTAATATGTCCCAATTTTCTATGCCAGACCCATTGCTCATCATTCACAGATAAAAGGCATTTTACATTTTGAACTTTAAGTTCTGAAAGGTTAATTTTGTAAATGTTGTTTTTCCTCTTTCCACTGAATAGGATTGAACCATTCTTTTGACATACAGCTTTGCAACATTTTTGATTAAAGATGATATCATAACCATTGTCACTTAATTGACTTATGGACAATAGATTATGTTTCAATCCTTCAACTAACAGAACATTAGAAATAGAGGGTAGGTTACCATTACCTATTGTACCAGAGCCAATGATCTTGCCCTTCTGGTTCCCTCCAAATTTCACGTCCCCTCCAGATCTAAGTTCCAGGCTTTGGAACATAGACCTTTCGCCCGTCATATGTCGTGAGCATCCAGAGTCCAGGTACCATGATTGGTGTCTGGATTTTGCTGCTAAGAACATCTGCAACAGGTATTATTTTACTTTTAGGTACCCAGATCTTCTTGGGTCCTTTGGGGTTAGATGTTCTGTGGTTTTGCCTAAACTTCTGTTTTTCAACATAGTGTTTATTCTGGCTAGCCCTTGGCTTAAACACATAAGTACTCTTTTCAGAGCTTGTATGTTTAATATCATTCAGATGACCAAACTTAAAATGAGAATACAGAGGAGTCTTCTTGATGAAGAGTTTATCAACAGATTTTGGATTGCTTCCAGAGGAAGATTCACATCCAATGCCTCTTCTGTTGTTCCCACTAACACCATAGATCATAGAAGCCATTTTGCTTCTGTCTATGCTTTTAGTGAGGAATCTTTTAAAACTGGAGTCATATTTTTCTAAAATATTTTCACTTGACTCTGTTTCAGTATCAGATTCTTGTTGAGTTGTTTCTAAATCATTTTTGAGTTTTAAATTTATTTCTTTCTGCTCAACAAGTTCTGTTCTCAGAAGATCAATCTCAGATTCAAGATTGCTTTTCAGCTTCTTGTATTTGAGTTTAATCTTGCTGTAGCTTTCCAACATGTCAGATAAACTTTCAACAAGTTCAGCTCTGGAGAGTTCAGAAAATACCTCTTCAGAGTCAGAGTCTGATTCTGACTCAGATTCAGATGATGACGTTCCTTCATCTTGATCATTTGTGTTGGCCATCAGCGCAACATTTGCACATTCTTCCTCAGATTCAGAAGATGATTCAGATTCATCTGAGTCATCCCATGTAGCCATCAGAACCTTTTTCTTTTTATCAAACTTCCTTTTGGGTTTTTCCTTTTGAAGTTTGGGACATTCACTCTTGTAGTGTCCAGGTTCTTTACATTCATAGCAAGTGACCTCTTTCTTGCCAGATCTTCTGTGTCTAGAAGATTCTCTCTTTTGATCAGATCTTCTGAAGTTGTTGAACTTCTTCCCTTTGTGCTTCCAGAGTTTGTTGATCCTTCTGGACAGCATGGATAGTTCATCTTCTTCTTCAGAAGAAGATTCCTCAGAGCTTTCTTCATTTACCTGCAAAGCTTTAACAGATTTGTTAGATTTAAAAGCTAAGGATTTACCTTTATCTTTCTTCTGGGGTTCATCTTCCTCCAGCTCAATCTCATGACTTCTCAAAGAACTGATGAGTTCTTCTAATGAGATTTTGTTCAGATCCTTGGCCAGCTTCAATGCAGTCACCATAGGTCTCCATCTGGTAGGAAGACTTCTGATGATCTTCTTGACATGATCAGATGTTGAGTAGCCCTTGTCCAGAACTTTCAACCCAGCTGTTAGAATCTGAAATCTGGAAAACATAGTCTCAATGTTCTCAGATTCTTCCATCTTGAACGCTTCATACTTCTGTATCAGCGCCAGAGCCTTTGTTTCTTTCACCTGAGAGTTTCCCTCATGAGTCATTTTGAGAGACTCAAACATATCATGAGCAGTGTCTCTGTTGGTAATCTTCTCATACTCTGTATGAGAGATTGCATTAAGAAGTATGGTTCTGGCTTTGTGATGATTCTTGAATTCTTTCTTCTGCTCCTCGGTCATTGATTTTCTATCAATCTTTTTGCCATCCTTAGTAGGATGTTCATATCCATCAATGACTAAATCCCAGAGATCAGCATCATACCCCAAGAAAAAACTTTCAAGTCTATCTTTCCAATAATCAAATTTTTCTCCATCAAACATTGGAGGTTTGGTGCTGATTCTGTCTCCTTCATATTTGTTGCTTGATGTAGGAATATCACCCATATTAGCAACCAAATAAATAACAGAGTATTCTTCTCACTGGATCTTTATCTGTCACGGTTAAGTGAATGCACACGCAGAACCGGAGCTCTGATGCCAACTGAAGGTGAGAAAATACTTAGAAGGGGGGTTGAATAAGTATGACAGAAAATAATCAAAGATAAAAACTCAAGTATTTTTATCCTGGTTCGTTGAACTCAACTACTCCAGTCCACCCTTTTCAAGAGTGATTTGCCTTTCTCAACAAGGACTTAATCCACTATTCAAATCAACTGATTACAAATAGCAACACCTAAGAACAACTGTTCTTAGTCTTCTCAAGAGCTACTGATCTAACCTAGATCCTCTTAAGGAAAACTTCCTTTACAAATTAATGTAATACAATGTAAGAGTAATAAATTGCTTCTATGAAAGCTATAAACACAACTGTGTTATTTCTCTAAGTTTAGAACAATGTATGAACAGCAAAGAATATGAGAGCTGAGAGTTTTTCGCGTGAGAGTGTTCTTGCAATAATTTCGTCTTTTTTTGAAGAAAGTGCTATGATATCCTTTTTATAGCCACTTGAATATTGGAGAGAATATAATACCGTTGGAGAAGATATTTCCAATATCAAATAGTACTGTCCTTTGTACTATTGCAGCAGAGAGACGGCGCACAAAATGTGGGTGTAGCAATTGTCTGCTGAGCTGTGAATTTACCATATATGGAATGTATCAGAGGAATAATCTTCTTGCAGAGATTTATGTCTATCCCAATTAAGGAAAGATTTGCTGGCATATTCCAACGGATATATTAAAATAATCTTCTTCAAATAATTCTTCAGATAGTTCAGATCAGCAATCAATATCAGAGTCTTCAGTCTTCAGAATCTTCTGGAAACTTCAGAGCCTAAGATGTTCTTCAGATGTTGCTGAATCAGAGTCTGGTGCAGCTGTGTGCTTGAAGCGTAACATGCTCTTAGATCAGAGTCTTCACTCAGATCAGAGTCTTCTCTCATTCAGAGTCTCTTCACTCAGAGTCTTCTTTCATTCAGATTCTTGATAATATATGCAGCGTGTTGTATCTTCAGAATCTTGATGACTAAGCTCTTATACTTCAGATTCTTCTAATCTTCAGATGCTCTTGAGCCATTCAGAATTTATTGTTCACATCAAATTTGCTCTTTAAGATTAAAATCTTTTGTGCCTGTAGAAAACAGTTTAGAACAAATTTAGAGAGTATAATTCTTGTATACAAATTATCATTAATGTTATCATCAAAACATAGAGATATTACTAAGACACAATCTGTGCTCTTACATTATTTGTTCCTTATGTATTTATTCTCTTCATTTATTATATATTTTAATTAGTCTTTTATTAATTCATTTTTAATTTGTTACTATAGTTCTTTTATTTATTTCTTACAATTAAGTTTTTCATTTATCCTATAGAATTGATTTAATATTAGTTTAATTAATTAGATTGTATTTCATTCCACATTTTATTTGACTTTATTAATTATTTATTTACTAATCCTTTAATTATTTAGTTTTTTTATTTAGTTTAGATAATTAACTTTTATTTAGTTTTTATTGTAATTATATTTATTTAATTTTCGACATTATGAAACTTAGTGTTATTTTGTTTCATTAACTTAGTTTTTTTAATTTAGTTATTTTAATTATTCATTTAGTTTCGAATTTAATTATAGTTTAAGTTTTTATTTATTTATTTTTTATATTTTAACTTAGTTATTTTAATTATTTGTTGTTACTGTTATGTCATTTGTTATCATTTCATGTTGCCAAAGAACCAATATCTTCATTAAAAAGACCAGCAAAACACAGACAACAGCCTGCCACCCTGCTTTTCACAGCCTGTCCGAAAAACCTGCATACGCTTTGCTAAAATCGACAGCCACGTTTCACAAAAAACCGACAACAACAATCCCAATTCATATCCCTACTACTTTCCTGAACAAAGCTCCAAAACCTTGATCAAATGTACTCACAAGCCTCCAAGGCTCTACTACTTGTACTACCAAGCCAAAGCAATGTAACACTGCTCTCATCCTTGACCACAATAGCATGGATGAAACTCCAAAGAGTACCCTGCACCATCACCTGCAAAACCTGAAAACCCTCTGCCTCATAGTATATCAAAAACCTTCACAAAACTAAAACCTACAAAACTGCATACCATGATAAACGAACTGGCTCATATGCTACAAGACAATGTAAATCCTGCATTTTGAAAACGACATATCCATAACACAACAGGACAGAATACGAAGAGGTTTTGGAATGAATTAAAAAGGGAAGTATTGATTCTCAAAATACGATCCCTGGGGGGGGGGGGCACTTGATATCACACTACAAAAAACGAACACACTCAAGAAAAAATGGCCTCCGCGTGACAACCTTGTTCCTACCTGAAACCAAACTCCGACAAGGCCCAGAGCCACACACTGTCTCTCCTTCGCCGTGAGGCTCTGCCCGACGCAGATGCGTCATCTAACGGCTCACTTTCAAACCTTCATCATCTTCCTCCTTCAACCTTTTCCCTTATAACTTCAGTTCATCACTCACTAAATACGAACATCAACGCGCCATCCTCTCTATTTTCATCAACAGCAACCATAATAACTCAGCCGCACCGTATATCCGCCTTCGACTGAGGCTGAGTGAGAAAAATAAAAGGAAATCACTGCGAGAGACGGGAATGAGACGCAAGAGGGAAAAGAAGCACTGAGATCTGAGAGAAATCCATCTAACCGAAATTAAAAGAGAGAAGGTTGAGTTTCTTCGAGATCGATTCACTTGTTCAACGATTTTCGATTTCATGGAGCTTAGCTTTGGCCTTTCGTTTTTCTGTTGTCGTTGCGTCGTTAGGTTTAGGATGCTGATGGATCTTTTCCCCTTTTGTGGTTAGGACGAGTTGGGTTTGGGTCGAAAGACCCGACCCATTTTGGAAGAAAAGTCTGGGCTATGGCTCCTTTTCATTTGCTTGGCCCATACTTTTAAGTTGTAGTTATTATAATTTTGGTTTTGTTATTTAGTTTATTTAGTAATTAGTATTACTTATTTAGTTTCATTTAGATTTAATTTATTTAACTTTAACTAAGTTCTGGTTTAATTAGGTAATTAGTTTTTTTTTAGAATTTAGTTATTCATTTTCAGCTAATTAGTTTTTTTAAAGAATTTTGTTATTCATTTTCAGCTAATTAGTTTATAACTAGAAATTAGTACTTAGAATTAGATTTAGTTTAGTTAGTTTAATTAGACTTAATCATTTAGTTTTTAATTTAATTAGTTATTTAGATTTTAATTTAGTTAGACTTTTTTTAGAACTTATTTTAATTAGGTATTAGTTTAATTAGTGAATTATTTTAGTTTTATTTAAATTTAATTAGATGTGGTTTAATTAGATTTCTTTTTAATTTAATTATGGCATTTCTACATTTTGTTAATTCTCGATGTTTGATTAATTTTCTTGTTGCTTTTGGTTGTGTTTAAATCCCGATCCTTGACGCCGTTTCCCTTTTGGCTTTTTGAATTTATTTGATTGCTTATGTATTTCAAAGGAAAGAATTCCCTCTGTTGACTGCCACGTCATTTTTTAGCCTAACTTTAGGTCCTTACACTTTATCCTAACCTTAGGATTAGAGTCGTCATGCTCTATTTAGTCGTCCCACCGTGGACATTCCCTTCCTTGCTAACTTAACCTTAGTTTAGAGTCTCCACACTTTATGTAAGTGTCTCACCGCAGACATTTACTTGCCCCCTGGAACCTTGACCACAGTCAAGAGTTCCTCACCCCTATCAAGTGGAACTATGGTTGCTCTAATTCCATTCCCGTCAGGACACGTAGGTACGAGATGTTATGTCTTGGCGAACATACTTTGTACATACTTCGTATATACTTTAGATCTTTACCTTAGCATTGTTCCTTTAACAAGCAACTTTAGCATAACATAAGTACCAACAAGAGGTTCCTGTAGAGTACTACAGATACTTAGGATGCTAACACCTTCCCTAGGTATAACCAACCCCTGAACCTTAGATCTCTTAACTGTGTTGTTACATAACGCACTTAGGGTTTTCTTCGATCTTTACCCTTTTCTTTGGATAAATCAAAGCTCGGTGGTGAACTTCATGATTTGTGATTCAAGTTAATTCAATAGCTTGATATCCGATTCTCACCGCAACAGAAATGACGACTTCACTGAGGACATTTCCCTAAGAGGGTTAAGCCCACCTTGTTTGTATTTGTATTTTTCATATGTTTGCTTGCTTGTATACTTGTATATTTATATATATCTGGACATATATCTATCTGTGCCTGGATTTTTCTGTATGCAGGGTTGTTACCTTGAGTGGTGAGCATAAGTCCTATACCCGGACTTGAGTGCACTTATGATAGGAAGGTGGTATATTCAGGAAGGCTTATAGGGAGTTGATTCCCGACCAAGCTGACTTGAGAAACCACCGCTCAGTAGAGGCCCTCTTGGAAGTAGTTTTGTTGAACGAGTATTCGTGAAAACATTACTACTTCCGACCTAGGAGCCAGTGACACTGAAGATATTTAGTTACCTTTTACCCCCACTTAGCCTTTTAGGACGTAGTGCGATGACTATGAGGGAGTAGTCCCGAAGTAGTTGATACGCGATACTACACTTAGACGAGACTCTCTTGAGAATATTATTGATTTCCAAGTAGTTGGTGTGTCGATAATATTCAAAAGATGGGTCGATGACTTTGGGAACTTTGTTAGAACCCGCTGTGCAGGTGCTTTACCCCTAGTACACACCCTGTGGTTGGTTCTTTACCCAGACCTCATGTTCTGATCTCGAACATTTGATCATGTTATGTGTGTTTTGCATCCTGTCTTGCGCCGCATTGCATTGATTTTGCATCTTTGCATGGATCATTGATTCCTCAACACCGATATCAGACAAGAGCCAACTATAGACGCAAGATGTCAGAGCAAGAAGTACACAACACAGAAATCCGAATGGAGATAGATGAGTTGAAATCAGGCATGACTAAGCTCACCGAGATGCTTCAAGTTCTGATGGCCAGGGGAGAATCTCAAAGAACCGTCATTCACAAAGTTTCAAGTGCCGATCCTCCTCCTATTCAAATGCCGCCTTCAACTTGGCCAGAGTTTGGTTTACCTCACAACTACTCTCCACCCCTTGCGTCTACTGCTATGATTGGTCAGACTGTCCGACCGGTTTTTCAAGCTCTCGTCTTTGCTGAGCCCAGACCTGTGGTCCACACTGTTACCCAGACTGCCCGAACTCCCTTTGAGAACCCTCTCTATGAGTACAATGCTTCCAGTGCTCAAGGGGAAAACCGTGAAGATTTTATTGGGCATGAGGTTGTCCGTGAACATTTTCAGATTATAGATAAGAGACTCAAAGATGTTGAGGGTACTGACTTCTTCAACGTTAATGCAGATAATATGTGCCTAGTTTCTGGTCTTGTTATGCCTGCTAAGTTCAAGACTCTTGAGTTCTTGAAATATAAGGGTCATTCATGTCCAAGATCCCATCTAGTCATGTGCTTTCGAAGGATGGCAGCTTACACCAACAATCAGAAGCTGCTCATCCACTGCTTTTAGGACAGTTTAAGTGGTGCTTATCTCAGGTGGTATATGAACTTAGAGCATAACAGTGTCCACTGCTTCCAGGATCTCGCCAACGGTTTTATGAGGCAATACAAATACAATCTGGACATGGATCCTGTTGAAGCGGTAAAGCAGCAAGCAAAAATATTAAGAACCCAGTTTTGTCGTTTCCACAGGGATCGGTGCGATGAAAGAAATCCGTTCAAAGGTCTCCACATTTCTAAGCTTGTTGATCAAAAGGTTTGGTTTAAAAGGTTCAAGGAACCATGAATAAAAGGCAGAAAATATAAAGATGGAAAATATAAAGTAAATACTAAAATATAAACGGAGCCTTGTTGGGATTAGATCTCATCAATTGATAACACATGCATTCTTCTAATCATGTTAAACACAACTCAATCATTCATCTAATATCCTCACGTATCACCCACGACAGAGGTCATCTCTAAAGCAACGTCGAGAGAACAACCGTGTTGTCTCATTGGTGATGTCTCACGCAACAAAAACATAACACAGAGCATTAAGAACTGATACTCACACAAATGCTAAGCCTAAATCTATGTCTAGAGTTTAGGACCTAACAAGTAATCATCCTAGATCTAGATCTGAAGAGTACATGTCTATAGCAGTTCAAATCAAAGATAAAGAGGTAAACAAAGATGACACCCATATCAGATAAACGATTGTTTCATATAAAACACAATGATCAGAATATGTACATACGCTTAACCCTTTTTACATGTATTCATCTAATATGCCAAATGTATGTGAACATCATTCTTCATCACTATTATCATGCACCCTCACAATATCGTATTGATCACACTTATGCTACCCATGCTACTTAATCCACACAATACAATAGAAGATACAATGAATATCAATTTACAAAACTATGACAAAAGTTTGTTCATTGATAGATGAAAATCTTAGATCAAAAATGTGAAAAGGTTTTGTCAAGACCCACAAACAAGCAATCAAAGATAGTCAATCAATAGAGAATCCAAACTAGTTCACAAACATATATTAGATGAAATACATAAGGTATCAAAAGATTTCATCCAAACCCCAACAAAAGATCAAAGATCTTACCTCCTCCCTCTTAGGGTTTTGTATTTCTCTCTCTAAAATAAACTTGAAAATGAAGAGAGATAAGTTCTGATGCAAAAATTATATATCCTTTCCCTAAAAAGTAAGAAAAATACTTATATAGTACATTCACGATCTGTCTTGTTCGCACTGCGAACAGATCCTTCGCCTAGCGAACATCAAATTAGGCACCTGAGGTGCCTCTGAACAGTTAAACCGCCCTTGATACTTTTCCACGTATTCGCTGTGCGAGAAATCCTTCGCACTGTGAAGGCGTCGCTACAAACTTTGCACAACGAGTTCTCCTCCAAATAGTTACTGCCTCAAGTCTAGGGCTATTCGCTAGGACTTCGCTACCTCTTTGCTCCAGCGATTTATTCTTTGCCTCCTTTGCACAACGAACTTAGGGCCCTTTTCTTTCTGTTTTGGATTCCTGGCCTTCGCTGGCATGTTCGCTGTGCGAACTTTGTGAAGTTTTCTGGCAAGCTTCTCTAGGAGCTTCGCAAGGCGAGTTTTATGATGTTTTTCTGCTGTCTTGGTTTACTTGCCCAATTTCTTGTGTCTTACTCTTCACTTGTTTTATGCCTAATTCCTGCACAATAGCATACAAATCAAAGCAACCAAGACATTTTCACACAATGAAGCATATCATCAAAAACAAGAGTGATTCTAATCACTTTCACCTACAAAAAGAATGAAAGATGCCAACATTTGATAGATCAAATAAGCAAAGTTTGGCATCTAGCAACTCTCCCCAACTAGATTTTTTCTTTGTCCTCAAGCAAAGTATGCCTCTAATTTCAAACAAGAGGATTTTCTCAAGATTAAGATTCACCCAAGAATGGATAAAATGGCTCAAATACAAAGAATGCAAACAAGCAATGGTTTCAAATGTTGAGAATAAAACAATGCACAAGAACTAAATTCTTAAAGAAAAGATTAAGCCATGCATCAATCAACAACTATGTTTTTCATGAATGAATCACTCTATCTCTCCTCTTCGAATAAGGATTGAAGAAATTACGTGTTTACAACTGCGGAGAAAATTTCACTCACCTAACAAACAATGCCAATATCAATCCAATTCATACAATATCTAACAATGAAAAGTGAAAATATGGAAGCAAGAAGATCACTAAGGTCTTTAAGGTTGTAGCTTGGTCTGGTTTACAAACAAGGGACATTTCTAAGGGCATTGAAACGAAATTGCCGATGCAAAAGAAACATCCACTGTACATGTTATTTACACATCCTAACTTCATTCCATTTGTTTCTCAATTGAAAACCTTCACAAATCTTATTTCACAACTTATTCTTTCACTATTTTTATTTTCCAAGCAAGCATTCTCTCTCTCTCTCTCTCTCTCTCTCTCTCTCTCTCTCTCTTTAATATTTTTTTACATTCATATTCTCACAATTTTTTCAACGCTTGCTTGAATTTTTCAAAAGTTGTAGCAACCTACCCTTCTTCCTTTTGATTCTCCCCAACTTGACTTTTACTCAACCCTCGAGTGAATGTTGTTGGCTTTTTATGGAAAAGAGGACAATTAAAACAAAATTCAAGGGTTCACGAAAATTTTTAAAATCTCACAAAATTCAGAATGAGATTCACATTGTTTAGGCTCAAAGGGGGTTAACGAATTCTCTCTTCTCACGGGTAAGTTGCATTTGGACATGGTTGTGCTCAATATAAACAAGTGCCTTGATCATTTCTAATGCTTCCAAAAATTCATAATAATAACAAGATAAAGCATGAATCAAACGAATCAACAAAGTTTATTAGTAATCCAACATTTAGTGAATAATGGAAGCTTTCTCACAAATTGTGGTTTTGGTCCTAAGTGAAACATTCATTCAAACAAGTTGCTAAAAGAACAAATTTCATTTGCACAAAGAGTTAAGTTCTTAAGCATTCTAAAATTCTAAACAAAGGTAACCATGTACTTTGACGACATTCACTTGTTCCATACTATCATCGCCATCCAGACTCGGTCGAATCTTCGTTGAATGCTTTTATACAGATAGCGACCACTCTAGAAGGAGTTCTCATCATTCCTAATCACAATAGAGAAAACATAAAAGGAAACAAATATATACAATATAAACAAATATACAAAGCTTAAAAATATAGAAATAGTTACGATGCACTTCAATATCTCAACACCAATCCCCGACAACGACGCCATTTTGTTGAAGCGGTAAAGCAACAAGCAAAAATATTAAGTATCCAGTTTTGTCGTCTCCACAGAGATCAGTGTGATGAAAGAACTCTGTTCAATGGTCTCCACATTTCTAAGCTTGTTGATCAAAAGGTTTGGTTTAAAAGGTTCAAGGAACCATGAATAAAAGGCAGAAAGTATAAAGACGGAAAATATAAAGTAAAGACTGAAATATAAACGGAGCCTTGTTGGGATTGGATCTCATCAATTGATAACACATGCATTCTTCTAATCATGTTAAACACAACTCAATCATTCGTCTAATATCCTCACGTATCAGCCACGACAGAGGTCATCTCTAACGCAACGTCGAGAGAACAACCGTGTTGTCTCATTGATAATGTCTCACGCAAAAAAAACACAACACATAGTATTAAGAACTGATACTCACGTAAATGCTAAGCCTAACTCTATGTCTAGAGTTTAAGACCTAACATGTAATCACCCTAGATCCAGATCTAAAGAGTACATGTCTATAGCAGTTCAAATCAAAGATAAATAGGTAAACAAGGACGACACCCATATCAGATAAACGATTGTTTCATATAAAACACAATGATTAGAATATGTACATACGCTTAACCCTTTTTACATGTATTCATCTAATCTGCCAAATGTATGTGAACATCATTCTTCATCACTATTATCACGCACCCGGACAATATCGTATTGATCCTACTCATGCTACATATGCTACTTAATCCACACAATACAATAGAAGATACAATGAATATCAATTTACAAAACCATGTCAAAAGTTTGTTCATTGATAGATGAAAATCTTAGATCAAAGATGTGAAAAGATTTTGTCAAGACCCACAAACAAACAATAAAAGATAATCAATCAATAGAGAATCCAAACTAGTTCACAAACATATATTAGATGAAATACATAAGGTATCAAAAGATGACATCCAAACCCCAACAAGAGATCAAAGATATTACCTCCTCCCTCTTAGGGTTTTGTATTTCTCTCTAAAATAAACTTGAAAATGAAGAGAGATAAGTTCTGATGCAAAAATTGTATATCCTTTCCCTAAAAAGTAAGAAAAGTACTTATATAGTACATTCAGGATCTGTCTTGTTCGCACTGCGAACAGATCCTTCGCCTAACGAACATCAAATTAGGCACCTGAGGTGCCTCTGAACAGTTAAACCGCCCTTGAGACTTTTCCACATATTTGCTGTGCGAGAAATCCTTCCCATTGCGAAGGCTTCGCTATAAACTTTGCACAACAAGTTCTCCTCCAAATAGTTACTGCCTCAAGTCTGGGGCTATTCGCTAGGACTTCGCTACCTCTTCGCTCCAGCGAGTTGTTCGCTGCCTCCTTTGCACAACGAACTTAGGGCCCTTTTCTTTCTGTTTTAGATTCCTGACCTTCACTGGCAAGTTCGCTGTGCAAACTTTGTGAAGTTTTTTGGCAAGCTTCGCTAGGAGCTTCGCAAGGCGAGTTTTATGATGTTTTTCTACTTACTTGGTTTCCTTGCGCAATTTCCTGTGTCTTACTCTTCACTTGTTTTGTGCCTAATTCCTGCACAATAGCACACAAATCAAAGCAACCAAGACATTTTCATACAATGAAGTATATCATAAAAAACAAGAGTGATTCTAATCACTTTCACCTACAAAAGAATGAAAGATGCCAACATTTGATAGATCAAATAAGCAAAGTTTGGCATCTAGCAGCTCCTGATCGCCGCCAACTTCAAAATATGTCTCAGAATGAGTGAGAGTCATTCAAGGAATACACCCAACGTTGGAGAGAGTTAGCTTCCCAAGTGGAACCCCCTCTATCAGAGAAGGAGCTAACTGGAATGTTCATGGATAATCTGTCCCCTTTCTATTGGGAAAAGATGATTGGGAGTTTCTCTTCAAGCTTTACAGATCTGGTGACCATTGGCCAAAGGTTAGAAGAAGGGCTGAAAAATGGTAAGGTATCCAAAGCTGCCGAATCTTCCAATGGTGCAAAGAAATCCTATGGGAACTTCTAGAAGAAGAGACAAGATCAAACCAATGCTATCATGACTGAAGTGAGAAGGTCTCACCCTAGACCTCAGTTTGTTGATCATCATGTTGTTGTTGCTGTTACTGCTCCACGACTAGCTCAGATTCTTCAACGTCCAGCTGTTGGACAGAACCAGTATCGGAATAGGAATCAATTTGATCCTATTATCATGACATACACATAACTTTATTCTGACCTGGTTCAACAAGGGCTGATCACTACAAAGACTTTGCAACCTCCTCCTAATCCTCCTCCATCTGGATTTAGAGATGATCTCCACTGTGCTTTTCATAAGTGTGCCCCAGGCCACGACTTGGAGCATTGTTATGCACTGAAAGCCAGAGTACGTGAGTTGGTTAGAGCTGAAATCCTTGATTTTAAAGATAGTCATCCGAATGTCCAGAACAATCCTTTGCCAGCACATCAAAAGTGAAGCTTTAGTCCGTCTTCAACAGACTATCTTCTTAAACGCCAGTGTTTTAGACAGGACGTCTCATCTTTGTACTGATTTAGTCCCTAGGCCTTTTGTTTCTCATTGTTTGTACTTTCCTCCATTTTGTTTAAGTTGTTTTCTTTTAATTAGTGTTTGTACTTTCATATCAATGAAATGAGCATTGCGACTTTTGATCTCAATTCATTTTGTCTATTATTTGAACTTTTATGCTTTATCTTTCAAATATTTACTTATTGTCCAAACTTTTGATTATGCAAATATTTGAGGGAGGATGATGAAAACGTATTATCCATAACTGTTGTTGGTATGCTTTCAATTAAACTTTGCTGACGATGTAAGGCATTGTTTCAATCCCCCAAACACTGGAGAAATAAGGAAGTTATTCCCTTGTCAACCCCTTCGAGCCTAGAAGTTGGAGTTCCTTTCTTTACAAAAAACCGCAATCTTAACCTGGGGCAGGGTAGTTCTCAATTAACTTGGTTGTGTGTTCATGCAAGACACCTTTCATATAAGGGTTACACTCACAATTTTCCTTTGCACACAACAAGCAAGTGTCGAAGATGTTTTCCAAGCCAAAAGCTGAGGATGGTTCGCCGTAATCATAAAGCCAAGCAATCGTATATATATATATATATATATAATAATAATAATAATAATAATAATAATAATAATAATAATAATAATAATAATAAAAGCCCGGTAAGTCGAAACCTATGAAGGAGACTTAGGCAAAACTGGGGCATCCCGCTAACTGTAATCTTCACAAGAAATAGCTCAGGCAAATGTTAGGGATAATAAAAGAGGAGATCTTTAAATCCTTATCATGGAAATCCTCAATGTCAAAACAACCAAATGTTGTAAAGAAGCAGTGACTGCCTTTTCGAAAAGTCTATTGACTTCTGAACCATAATCACTGTTATCAATGCACTTCTTAACCTATGGGAACCTGAGCGAATAGTATGAGTTAACTAAGTGTAGGGATGAAGATCATCATGTAGATTGGTTGGGTACAAATAAATTTTGAGCCTTTATCCTTTGTTTCTTAAATCGTGAATCAGACCACGTTACAACCCTAAAAAAACCTAACTGAAGCAAGGTTATTTTGAAAGCATACTACAACAAGGTTGCGTAAGATGACTCCAAAAGTTTTTTACAAATCAATTATTTTGGAATTACACCTTTGCTTTACACTTTGAGTATTTTAAACCGCCATGTTCTGATATGAAACTCTTATACTTTGCATATTTCAAAAGTGAATTTTGATTTCAAAAGTTGCATGAACTTTGCATTACCATGTTTGTATGAACACTCTTGTTTGCAAACTGGCTTTCTTTAAGGAATTTTCAAACAATTGAGAAACTTGGTTGGTAATCGTATCAAGGTCAAGCTCCTTTTACATCCTGTTGAAAATCAGTTCAAGATTTATTCAAGGCAAGTCATTCTCAGATCTGATTTGTCCATAATATTTTTCAAGACTCGGACTGAGGCAGGCCTTCCGAGGGCACAGTAAATCAGTCATTTTCACGAATCAGACAAGCTGAAGCATTATCAGCTCATATACAACAAACAGTTAATCTAGGGCAGTTTACTTGAACGATCCCCAAGCAACTATCCATCCTTCCTACAAGGACCATCAACTTGATACAGTTTAGAAGTGTGGCAGAGATGTGTTCAGCAGCAACATCTTGGGTCCCTAAGCAGAATGGCAGTGATCTATGTATTGAGGAATCAGTCTTCCTGTCTTGTCATCCCACCAAGAGAGTCGAGCCTTGTCTTTGACATTTGCATTTTCATTTGATCATATATCATCTACATAACTCATATACATGTGCATAACATGAGTGTTTCATCCTCATTTGCATTTCTTCCGAGGTCGTGTTGTTATCCACATCTTACCTTGTGGTCAAAGTCCAACTCACTTGGCACCTACCAAATAGATTTGTCGTGTCTATCTGATGTTCTTCCAGATATGACATTTTTCTTATCCGATTGTTTTTCCAAATTGATTCCTTGTTCTGATGTTCTTCCAGAACTTATCTGATATTTTTCCAAATATTCCCTTTGATTCTGATGTTTTTCCAGAATCTTTCCGATGTTTTTCCGGATATGTTCCTCTCTCTGATGTTTTTCCAGATTGAGTCTTTGTTCTGATGTTCTTCCAGAACTTATCTGATATTTTTCTAAATATTCCCTTTGATTTTGATGTTTTCCAAAATCTTTTCGATATTTTTCCGGATATGTTTCTCTCTCTCTCTCTCTCTCTCTCTCTGATATTTTTCCAGATTGAGTCTTTGTTCTGATGTTCTTCCAGAACTTATCTGATGTTTTTCCAAATATTCCCTTTGATTCTGATGTTTTTCCAGATTGAGTCTTTGTTCTGATGTTCTTCCAGAACTTATCTGATGTTTTTCCAGATATTCCCTTTGATTCTGATATTTTTTTCCAGAATCTATCTGATGTTTTTCTGGATATGTTTCTCTCTCTGATGTTTTTTCAGATTGAGTCGTTGTTCTGATATCCTTCCAGAACTCTTTTGTTGCTTATCTGATGTTCTTTTAGACATGTCTTCAAACCTTTTCCCGTACATTTGATGCTCTTCTAAATGTTTCGGATGTATCTTTAGAATCTTTGTCTTCATCTAATGCTCTTCTAAATGTCTTCATTTTGTTTCTAGATGTGTCCCAAATTTTATTCGATGTTTTTCCGAGTATATCTGGTGTGTTTCAGAGTTCATTCGATGTTCTTTTGAATGTCTCCGATGTTTGTTTCAATGTCCCTAATATATTTCTCATATTTCTCCTCACCTCATTCAGTGATCTTCTGAATATTGTGACTCTTTTCCATCCAGTTCTGTTCATGGATGATGATTGTTGCTACCTCTCCCTAGTGAGTGGTTACTCAATGTGTTGTCTCTGTCCCGTTTTGTTTTCGTGTCTGTCTGCATTTTAGCATTTCATCATCCCATCATTTTCATCATGCTAGAGTTCATGGCGTGTCAACATCGTATTTTTTTCTCTCGTCCATAACATAACATGTCATTGCATCTAAGGGAAAAAATTTCGGTTATCTGTATTTAAATACCGTTCACCATGATTTCACGAGGATTTTCATCACTCATGTCATCCGGTGAAGATATTTAAATAGGGACGACTATCATACCCCAAATTTTACCCTCAGATTCTTTGATCTTTCGCATATCATTTTAGGTCAATCATTTTCTCGCATTCTGCCCGTTTTATCAGTCAGGATGAACCTATTGGAGTATTTCAGTATTTGATCTTTTATTTGTTCCTTATGTATTTATTCTCTTCATTTGTTATATATTTTAATTAGTCTTTTATTAATTCATGTTTAATTTTTTACTATAGTTCTTTTAATTATTTCTTGCAATTAAGTTTTTATTTTATTTTATTTTATATCTTCATTTATCCACTTATAATTTAGAATTGATTTAATATTAGTTTAATTAATTAGATTGTATTTCATTCCACATTTTATTTGACTTTATTAATTATTTATTTACTAATCCTTTAATTATTTAGTTTTTTGTATTTAGTTTAGATAATTAAATTTTAGTTAGTTTTTATTGTAATTATATTTATTTAATTTTCGAGATTATGAAACTTAGTGTTATTTTGTTTCATTAATTTAGTTTTTTTAATTTAGTTATTTTAATTATTCATTTAGTTTCGAATTTAATTATAGTTTAAGTTTTTATTTATTTATTTTGTATATTTTAACTTAGTTATTTTAATTATTTTAATTATTTGTTGTTACTGTTATGTCATTTATTATCATTTCATGTTGCCAAAGAACCAATATCCTTATTAAAAAAACCAGAAAAACACAGACAACAGCCTGCCACCCTGTTTTTCACAACCTGTCCGAAAAACCTGCATACGCTTTGCTAAAACCGCCAGCAACAATCCCAATTCATATCCCTGCTACTTTCCTGAACAAAGCTCCAAAACCTTGATCAAATATACTCACAAGCCTCCAAGGATCTGCTACTTGTACTACCAAGCCAAAGCAACGTAACACTGCTCTCATCCTTGACCACGATAGCCTGGACGAAACTCCAAAGAGTACCCTGCACCATCACCTGCAAAACCTGAAAACCTTCTGCCTTATAGGATATCAAAAACCTTCACAAAACTAAAACTTGCAAAACTGCATACCATGATAAACGAACTGGCTCATATGCTACAAGACAATGTAAATCTTGTATTTTGAAAACGACATATCCATAACACAACAGGACATAATACGAAGAGGTTTTGGAATAAATTAAAAAAGGAGGTATTGATTCTCAAAAGACGATCACTTAGGGGGGGCACTTGATATCACACTACAAAAAACAAACACACTCAAGAAAAAATGGCCTCCGTGTGACAACCTTGTTCCTACGCGAAACCAGACTCCGACAAGGCCCAGAGCCACACACTATCATCTCACGGCTCACTTTCAAACCTTCATCATCTTCCTCCTTCAACCTTTTCCCTCATAACTTCAGTTCATCACTCACTCAATATGAACAACAACGCGCCATCCTCTCCATTTTCTTCAACAGCAACCATAATAACTCAGCCGCACCGCATATCTGCCTTCGACTGAGGCTGAGTGAGAACAAGAAAAGGAAATCACTGTGAGAGACGGGAATGAGACGTAAGAGGGAAAGAAAGCACTGAGATCTGAGAGAAATCCATCTAACTGAAATTAAAAGAGAGAAGGTTGAATTTCTTCGAGATTGATTCACTTGTTCAACAATTTCCAATTTTATGGAGCTTAGCTTTGGCCTTTCGTTTTTTTGCCGTCGTTGTGTCGTTAGGTTTAGGATGCTGATGGATCTTTTCCCCTTTTGTGGTTAGGACGAGTTGGGTTTGAGTCGAAAGACCTGACCCGTTTTGGAAGAAAAGTCTGGGCTATGGCTCCTTTTCATTTGCTTGGCCCATAGTTTTTAGTTGTAGTTATTATAATTTTGGTTTTGTTATTTAGTTTATTTAGTAATTAGTATTACTTATTTAGTTTCATTTAGATTTTTTTATATTTAACTTTAACTAAGTTCTGGTTTAATTAGGTAATTAGTTTTTTTAATAGAATTTAGTTATTCATTTTCAGCTAATTATTTTTAACTAGAAATTAGTACTTAGAATTAGATTTAGTTTAGTTAGTTTTATTAGACTTAATCATTTAGTTTTTAATTTAATTAGTTATTTAGATTTTAATTTAGTTAGACTTTTTTTTAGAACTTAGTTTAATTAGTGAATTATTTTAGTTTTATTTAAATTTAATTATATGTGGTTTAATTAGATTTATTTTTAATTTAATTATGGCATTTCTACATTTCATTAATTCTCGATGTTTGATTAATTTTCTTGTTGTTTTTGGTTGTGTTTAAATCCCGATCCTTGACGACGTTTCCCTTTTGGCCTTTTGAATTTATTTGATTGCTTATGCATTCTAAAGGAAAGAATTCCCTCAGTTGACTGCCACGTCATTTTTTTAGCCTAACTTTAGGTCCTTACACTTTATCATAGCCTTAGGATTAGAGTCGTCGTTCTCTATTTAGTCGTCCCACCGTGGACATTCTCTTCCTTGCTAACTTAACCTTAGTTTAGAGTCGCCGCACTCTATGTAGGTGTCTCACCGCAGATATTTACTTGCCCCCGGGAATCTTGACCACAGTCAAGAGTTCTTCACCCTTATCAAGGGGAAATACGATTGCTCTGATTCCATTCCCGTCAGGATACATAGGCACGAGATGCGATGTCTTGGCGAGCATACTTTGTACATACTTCGTATATACTTTAGATCTTTACCTTAGCACTTTTCCTTTAACAAACAACTTTAGCATAACACAAATACTAACAAGAGGTTCATGTAGAGTACTATAGATACTTAGGATGCTAACACCTTCTCTAGGTATAACCAACCCCCGAACCTTACATCTCTTACCTGTGTTGTTACATAGCACACTTAGGGTTTTCTTCGATCTTTACCCTTTCCTTTGGATAAATCAAAGCTCGGTGGTGAACTTCATGATTTGTGATTCAAGTTAATTCAATAGCATGATATCCGATTCTCACTGCAACAACTTTGTTTCCAAAAGGAAGAATCGATCGATTATGAACATGGTGGGAAACATGTTAAAAAGGAAGAACTTACCAAAAGAATTATCGGGAGAAGCGGAGTCCACAGATGCATATTTATTGAATAGGTGTTCAACAAAGAAGCTTGAGAAGATAAAACAAGAGGAAACATGTCAAATTATGTTGCGATAACTTACAAAGGAACTATATGATATGGAAGAATATATGATAGTTGTAGCATATCACTCTACCGGTGGCTACAAGTTGTATGATGCAGCGAATAGAAGAATCATGATCAACCAAAATATCATTTTTGAAGAAATTAAAGAAGTGCAGCAGAGTGCAATTGGTTGTACTAATATGTCAACCTGTTACACTAGTGAAAATTCAGTTTCTACCATGCTGGAAAGTGCAGAACCAACCCTCATTGAAGCCCGAATGGAAGAAAATGTTAAAAGATCAACAAGGTAAAAAGGTTTGCCTCTAAGACTTCAAGATTGTGAGCTGATCCGAGATGACAAAGTCAATGACAATGGTGATTTCATTCGTTTTGCACATATTGCCGAATTTGAACCTATTAAAACATAGGAGGCCTTGAGTGATCTAAAATTGATTTGTTCTATGAAAGAGGAGCTGGAATCGATTGAGAAGAACAAGGCTTGGGAGTTTGTTGATCTACCGGAAGGAAAGAAGTCAATTGGTGTAAGATGAATGCAAAGTAAAAGCAAATCACAAGGGTGAAATAATCAAGCATAAGGATCAATTAATTACAAAGGAATTCTTGCAAATAGAAAACATAGACTTTTAAGAGGTATTTGCACCGGTGACTAGAATTGAAATCATTAGGCTAGTTATTGGTATTTCAAATAACAAGAATTGGTTCATCTATCTAATGGGTATGAAATCTGAATTTTTGAATGGATCGCTTGAAGAGGAAGTATATGAAGGTGAGAAAAATACACAAGAAGGGGTGGGGGGTTGAATTGTGTTATTCGCTTTTGCTTTGCTTTTGAATAGAGTTCAGATTATAAGTTGCAGAGGAATAATAACATAAGCAAATAAATAATAACAGAGCACACACACACACACACGCATATATATATATATATATATATATATATATATATATATATATATATATATATATATATATATATATATATATATATATATATATATATATATATTTATTTATTTATTTATTCTAATGTCATACCCTAATTTTACCCCTAATACCCCACCTCATATTCATATTCACAATGCATCAAGATCACAAACTTGGTTCTCCCCTAACCCTATCATCTTTGGGATTATCTTTGTAGAGATCACCAAACACCTCATTGTGTATTTATAATTTTGTACTTACATGCTTTATATCTTGCTAACCCATTATCAAAATCTAAAAAATATGTGCCTTGTCCTTTTATTTCTTTTGCAAGATAGGGTTTGAAATCAAGAGCATCAAATGGATGTATCCTCAGTTAGGGTTTGAACTCTTCAAATTGAAGTGTGATCAATCATTGATTTTAAGGGTAATTCATCAAAGCATGACCTCTCATCTCAAATCACAAGGGTTCAAGCATCATTCAACCTTATTTTAATCAAAGATATCTCAAGATTAGATGGCTTGTTTCTCAATAACTTCCCAAGGTTCATATGTACATTTCCATGCCTTTATAAACAAGTTTCATCAAGCCATGACATGCTTCATCAAAGGAAAATAAATGATACATCATTTTGGGTTCATATGATCATCAATGTGCTTTGAAGTGCAAGAAAAGTCCAAAGGTTGCAAGTTTATTCAAGGAAGTTTGACCAAAAAATCAACATTTTGAGACTAAGTTCAAGACTTCACAACTTCTTCATACTTCAACATTTTTGAATGCTTCTTTGGGAAAATGACTTATCTTGACACCCTTTCTAACTTCCCTTTACAATCCAAGAGCCAATTTTTCTTAGAAGACCATCAAAAGTTTGAAGATATTATATGTCATATTTCCCTTCAAGCTTGGTCTCACTTTGTTTGCTCATGATTTCACATGAATTCAAGATAATTCTCACACGTATTAGTTCCCTACTCGAGCTCACACTTCCCTCTGAAATTTTGTGAATCTTCTGAGCTATTTCCACTTCATTTCTTGATTCCATTAGCTCCATCGTACTTCTCAGAAGCTTCTGTAACAAGAATCAAGCTCCGAGACTCCCTGAATCATGCTGATCAAATCCACCTTGCAAGCTCCTCCGATCACATTTGGACAAGGTAGTTTGAGGCTCTATTTTCACTCAAACAAGTTACCACGATGTAGAATTTTTACTTCTGATCATTTCCCCTAACTTACCTTGCATTGATACTTCACATTGATCATTTAATTTTTGTTTTCGTGTTTCGTTATTTCACTGCATTTCTCTGAAATTCTCCATGCTCACTTTCAATAAATGGAAGTGAGACATATGGATGGATTCGTGATGAGCCAAAAATCACAATGGTGGTGGCTTCATTCTCTAATGTTGTCATTTGCTAAAACTCAGGTGAGGTGTACACGGAGAAAATGGTCGGAGAACAAGAGGTGTCCGGAGTTTGTTTTAAGTTAAAATGGATCACTTGTGATATTTCACTTAAGTTCCATCGTGTGCATTTGATCTGGACCCTCAGATGCATTTACTTTCACCAGTTCACATAGATCTAATGGTTCGTCCACATACTTTAATGATTCAACGTGTTTTCCATTTAAAATCCACCATACACTTCAGATCTGGACCTTCCATTGCGCATATTTGCATGTCTTTTTCGATACGACAATTTAAATACTTTGGTATTTTGATTAAGTTCTATCGAATGACGTTGTTGTTATTGTTGTTGTTGTTGAGAATATGTTTATTATATTAGATCTTTTGGTAAAAAAAACACACATTTGTTTTTTTATTCTCTTTGCGTTCTATTATATCATCTTTATGATTATTGTGTGTTTTCAGCGATGATGAATTTTTTTTAAACAAATTCAATTTCGATTGATTTTCAAAAGTTAAATTATGATAAAATTCACTTATTTCTCTTTGCATTCTATTGTATTATTTTTAGGGTAATGTTAATTTGTGTTCTTAGGATATATGTTAAAAAATTTATAAACAAAATTTTTATATTGAAAAAAGTAATAAAGTTATTAATAATAAACTTGTATTAAATTCAATACACAATTTCCAATAAATTTTTACTATATTTATCTCTTAACTTGTGTCCAAAAGACACAAATTAATATTACCATTATCTTTATGATCATTGTGTGTTTCTGGTGGTGATGATATTTTTTTAAAAAACAAATTCAATTTTAGATGAGTTTTAAAAGTCAAATTGTGATAAAAAACAATTTAAAAGCAATTAGTTAAATGAATTTATTCAAGGTCAAAATTTTATAACCATCCTTGAATATTAACATTAAAATGAATTATGTTGATTTATCCAATTCAAGTTTCACTTAAAAGCAAGTTAGTTAATTTGTTTCCCAGGCCTTCTGCTCGACTAGCCTTCATTGATGGTTTGAACACTATCACTCTTGGTTGAACCTTCTGCCTCCAAGGCAGTTTCTTTTTAAATTATTGTCTCTTCCATTGTGTCCTGGTCATTGGATTTTTGCCCATGTAATTCGTAGAAGTATTAGAATACTTCTTGGAAGGTTGTGAATTATATTGGTATGATGAACCCCACCAACTTCGATTAATCGCCATTTGTGTTGATCATTATCAGTTTTCTTTGGAAGCGTGACCCACTCGCTTAAGGGAACATTGGTTGGTGGGATATTAGTTCTACTTTGTTGTACTCTATAAGGGATTCCCCTCTTGTCAAAGACAAAACTTCCTTGCTTTCCCGACTTACCATACCTCCTTGGTTGATAAGTCTAAGGTATGGTCTTTCCACCTTTTTGGAAAGTTATTTGTCAAAGACTGAACTGCAGCAGGGGGCAAAGCATAACCTCACAATCCTTGAGCATACACTTGTTAAAGAAATCTACCAGCTCCTCTTAATCCCTAGGATAAACCACCTTTAATTCCTCGTTATAGTCGAGCATGGTCATCTTATAAATTTTGGTGTTTAGGCCGTCAGTGACATCAACCATCAATATCTCCATAGGCTCTACAAAGAGGGCCTATTCTACTTTGGGATAATAGTAAGCTTCATTTTGGGACTTCTATTTTTCAACAAACTTGAGTCTCTGTTCCTTTAGCGCATTATGAACCAAATCCCTAAAAAAGACACATTGAGAAGTTTTATGACCGAGAACATTATGGAACTTACAACATTCTTTTTCTTTCTTTGTTCCAATGGAGGAGTTTTGAATCCCTGAGGGACTATGATCTAGCCATCAGAAACTAATAGGTCAAAAATTCTGTCACACTTTGTTATATCAAACGTGTATGTTTTTGTGACAAATCTCTCGTTTTTGCTTGACTCGACAGAATTCTTCCCGTTTGAAGGTTTCACCAACTTACAAACATAAGGTGGCCCTAACTTTAACTCTGCCGGATTAACGTCACTTTCTTCAACACAACCAGTATCAAATATTTGGTCAATTTTGTCTATTTGAACGTAGTTTACTTTTTCTTTTTTAAGGTATTTGCTTGACCTCACCTTTTAAGCCTTCAAGCGTTTAACTTGTCAAACTTTGTCTGCTAATTGGGCCATGTATCTTAAATATTGGGTGTCTAACTTTTTCCTATTAGAAATATCTAGACCCTATACGGTCAGTTCAACTAATTCATGCTCAGGCTCTTAAGTGAAACACCTTGCTTTCAATATCCTGAACTTGTTGAGGTAGTCATCTATTGATTCGGCCACCATGCGCCTCACACTAGCTAACTATTTGAGGCTAATCTTGGATTGTCCCATGTAAAATTATTCATTAGAATACCCTTTCTAATTGGTTCCAACTTCATATGGAACGTGAGGGTAAGGTGTTAAACCATGTGAAAGCATTTTTTTTATGAGAGGATTTGGAAAGAATTTCATCTTCAAATCCTCATTATTGGATATGTCTCTCACCTCTGACAAATATCACGCCAAATGTTTGACAATGGATTTATTAGTATCCCCTACAAATTAAGTGAATTTGGGAATTTTTCAACCCCTTGGTAATTCAGTCTACAATACATAATCAGATAGTCCAGAGGCAAAAGTTAGCCTGTGCAGACCAACATTGAGGCCATTTAGGCCAAAATTTGTTCGACCACATTAGTTATATTGTTTTGTCCCGCAAAATTATCTTGCTAGGCATTTCTGACTACTTGGTCAACATCTTGGTTTCTATCTACCATTATTACCTTAGGGCCATTTTGACTTGTGTTTCCTTCGACTACCCTGAGTATGGGTGGTGGTTCGACAGGTATTGCCTGCTGTGGTATTTGGTTATCAAGTACCTGCTGAATAGGCGCTGGAGGGAGCACCAAAGAAATCATCAATTCGACCAATTTGTTATGCCAATTATTGGTAATTGTGGTTAGTGTTATGAATCAAAGGATTGAACACTGTGCCTACTTGTTGTGTTAATGTGCTAACCATTTTGTAATTACTCTTGTCCATCTGTTATCTTAGAGACTAGAGATAATTATTTGTTAAAAATGGCATACGTGGAGGAATATACGCTAACCCTCCTGGTGTTCATTCCATTCGACCAAGCTTGCTAATAACATACCATAATGCTAAGTATGGATTGGCAAGTAATGCAGTAATCATTGCATTATCTGCATACTTAGATGCAATATGGTGTATGCTTGCCATCATCACAGTTGACATGCCATAAGGTTGTTGTTCTCTACCACTTAGAGGTAATGTGAAACTCAAGGGAAAATGAGGTCTTTGGTCTCTTATCATATTTTGTGTATCCCTAGGGGTAGTGGGCACACTTGTTACTTGTGGTATCCTATTTTTGGTGATACAATGGATGTCGTTATCTGACTTATAATAGTAAGCATTTCTCCAACAATAGTTGAAGTTCCTACATTTCCAGCCGTCGATTCGACTGGTTGTTCTTCTGAGTTCGAAGCATTGTTCTAGGGAGGGGAAGGTTTCTAGATGGTGGATGTGCCATTTAGGAAGAGTGTTGCCACTCTAAAGACGCTTACACACTCGATAATCGAATCTGTTTCATAAACAAAGAACAAAAATTAGAACAAAAGAACACAAAATTTCTGTAAAAATTAAACTCTTTACACAAAAGATTTCCACTAGGCATGCCAATTTGTTTACCAGAATTTATAGAAAACAATCACGAGTTTAGTTTACTTAAAAGATTTCCACTAGGCGTGCAAATTTGTTTACCAGAATTTATAGAAAACAATCACGAGTTTAATTTACTTAAAAGATTAACTTGAAAAATCTCAAAGACAATTTGTGCAAAGAAAAATTATGGTGAAAAGTGCGTGTGATTTGGGTTTAAATGTTTGGATATTGACCAATTGAATACAAAAGATAGACTTTGGATAAAGGCAATAAACGACAAACAAAGTAAATGACATTTAATATAAATGCTTTGAATACAAAAGATTTGCATAAATAGAAAGCCAAATATTTCTTATTTTCACATTTTCGACTACAATTTCTTTTTTTTAGACAATGGTAAAAATTTTTTAGGTACGTTCGAAGGCAAAGGTGATGAGGGAATCTTTCTAAGGTATTCATCATCTAGTAAAACCTATAGGGAATTCAACAATCAAACTTCTTTTGTTGAAGAGTGTGTAAATGTAACTTCTAATAAAGCCATACCCAAGAGACGGAGAAAAGTGGTTCTTATAAATTTGATGTTTCATGTGTGATGACGGAAGATTTAGTCAAAGATGACGATCTAAAGCGGATCTTCTTAAAAGTGAGAATATTAAAAATGAAAAAGAGAAAAGAAAATAAAAGGATGATAAACAAAGACCTCAATCAAATTGTCTCAAGATTGAATTGTTGTGAAAGACCATCTATTGGTCAACATTCTTGGAGACATTAAAATGACCCAAAATGACATATTAACAATTTTTGTAATTATTCAAATTTCACTTCACAGATTGAACCAAAAGCATCACTTTTGGTCGCCATTACTCCTTTATAGAAGAATCATCATTTGATTGTTAATATATTTTATTTGTATTTCACTCAACCAAAATTGTCATTCAATGTACACCCTTATCTCAATTCATGAACCAACCCCAAACTAAACATTTTGACACTAAACTACTAGTAGTTTGATTTTTAAAAAGAAATCCATGACAATGAATACTTTTGGAGGTAAAAATGACTTCGTAGTTAGTGTGATTGAGACTAGGCTAGCCGTTCTTTAACTACACGATAAGTCAATAAGAGTAAGTGTCATACTTGTATGTATATAAACAATAGTACTTTGAGAAATAACATCAACCAATTCTTTACATTTTCAATCAAACATAAATATATTGGAATACGACAACCTACCCTATTCCCATATTCAAAGACTTGAATATCCACTAATTGCACATCATTGTAGGCCTTGAATTTATGGTGATGCGAACCACTAATCAATTTTAGTCAGGGTAGTTGTGGATGGTTGGCAAATGGATAAGCACTTTATTGCATCTAGCCATGAAGAAAAAAACATCTAATGATATTTCTACCTACCCATTCAAACACTCTTGTTCCACCAAACATGGTATGTCAACCCACTCAACAATATTCCAACAAACCATTGAGATTCTAGGACAAGATAAAAAAAATGATTATTGGATTCCTCAGTACCAAAACAAAACACACCAACCTTTTCACGTACATTAGTGATAATCCTTCTATGCAAACACACCAACCTTTTCATGTACATTAGTGATAATCCTTCTATGCGCCAGATCCGAGAATTCAGAATTCATACCGGAATCCACAAGTGCAGCTGCAGCGACGATATCATGAGGTTCCCAAATCCAAGTATGACCAGACCAACTTCCCATGTCTGCAACTGAAGCAAGTTTGTTTGCTGCTGCAACGTACAAATACCAACAAGTGTTTCCACCAGAGAGATTCAAGGCGCGAGTTTCTGTGGACATCGTTGAGCAGAATGTTACGACAAAGATTTCCATAACGAGTCTCTAAGATCTCACACCAGATAGCTTCATGATCATTAACGCATCTCCAGATATATATGTGTGTTTTTATTTATTTTATTTATTTATTTATAAAAAATGTCACATGTTGTTCAGAACAAAACATTCAATTAAACTAATTTATCATTTTATTATTTATAATAACATATAACACGCTTTCTATATTATCGCGGTGATATTTAAATGTCGCGTAAAAAATGGAGTAATGTTTAAGAGATGACACAAAACAAATTTATATGTAAAGTTAATCAACATAAATCATATGCTAAAGAGTCCTTTGCTAGGTCATATCTCCAAATGTAGTGTGCAAGCAAATGCCACTAAATAACATTTTAATCTGTCTTAAGCACTTGGTTACTCTTACAAGAAGGGTTTGGCAAAACACCAAAGATGTGTTGTTGGACCCAGTCCACCAGCTCAGGATAAAGCATCTTAAAAGGAAACAACACTTTGACCCATGAAGGATTTGTCACATACATATCTCCTCTACATGCACTTTTCACTATGTCTTTGGCACAATCAATTGCTGACCCCATTGGAATTATTCTGAAACTAGGCTGCAATAATTAAATGAATTAGAACACATGGTAGAGTAAAGTGCATTCGTTGAAGTTTAAATTATGATAATACAACCTCATCTTCATAAACCTTCGATGCTAGTTTTGTTTTGATAAATCCTGGTGTGACAATTGTTATACCAATAGACCAACCAAACTCAATTCTTAGAGTCTCGAAGAAACTTATTACCGCTGCCTTACTAGCCTGATACAATTCAAATGATTAGTTTAAATTTTAAAAAAAAAAAGTTAAAAAATGTTAAAAGTAGTTTACATTATAGACACTGAATCTTGGAAGAGGGTACCATCCACAAGTTGAAGCAATCACTACGATCCTTCCTTTACTTTTTTTGAGATGTGGAATTGCATGTAAAGTCCCATGAACTGCTCCCCAGAAATTTATATCCTGTCAAAAATTTAAAACCAATTATAAATTTCAAAAAGTGACCTAATTAGTTTTTCAAACCACTTTTAAACAGAATCAAAAGCTTACTATAATTGGATTGTATTTAGTAATATCAGAACAATCTTCTATCGATTTTGGAGTTCCACCAATTCCAGCATTGTTTACTAGATGATCCACTGCATGAATCACATGAAAATTACATAAATTCCATTTTTTTATGTCACATTAATTTTTTTTTATAATTTATTTGTAAATAAAAACCAATTAAAAATTTCACTAACATGCCACATACGTTGTCGAAAGTGGTTTACTGTTTCATCAACAAATCGTTTACTGTCATGAATGTCAGAAACATCTGCACCAATAGTGATAACATCCGGAGAACCAAGAGATCTTGCCATCTCAGCCACTTCTACTAGATTCTCCTCTCTAATGTCAACAAGGGACAACTTTGCTCCTTTTCTAGCATATTCATAAGCTAAATGCTTTTTAATAAAGCAACAAGGTTTTATTAGCAACAATTAAAATATTAACATTCATAATGAAATAAATTAGAATAAGTATATCAATGTAGTTATGTACCTCTCCAATTCCTGAGGCTGCACCTGTGATTAGTACTACTTTTCTTGCCATGTTTTCTTTGTAAACCAATTTTTTTACATGAATAAGCAATTTGAAGAAAAGATAAGGTAGCATAATGATAGGGAGTATAATCAATGACAATGGAGGCAATGCTACATTGAGAATGTTGCAAATTAGACTCATTGTAGAAGATGTGTCTATTAATTTTTGGTTATAATAATTTTGTAGCATTCATTATATATTCAGATTTCTAGTAGATAGTGGTTGGATATGATTGAAATATATAATTATTGCAAAATCTGAAGAGCAAAAAGTAGGTAGCATAAGGTATGGTCATAAATAAAGTAAGTTTGTATTACTTAATATTGATTCACAAAGTCTCAATCACAGCGTGTATTTTGCTAAGTTACACATTTAATTTTAAAATATTGATATAATATGACAGAATATTATAGTTCTATTAGATGATGATATAAAATTAATAGTCAATTTTTGTTGTTGTAAATATTAGTCGTTTAAATTTATAAGATGTAAAATATTTTTATACTATCAATTAATGAGTAACATATATTCTTATGAGTAACATATATCTTTATTTGTATATAATCTTTATCTTATTATATCAATGAATTATTTTTGTATTTGATGCTTGTGTATATGTTAAAGTTTAAAATTGGACTTTAGATGTATAAAGTGCGTGTGACAACAAATATTTAGTTAATGGATCTGAAATAATTTTATCAATGGATGCTAGTTGCTAAACATATAAATATGTTTAGTCACAAACAACAGTTGGATAGTAGTGATATTGTATCGTTTAGTTAGGCGTTACATCAGAAGTTAATTGATACATTAAAACCCTAATGTTTGTCGGACCAATGAAACTTACGTCGAGTGACAGGTGCAAATATAATTGAAACACTAAAATTATATAATCAATCAATAAAATGCATTAGAGGAATAGCTATACTATAGTTTAACTTGTTACGGTACATCTATATTACTGTATTGTTTAATTTAATATAAAATGATGAAGAAATAGTAGAGGATGGTGTTGTTCTTTTGAATGATTGTTTTAGATTAAAAAAATATGGTAATACAAGATGTATTTTTTTTTGGGTGAAAATGGAATATGTGAGACAAAATGTTCTAGCATATGTATAGTAACTTGCATTAGTATGCATGTTTAAGTTTGTGAGTTATTCTGAGCGAAATTTTGTTGGATTCAAAGAAAATTTATTATTATATCTTTTAACAATATATTATTAGTAAGATTTAATAAGATCAAAATTAATTAAATATATATTTAATATAAACGAAGATCAAATCAAATCATATCTTTGAGTGGATATTTTTGAAAAGCAAATTAAATATGCATCAGAATTAATTATGTATTAAATCTAATGCCCATTGAAGAAAAGTTAGAAGATGATTTGATATTTAAGGAGACTGATTCCAACCTTTAAAGATACGAAAGGATTGAAGATCTAGTGTGCTAGGATTTTGTTACTTGAGTCTTTATATTATTGTTGTTTATTTAAAAATCTAAAGAAACCTAAACGAAATATTCAAGGCATAGAGTCAGATTGTTAGTTGAGTTGTAATTTTACATCTTTAATCTTTTGAAAGCATTGGCCACTAGGCTAGTGATTGAGAGAAAGTGAGAAGAGTTCTCATATTTAGGGGGAGTCCTAAATTAAAAGACATATGTAGTATTAGGAAGTAGGCATTAACAAGGTTTGTTCATATAAGACTAATTGTATTAATACTATTCAGAGCGAATTTCTTTTCATGGGTTGAAAACCCCAGACGTATGTGATGTTGCACTGAACTAGTTTAACAATTCTCTTGTGTTATTTATTGCTTTTTGCCTTATTTTCCTTAGTATGTTATAATATGTTTTATGTGGTACACATTGTCTAAGACATTGCGTCCAATATTTTTCTAGTGTAGAATAGGATTTCAATTGGAATCAGGGCACTCACCCTGTTCTGTTTGGGTGAGCTCCAGGAAAAGTGTTTTATGTTCAAATGGACAATACTAAGGAATGAGGGTCAGTCAATAGACCACCTATCTTTGACGGTACTAACTATGGTTATTGGAAAGGTAAAATGATTACTTTTTTTTTTAAGTCCATGGACAACAAAACATGAAAGTCTATCATAAAAGGTTGGAAACACCTTGTAACTACCTCTCAAGATGGAACGTCAATCTTAAAGCCAGAAGATGGGTGGACTAATGTTGAAGATGATGAATCCCATGGAAACTCCAAAGCTCTAAATGCTATTTTTAATGGCGTGGACAATAACATGTTTAAATTAATCAACACATGTAATGAAGTCAAAGAAACATGCAATATTCACAAAACTGCACATAAAGGAACCTCCAAAGTACGTACGTCAAGGTTGCAGCTCCTCACAACTAAGTTTGAAAATATGAGAATGAAGGAAGATGAATCTATCTCTGACTTTAATATTAGGTTGCGTGACATTCTTAACACTTCTTTTTCTTTATGAGAGAAGATGTCTGAAGAAAAATTGGCTAGAAAGATATTAAGATCCTTACCTAAAAGGTTTGATATGAATGTCACGACTATTGAATAAGCCAAAGACATTAGCACCATCAAAGTGGATGAACTCATTGGATCTTTGCATCCTTTTGAGATGACAATAAATGATAGAACTGAAAAGAAAACTCAAAGTATTAGCTTTGTATCCAACACTAAAGAGGATGAAAATCAATGTGATATTGAAGAAATTCTTTCGGATGCTATAACTCTTGTTAGTAGAAAGTTCAGCAAATCTTTGAAGACACTGGACAGAAGATGGAGGACAAATATTAAAGATAAAGTGCCAAACAACTTCAAGATCATTGGTGCCCAATGCAAAAGCAAAGATGAAGAAAAACCTATAAAAGACAAAGGGATTCAATATCATGAATATGAAGGTTTTGGTCACATTAAATATGATGTCCTACATTTTTATAGAAACACAAAAAGGGGATATCAATCACTTAGTTTGAATATGATGATGAGAGTTAAGAAGAAATAGCTAACAAGGTCATGGCGTTCATTGGAAAATGTGAGTCTGATAGTGAGTATCGTTATGAAGAACTCATTGATGAAGAGTTAGCTGAAACATGCAAAATTTTGTACAATCAGTGGAAAGAAGCATGAATGGTAGTAGAGAAACAAAAGAAACTATAAGTTCTCTACTTCAGAAAAAAGAGAAACTTGTCTCAACCATTACAAGTCTGGAAGAGGAAGTCAACTTGTTGAAATCCAAACTTTATAATATGTAAAAGTTTATATGTATGTTGAACAATGATTAGCTTTTGATGAAATCCTGGAAGTTGGAAAGATGTCTAATGATCTGAAGGGAATATGACTTGACTACAACTCCATGAGCAAATAAGAAAAAGTTTCCACCAAGAAGTTTGTTCCCCCCTGAGAAGAAAACCGAGGTTCTGATGTTGGACCACATGTCTCAACATTCTTCTTGACATATGTACTTTCAGTACAAAAGAAACAAGAACTTTTCTTAGAAATGTCGTCATTGTGGAAGATATTGACATGTAAGGCCCTATTTATATTGACTGTATGGATATCCTCAATATTGTAGTCAACCAAGGTTTAGCATAAATAAAGGCAAGGAAATTCAAGCAATAAAAGTATGGAAACCCAAAGAATAAACCATTTGTCTCATAACACACACATATCTTATAGTTTCCTCAAGTGAAGATGGGTACTTTGATAATGGATGTTCCAGGCACATGACTGGAGAAAATAATCATCTAGAAAAGTTAAGATCATACTCCAATAGTTATGTTATCTTTGGTGATAAATCAAGAGAAAAAATCAAGGGTATATGCAAACTAATACATATAAGTCTCCCTAGCCTTGACGATGTGCTGCTGATGGAAGGATTAAATGCAAACTTGATCAATATAAGTCAACTATGTGATCAAGGTCTAAATATGAGGTTTAAAAAAAAATTAGAATTCATTGTTTCTAGTAAAGATCAAGAAGTGTTAATGAAAGTATCAAGATCCAAAGATAAATGTTATTTGTGCGTATCTCAAAACAAAAGTCATCCTTCAATATCTTTGATATCCAAGGTAGATGAGACCAAGCTATGGCCCAAAAAATTTGGTCATCTCAACCTCAAGAGTATGAGAAAGCACATATCTAATGATACTATCAAAGGATTTCCAAAGCTTAAGATTGAAGAAGGAAAAATCAATGGTGAGTTCCAAATAGTATAAAAGACCAAGATGTCCCACAAGAAGCTCCAACATCTTACCATCTCAAAAGTTCTTGAGTTACTTCATAAGGATCTAATGGGGCCTATCCAAGTAGAATGCCTAGATGGGAAAAGATATGTTTATGCGTGTGGATGATCTTTCAAGATACACTTGGATCAATCTTATTAAACAAAAATTAGATACATGTGATGTTTTCAATATGGTGTAACATTGTATTCAACAAATGCCGTCTAAAGTAGAGATGGGTCTTGTAGAAAGTCTCGCATACTCTCTAAGTCTTTAAGTAAAGGAACTAAGAGAAATTTTTACAAAAGCCTTATATGATGATCAGCTAAGGGTTGTTATTTGTATTTGCATATGTGAAATTTTTGAGAAATTAATCCAAGAGAGGTGTGCTAGAATAAAAGGAAAGTTTTTCTCTCTTATGATCATTACAACACGTAAAATAAGGGAAATCTGTTCCAATTCAAATGTTTTTCATAAATACTCTTCTCTCACATGCAAAGATAACCCGCCACTCTTTCTATCTCTATTGTTCTAGCACATTTATTCACCTTCATCTCTCTCAAGCTCCTCAAACTAGTTTAAAAAATGAGCTAAATAACTAATGAAGCTAAATCTTTTGAAAACAAACATTTTACCCATTCGTATGGGGTGAAAATACTTGGGTTCAAGGTTAGGAACATAAACATAAACATGTCAACACCGGTTATTATCGAACCTTTGGGCATTAACATAGTCATTCACAGTACACCATTATATCACATCAACACTCGACTTGCATCCTAACCTTAACAACTTAACTCATACACATATTACAAAGACATTGAACTAAAGTCCTAAACATTGGCAACTTGTTTCACATAACCCTTTATCAAGACAGTAACTCATACCTTACAATATTAAAAACTTAGGTTACACATGTATTCATCGAAGCATTGGACTTATGCCTTAAAACATTAGGTCACTTACACAATTAGTCCTTTTCCACATTATTCATGCATATAAAATCATAAGAAAAAATTATCAGAATCACAACATCAATCATTCCTTATCATGTAAGATGGGAAAATGACAGAAAACGGGGACTTTGGGTTTCAACATGGCCCGCCCGTGTCAGGTGACACGACCTATGTTGGGGGAGAACCCCTAACTAGTACAAAAATCTGAGAGAAACACGGTCTGGCCCTGTCAGGTGACACAACCCGTGTTACCTCTAAAACCCCTCCCATACTAGATTCCACAAGCAACACAGCCACCTCGTGTCACATGACACGGGCTGTGCCAACTTCAGAAAAAAAAGGTTTCCTCACTTTGTGACTTCCACCTTTCTATTCTCTTGAACTAACATCAATTTCAATTTACAACCAACCAGTAGCAAGCATACAAATGGAAATACACAACTAGTTTAATTATCATCAGTTCTACATTCAAACATGTGTCAAGATAAAACCTTCTAACCCCATATGGAATATAACACATGTATGTAAATGAAAGTATCATCGATTCAAAAAGAGAAAACAAGAAATTAAATAACATCAAAAAGATAATGAGGTATAGCTTTAAACAAGCATTCCAACCCATTCAAATGCGTCTCATTCTGAGTTAAGAAACTCAAGGTACGTTATTTTTCAATTTTCGTCGAGTGCGGTGCACTTGGGAAAACCCGGGCCTGACACAGGCGGATACTGTTAGCTGACACGGCCCGTGTCGGGTTCAATAACAGGGCACACTTACTTTTTGTGCAAATTTCACACTTCCACCCCATAATTCTTATATCAATTCATCAATAGAACTAACAAACAAAAAAACTTATCATTTATGACATGCCTAATGGCATTTTAACAACATTTTCTCACACACACATAATTTATGACACAATTCACTAGTCCTAATAATATTCATCATTCTTTAAAATAGACAAATTAAGTAGTTCATGAAACATGAAACCATAGAGAACAAGCAATTAATAAATTAGTTCCCTTCCCACATACATTTCTAACAACAACCAATCCTACCCCAAGGTTTTTAACTAAGAACCCACAATCATCATCATCACTCATGGACATGTATGGGACATTTTAACATATATCTTTTTTTCTAACCCATGCATCACTACAATGAGTTCATAATCATGACATCGTTATCATTAAAAATAAGAAAGTATTAATACATCATATTAGGGAAACCAAGGCAAGAATAAACTTCACTAACCATCACGAAATCAAGATCACAATAGTAATTCATGATCTTTACAAGATTATAATGGGAAGATACTCAAGTGATGGGATTCCTTTCTTACATCTAGTAGGTTTTGATCATGCATATGAGTTTATAATGGAATTAATATATAGTAAACATTCATAATCATGTAAGTAACATATGGAGGAAAGAATCATACAATTCATACCTCAAAATAAACATGCAATCACAATTCACAAAATCCTAACCCCAATTTCAGGTATATCCCAAGGTGATAAGAGAGACATTCATGACCTATGATCTATAAATCATCATCTCACAAGAAATTCACCAATAACTTCATATAGAATTAGGGGTTCAAGGGAGACCCCACTACCCTAGACATATAATACCAATTTGTAAAGTAATCCTCATACCTTGTTAGTGCAGAAGTTTTATGAAGCTCGCAAAAATGATGGAGTTTCTTCCTTTGCGCACTCTCCACTATGATTTACTTAGTAACTTGAGGTTCTTCTTTCAAATTTTTGAGAAGGAGAAGAGACTTTTGGTGAAGTAAAGTTTTCTCCTCCCAGCTACGTATTCTCCTTTTCTTGCCCTTTTGTTTTATGATTTTCTTTCTACCTTTTTTTTTATTTTACTTTCTTTCCTCTCTCTTTCTTTCCTTGTATATTTCTCCCCCCTTTTCTCTCTATTTCTTTCTCCTTTAATTTATCTCCTTTTCTCTCTACTAATTTTAACTTATCAAGTTTAGTCCAAATAATAATAATAATAATAAGAATAAGAATAAGAATAAGAATGTTTTGATTATTTTAGGGTGTTACATAGGGTACTAGGGTAAAATTGTTAATAAAAAGAAAAAAGAAAAGCAAAAGATAAAAAATAAAGAAGTTAAAATGACTTCTTTAAAAAAATGATGAATAATGGATGAAAATGACCAACAAATTGCATTCTCTAGTATTAATTGACCATGTAAAGATTGTTATGAAAGGAACACGGCAACATAAGAAAAAAATAGGTATTTAACTACAAAGGTTTAAACCTACTATCCAAAAATACTATATCTAAACATAAGCCTCATTACCAGGGACGGACCTATTTACATCACTATGGGGGCAGGTGCCCCCACTTAGCTTCCAAAAGGCTTTTACAAGTATATATAATATTTTACACCTAAGATATTACATAAAAAAATTATTTGATAAATCTACACTTCTCTCAATTTATTCCTCGTTATAAACAAAACTTGATATTTAAAGATATTTAATTAGTTATAAATATACACTCAATTTACAATCTTCTATAATAATTAATAACTTAGAATATATTTTTACTATAAATATTTACAACAATCAAATATATAGTTACACGAGAGCTAAATAATTTATAAGTTTCTTATATATACTAGCGTCCAAACGGGCACAGTCCGCTTTTAAATTGTGATTATGCGCTAAAATATAAATCCGTATTTTTTTAAATAAATTTTATGATATGTACTCATGTGCCTATTTGTCCATTTTTAGCGCCCACACTTGTAAAATAATAAGCAGTATTTTTTAATTTAATTTAATTAAAAAAATATATGTGATTCATACATATTTTTCAAGTATGTTTTATTATAAAATTACGTATACACAGTTATTAGAATTTAAATTAAGTTCATGTATGCTCTCTCTAAAAAAATATATTATACTTTTTTAATGAAACATATCTCTATTTACCGTTATATTATAGTCAACGATATAACTTGAAGTTTTCTTCTAACTATATAGTATTTATAAAAGGTAAAATTGAAATAAAAATAGATCATATCACTTATGTAGCTATATAGATTATATAAATGGAAAACCATTTTTGCATAATTAATACATGATATGAGAAGGAAAGTAGTTACATCCATATTTTTGTTGTATAAATAGTAAACATATATAGAATGTGTGGTCTTTTTTGTCCCTTTGTTCTATTCAATTCTTTATTATTCAGTTATTTTTTCCCCGCAATAATCCAGTCATGAAAATTAGTTTTGTTTGTATAACTCACATTACATAACATATAACTATATATGAAACAATGATTTAAGATATTGTATTTGTTGTGATTTTGTGTGAATATAAAAGTGACAAACACAATTGATGATATCATACTCTTATTATTTACAACAAAATACTCTTATTGTTTGCAAAAGAACAAATATAAAATAGCAAAAAATAAAGGAAAGATAAATTTAAAGATGAAATCGAAACAGAGTGGTAGAAAAAGAGTTATAAAAAAATATAATAAAGATACAACATTGAATCTCATTTATTTGTTACAATAGTTTTGAATAACTGTGCAATTGATTGTGTTGTGACCCACATAAGTATACATATACATGAATGAGCCCGTATTTTTTCTTAATTACTCGATAGTTATGTACAACATATTTGAACTGACAACATAATACAAATATTCTATTGTTAGTTTAAATGAAGAAAATGTAACCACGTGAAGAATCAAGTTTAAATAAAGAAATCAAGAAAATCAATTTTTCTTCTATTCCATATGAAATGTATAAATCTGAAATATAAAAATAATAATTAACACAAAAAAATATTTTAAAAAAAGAAGATAGGGAAGCAGTTTCTACCATCGAGTGGTTGCTATTGTGTTACAACAATTTATGTATCTTTTAATTTTTTTCTTAGCATATCTATTGGTGAGAAAATAGCGCATTTCATTTCTCTGATTCCTTCATGTTATAGGAGAATATTTCCATTATCTAATAAAAAATGGTTAAACATTGAAAAATAACAATAACAAACCATTGAAAACGAAAAAACACTCATTCAAAATTAAATATTACAGTAAAATAAAGGAAAAGAAAAATAAGTAGAAAATAGAGGGGAAGATGGAAGAAAATGTGTTACCATTTTGTGTGAGAAAATATAACTAATATTTACGCATCTACATGAATATAGCAAATAAGTAAATGAGCTCACAGACTCAACAATAACAATACAAATTAGAAGAAAATTGATCAATAATCAAACAAAAACAAACTTGCACACAACAAAAATAATATGTTAAAAGTTACAAAATTAAGAGATAAATTTAAAATTTAATTGAACAAATTTGTTTCAACATCAAAACAGTCAGTTAAAAAATATGAAATTAAAGAAACAAAGTGACGAGACAGGGAAAATTATCTATTTGATCTTTATTTTCCTTTATGAAGCTTATATTCTTATGAAGTTATATTTTTCTCTCTTCTTTATCACTTCCAGATAGTTATTGCATGTCTCTAGTCTCTCTTTCACAATAACTTCTAGGCGAGTATTGTATGTGGAAGTTATTTAAATTAAGACTTTGAATTGTAAAATATAAAGTAAGTGAAGGATAATTAAGGAATACCAAGAAATTTTTATGTCAATAAACACTACAAGAAAGAGCGCAATTTTCTTGTAGTGAAAGTGTTTATTTCATAAAATGAAGAAAATTTTATGTCATTAAAAATATTTGTAATTTAATAATGGTGTTATACTTTTTAATATCATAAATTTATTAATTTATGCATGAGTTTTCCCCTACTATTTAATAGCTCTGGGTCCGTTCCTGCTCATTACAACTTTGAAAGAACTAAAAAGTGTGTGTTTAGATATGAATTTGATTTAATTTGTTAGAATTTTTACAAACTTATGGTAAAATACTTTTGTACATTGATTATGTGATTACTTTGTCAATTCGATCGAAAAACACTACTAGAAAAAAGACTTTTGAGAAAATGTTTTTACATCGGGTATTCACTCGAAGCGATGTAAAATGTGAAATTATAAACACGGTGGCAGTATCGTAAATAATATAAAAAAAATTATTAGATCTTTTACATCGGGCCAATTAATCCACCGATGTAAAAATTTGAAAAAAAAATTATTTAAAGGGTTTTTAAATCGGGTATAACTCCAACCAATTTAAAAAACAATATAAAAAAATTGAAAAAAAATATTTAAAGGGTTTTTACATCGGTTATATTACCAACCGATTTAAAAAACAAGGTTTTTAAATCGGTTAAAACCCCAGCCGATTTAAAAAACAATAATAAAAAATTTTGAAAAAAAATTATTTAAAGGGTTTTTACATCGGTTTTACTATCCAACCGATTTAAAAAGTTGTTTAAACCACGGATTTTAAATCGGTTTTGTTTCCCCCGATGTAAAATGTTATTTAAACCATGGATTTTAAATCGGTTAGAATTTCCACCGATTTAAAAAATACTGTAAAAACTCAATAAATATTTTTGACGAAAATCTGCACATTTCAAACCCATTTCTCTCTTCCACGACGGATCTTCATTTATCCCTTCCGCCCCACCCACGACCGTTCCTCCCTCCACCGTTCTCGCGCTCGCGCCGTCCTGCTTCCTCCCTCACCGCCGTGCTCTATTGTTACATCTGCTAACCATCTTCAAAAATTGACTCTCTGTTCGCCATAATCTCGCACCCTTGCTTCTTCTTCGAACAACCTTTCACACTCTCTCGTCCACAAAATCCCAATTAACACCCTTAAAACCACAAAATCACTACTCAAAATCCAGATCCATTATTACCTTCTTGTTCACCGCCGTCAACGTAACTACAAAGATCCTTGCTCGTTTTCGATTCGACTCAACAGAAGTTGGAATTAACAGAGCAACGACAACAACAACTTTCACAATCCGGGAACGTCACGAACACCAGCAACCTTGTAACAACAACTATACCTTGCTGCAGCCTACGTTTCTGACAACAACCACGACTGGACGTTATGGTAATCACGTGCTTTGAACCTTCTGTTTCATCTCATTATGTTTAGTTTGCTCATTTGATTTTTGATGTGGTTTTATTTTGTTGTTGCTGTTTGCGTAAAATTTTTGAGTTATGCTACTGCTATCATGACTGGCTGATTGTAGAATACCATTTCATTCTCTATTTTTGAGACCTGATTTTGTTACTTAGTTGCTTTGAGTTCTTCTCCTCTATTTTAACTAAATCCATGTGATTCTTGTTTTGAATCTCTATTATGTGTTCATGAATTGTGATTTAATCACTTTGGATTTGAGTTGAGGTTGTTAATTATGTGATCATATATGCTTGTGATTCAATATTGTTAGTTCTTTGGGCAAATTGTATTGGTCTAGTGGCGTGTGTGAGGTGAAATTTTGGTTCTAAAGTTTAAGTTGGATTTGGAATTAGCTGTTACCGTCATTGTTTTCTATTATGAAATTTCAATACATGTTTGTGTTACTATCATGCAATAGTTAAGATTGAGGGCTAGTAGTGAATTAATCAATTCTTGATTATGAGGTTTGTAAAAAGTTAGTGATCTTGTCTTAAGGTGTTGTGATTGAAGTGAGATTTCTACTCTAAAGTTGTGATTATTTGTTCAATATAAATGCTTGGGATAACTTGAAACTCATGAGATATAAAAATAATGAAGTTATAGTTATAATTTAGAAATATGTAGGAAACCTTGGTATTAATTCATTTTAGTTTTATGGTTTGATTTTAGCTTTTGATTTAAAACTTTTGTTTTTTTTAATTGAAACTTATTTGTGGGTTTTCACTGTATGTTGTTTCCATGTTAACGTAGAGAACTATTTGGGGAAGAGCTATCTTATTTGTGGCTTTTTCATTTTTGTTTTGATTTCGGAGCATATAATTTGTTGTTTATTTTATATAGTTTCGTCCGTTTTTGTTTTTTCTCTAATTATATTTGTTACTTAGGTGTTGTAGGTATTTACGTGTTGTAAGTATTTGATGACCCAACGAACCTATCGCCCGATGATTTGTATGATTTGCGACTCCGTTGGGCAACATGTTTCTTTGAATTATATAAAGGTTAACCTTTTTATTGTTGTAGTACATTTGTGTATACCTTTTTGTTATTAGCACATTTGTGTATAAAGGTTAACCTTTTTATATAAAGGTAACCTTTTTGTTGTTAGTACATTCGTGTATATCCTTTATGCTGACACTTTTGTAATTCAATTATGTGTATACTAGATATTTGGTGCAATGAAATTAGATTTGTGAGAAAAATATGAAAATAACGAACTAAATATGGTCTATGTGATGTTGCAAAACTATGAAAATAGCGACCTAAATGTGGTCTATATGATGTGCACTATGGAAAATAGCGACCTAATTATGGTCTGTGTAATGTTGGAAAAATATGAAAAATTAGGTACCAAAAAAGTTACAGGGAATGGCTAAAAAATAGGCAAATAATTTATACTCGTAACAATACATTTTACATCGGGCGAATGAAATAACCGATGTAAAAAACAACCTTTTACATCGATTTAACCATAGAACCGATGTAAAAAGTGTCAGCAATTTTTTTCCTATAGTACTTTTTACATCGGGTGAACCAAACAACCGATATAAAAGGTCTACCTTTTACATCGGTTTTACCAGAGAACCGATGTAAAAAGTGTCAGCATGAATTTTTTTTCTACAGTACTTTTTACATTGGTTTTTGCATGCAACCTAATGTAAAATATCCACCTTTTACATCGGTTTTGCCACACAACTGATATAAAAACACCCTTTTATAATTAAAATTTACAATAATAAATTCTTTTTCATATCAGACTTAAAAATTTAACCGATGTGATTGGTGTATTTCTTACATTGGGCCACAGAACCGATGTAAAATGTCTTTGATTTACTACATCGCCTGGCTTTACATCGGACTAAGACCCGATGTAAAAAGTCAGTTTCGCCCGATGTAAAAAGTCATTTCTGCACTAGTGAAAATGTAATATGAGAGACAACGAATATTATGTTTGTATGCATGCAAGATGTATTCCTATCACATGAATTATTTAGGAAAATAAAATTGTCTTAGTTCAATTCAGTAGAACGTGGGTCTTCAAAACCCGATGTCGTAGGTTCAAATCCTACATAGCATGATACTACTCTTCTGAGATTTAAAATGATACCAAAATAATGGGATAACAATCTAAGTATAATCATAGGTGTTAATTTGATCCCCTGACAATTAAAATTAAAAATAAAAGAGGTTAAGAAACAAAAGAGACATTACTAACACTACTACAAAACGCATAAACAAAAACGCCAAAGTAACAACGATTTCCTATTCACCGTAGCAATATGTGATACTTAGGAGCGTGAATTTTTTTATTTTATTAAAATACTTTTAATCATGCTTAAAATTCCAATTGTGGTGAATAGTGAGGCCTTTAACCACAATTATTTAAAAAATTATGATTATAGGTAGCGTCTGGTCATGGGTTCAAGTCCCAACACCAACATTTTTGGTTTTTTACTTATTTTTTCAAAATGCTGACAGACCTTCCACCACGGGTATTTAAAAAACTTTGATTATAGGTAGCGTTTTTTACTTATTTTTTCAAAATACTGGCAGACCTTCCACCACGGGTATTTAAAAAATCGTGATTATAGGTAGCGTCTGGTCATGAGTTCAAGTCCCAAGACCAACATTTTTGGTTTTTTTACTTATTTTTTCTTTTTCAAGTCCCAACACCAACATTATAGGTGGAGCGCTTTTTTACCCCCAAACATCATCTTTCATTTACGATACTCTATTTTTCCACTAAACCAAACTCGAAAACAACTTTTCTTTCATAAACAAAAGTCAAAAGTATCATTTCTTTCATTAACGAATTTCATAACTCCATCATCTCTTCTACAACTTGAATGAAACAAGGAAAGTATGTATTCAAGTTAGCAATGTTAGTTGTTGGTGCTCTTTTCTTATTATTGTTGTTCTTGTTGTTATTTTTGTTGTTCTTGTTGTTGTTCTTATTGTTGTTTCTGTTGTTGTTGTTGTTATTGTTCTTTTCTTATTATTGTTGTTCTTGTTGTTATTATTGTTGTTGTTGTTGTTGTTGTTGTTCTTATTGTTGTTTCTGTTGTTGTTGTTGTTCTTCTTCTTCTTCTTCTTCTTCTTCTTCTTCTTCTTCTTCTTCTTCTTCTTCTTCTTGTTATTGTTTTTGTTGTTGTTCTTGTTCTTGTTTTTGTTGTTTTTGTTGTTGTTCTTATTGTTGTTCTTGTTGTTCTTGATGTTATTGTTGTTCTTGTTCTAATGCTGCAATTTTTTTTAATTTTATTAAAAGACATACAACAACGGGTATTTAAAATAACCGTGATTATAGGTAGTTATAATGCTGCATTTTTAAAATTTTTTTTTATTAAAAGACATATAACAACGGGTATTTAAAATAAGTGTGATTATAGGTAGTGCGCTTTCCAATTTATTACAACGGTTACAGGGGGCCGTGATTCTAAGTATCATATATACAACGACACTATACATAACAACGCATAGGCTCACACGATTATATATCTTTCCCAACCGTTGTTAAATGAGTTTTCCATAGTAGTGTAAATAAAATATCCAATTGCTCGCCACATCGATATTGTAAATATGTTGCTACAAATAATCCATTCAAAGTAATAGGAATAATACCTAACACGATTCCAAATAGAAAACTTCAATCATTTGAGTTTGGTTGAAAGTAAAAAAAGATAGAGATAATATATATCCTTAAATACGAATTTATATTGACCATGAATCTCGATGACCAAGAATTGGAAATATGTTAACAAACTATAGAATATAAAAAATATTTTAAAATTTCCAAAATTAAAATTAAATAATTCTTAAATCTCAAAATTAAAAATCAAATAAATCGTATCTTATTCAAACTGATAAAAGTAGATGCGATTATAGTTAAAACTGCTAGTAGAAAACCACTGTAACTGGTCGTAGTAGGCATAAGGAAACTAGATGAAATATATTCATTTTATACATATGTTTATAAAGCACTTTTCTAAATTTTCATTTTTTGGGGATAAAAATAGGAAAATAAGCAACAACAAAAAATACTTGAAAAGTATTATTGAAAATAATTGATTTATGAATAAATTATTACTGACGAACAAAAAAAAATAGTTACATAGGTAAGAAATCAATTAATCATTTGTGACATCTACCCAGCATGTGATTCTAAATCAACAAATTTATTGATAAAATCATGACATAAGTTGAGTAAACTAATCAAAGAAAAATATTTTTATTTTTTATTGAATATCGACTCATTAGTAAAAAAATCGTCCCCTACTTTATGTGAGACTTGAGGCCCCAAGGGGGAATTAGGAATTTTTCTAATAGGAGATCATAATGGTTTTTCATAGAGATGAAAAATTCGTCCACCTGGTTTTATAAATTTGCAAATTCTTCCTCAATCACTTAAAAGAATGAAATTGACATATATTATAACAATACTTGAGAGCATAGCTACCATTATGGAAGAAGTTTATCGTTGAAATGATAATTGATACAACGAAAATCCAAGATATAAACTCTTTTTTCGGATTTTAATCTTTCAAAGAGGTATATGAAATTCTATCAATACTTGTACCAATTTTGATTCTAGTCTTGGGAATCGCAATAAGTGTACTAGCAATTATCCAAAATACAAATTATACACAATATAAGAAGAATACTTTTTAGGGCTTTAAATTGGTAAAAAAAAAAAAACGCAATACTCGCAACAACTCCGATTTAGAGTATGCTTTCATCCACTTACTAAATAAATTACTCTCAGGTACGAAAAACTCCTTTCAAATTTTTGAAGTCCCTTTTTTTATAGCACAAAAAATAAGAATATGAACGAAAAAAAATAAGAAATAAAAAATGAAAAATATATTTATATTTCATTTTTGATTTCTTATTTCCATATTCATGTAGATAAAATTCACATCATAAATAAGAAACGAATGTGCAATTATTTTTCATCATTCAAAATCATGAAGGTTATTGAGAATTATAAAAGAGTATTTTATTGAAGAATTTAGTTATTACTCAACAACATTTTATTTTTTAGGGGTGAGATCAATTTAGAAGTGCCATAATGGGATCTTTTATTAAAATAGATTTCTCTTTCTTATTTCTTTATTTCTAGAACAGACAGAATTAAATTTGTCTAACTCAAAATCGTTCGATAGATTTTCATCTTCTATATCTTAAGGATATATCAAGAGATAAATAATCGACCTGGTCGTTAGATTTACTTAAGGCTTTCCAGGAGTCGCATGAGGTGAAAATCTCATGTACGATTTTGTAATAGAGATGAGAATAACAACGTTATCACTGACTAGGATTATCTAACAATTTAAGTACAATTCATATAGTTGATGCACAATCAAAATATGGTTTTTGGGGTTGGAATTTATGGGTAAACCTAAGGGTTTCATCCTTTATCTAATTTCTTTGCTAGCATAATGTGAAAGACTATATTTTGATTTGCTAGAAGCATAAGAACAATTAGTAGTTGGTTACCAAACAAAATATTCAGGCATTAGATTTGGTTTATTTTACATTGCTTCCTATTTAAACCTTTTAATTTCTTCATTGTTTGTAACAGTTCTTTACCTGGGCAGTTCAATGATTTCTACTCCGTACATATTTGTTTCTAAATTTTTTGAAATAATAAAACATATAGAGCTTTTAGAACTACAATTGATCTTTTTATTACATTAGCTAAAACATATTTTTTTCTTATTCGTTTCTATCATAACAAGATGGTCTTTGTCTAGGTTAAGAATGGATCGGTTATTAAATCTTGGATGTAAATTTCTTTTACCGATTTCTCTTAGTAATCTATTATTAACAACTTTGTGTCAATTGTTTTCGCTGTAAAAGATGGATCTTATATATTAATTGCTTTTCTCACATAAGAGAAAGAAATAAAACAAAACTGTAGTATTTGCTGATATTTACGACATGTTCCTTATGGTAACTGGGTTCATGAGTTATGGTCAACAAACAACACGAGTTGCAAGGTATATTGGCCAAGTTTCATGATTATCTCATATCAGACAAATCATTTATTTTGGCTTTAATCAACCAAAGTTAGCATGAGTCATTATATATTGAAAAGAAGAAAAAAACTCTGCAATAGTTGGACGATAATAAAAATTTATAGCAAAACCAGTCGCTACTTGGACTTAAAAACTAGTAAGTATAATTCCTCCTAAAAAATAAAATATATTGACACAAGGAGGGAAATATTTACTAGTTATATAATCGAAAATGGCATGAATCTCAAGACGTTCTTCGAACCAATAATAGACTTTACTGACAGAACTAAACCAAGGGACCCCCCTGGATTATAAGCGTATATGAAAATTTCATCTCATACGTCTCAAACAAAAAGACTCAAATACAGGTTATTTGTAAAAAAAAAAACGTGTAATAGAAAGTTTTAAACTTCTTAACTTAATCCTACGAGTAGAGTCTTTTTGGAAGATGAAAAAAAAGGCAAAATATATTCTTAGTGTTTATAATGTCAAAATTTCAAGTCAGCTCACTCGTCTTTTCTCTTGATCCTTATCGACCTCTTGAATATTCTATTATTTACTTCATTCTCTTGTATTGCGTATGAAATAATACTTTACTGTTTTTTTTATTGATAAGAATTTTATTGTTACGATCCTATATAATCAATTTAAAACTTGAGATTCACACCAAAACCACAATGATTTCCAAAAAAAAACCTTTAATCAAAGTCCAAAAATTCTCTGAGTAAGACCTATTGGATCATCACTTATTCAATAAATATATATAATGTAAAAAGTACAAAGAAATGGATAAGCGGTGTCATTTTTGAAGAATAAATTTTCATTTATTTTTCTAAATGAATTCTTCTAACTCTTTCATTTTTTTCCGTCCGGTTTCTAAATATAAATATTAAGTATGAATCATAGTTCTAACACTTCAGAATCTATTTATTTTCTATATTTTGTGCTCTAGATAATAGAATAAATATCTGACGGGATAAAGCTATTTCAAATGGGATTAGAGACCCCAGTAATCCCAAGACATTAGATCCCACTTCCTCATGAATTTATCTTGAATCAGGATCTTTTGGCTCAACTTTATCAAAACTTTGTTGAGGGAGAAACCCCATTATTTACCTTGAAATGGTCAAAATATGCGGACTTTCTTACTTTTCGTGGAGGATTAGACCCACTAACTAGTGGTCTAAGGCTGACTGATATTGCACATCATTATTTAGCTTCTGCAAGTCTTTTTCTCATTACAGGTCATATGTATAGAACTAATTGGGATATTGGTCATGGTATAAAGCATATTTTAGAAGCCCATAAAGGTCCATTAATAGACCAGGGTCATAAAGGTCTATATGAGATCCTAACAACATCATGTCATGCCCAATTATCCGGTTCCCTTGTGATGGCCTTAGAAGAGGGGGAAATGCCAATCATCCGCTTGGGATCATATTTTCCTAGAATTATTTTGGATGTACAATTTAATTTTTGTAGTAATATTCCATTTCAGTTGGAAAATGCAGTCAGATCGATCTTTGGGGAAGTATAAATGATCAAGGAGTAGTAACTCATATCACATGAGGAACCTTTGTGCAGATTTCAATTACCATTAATGGGTGTCTTCACGATTTCTTATAGGCCCAGGAATCCCAGCTAATTCAGTCTTATGGTTCCTCATTATCTTCATATGGTATCTTTTTCTCAGGGGACCCTTTTGATAAAAGAGACAGGTTGAGTACATGTGAATGTTGGAAGAACTTTTAGGGTTTATCTGAATTGAATAAGGGAACTTAAGTGATGATTAAAAAAACAAGAGAAATGTGATGTTCATTGGTATGGGTAAGCATTTTATTTCAGTTGAAATTTTCAGTTTACAAGCAAGTTACTTAAGGACAAGCAACAAAGTAAACTTCGGTTTGTGATGACAGTCTGTCATGTAATAATTTTTATAAGAAATTTCGATGAGATCTTGTCATTTTCATGTAAAATATGAGTTAAAGTGAGCAAGAAATAAGAAGAATAGAAGAAGAGAATGTGGACTTGGAAGAAAAAAGAAGATAAAATAAGTAATTTGGCCCCTAAAATTATCATGATTATGATGCCTTTATCATGGTTGTGATGAAAAGCCATCGCGGTCGCGATGCTTTATATCATAGTCACAATTGTTGTAACACCCTTCTACTCCACAAATATTTCTCATAACATATGGGAATAAAATAAAATAAAATCATCACTCAAGGGTGTCACACTTTATAGAAACATCATAATTATCATCATGCTCCATAACAAGGGTTACATCATGTAGAAATAACAATTTATTATAGACAAACACATCTTTTAAAAAGCAGAAATATCACAGCGGAAACATCGTCATAATAAGCTCCTTGATAAAACAAACTCAAAATGATTCCGGTCCCATCCAATTTGGAATTACAATAGTTCAACATCTTCAAAACCCTCATAAAATATTTTAGTCAAGAAAACACAATATTCACATAACTAGCGTTCAAACCCGATGTTACATATCAGAGCAAGACACCTTCTAATTAACGAAAACTAATAAAATACTTCAAATCTATCTTCAACACTTCTACAAGCTACTCCAGAGCATCTGCGCGTTATCCACGTGGAGGCAACATTCAAACTGATAGGGTGATTAATCACAATTCATTATAAAAGATATAAGGAAAAGACTTAATAGTTGTAAATATCATTATATCAACACATTGTAAGTACAGAGTATGCCTAAGAGGGGGGTGAATTAGGCTTTTAGGGACTTTTTCCGGTTTTTCGGTATTCTTGAATTTTACTTGGTTATGATGGTTGGTGATGAAAGCGGTAAATGCAGAAAGTAAAAGGACACAGAGAATTATAGTGGTTCCCCTCACAATCCGAGAGTACTCCACCCCCCTTTCAACATGAAAGAGAATTTACTATAGTTTTAGAATTGTACAACCTATCACACCATCAACCGGTGATGCCTACTTTCTAACAACTATACAATCACAAGTGTGCAAGAACAATCCTCCTGCAGACACTTACCCTTGTGTCCAACAATCCTGGATCACAAGTCACAACACAGATAATACTGTAATTTTTGATTTGAGAGAAATGAGTAATAGTATCAATACACAGATTGATCTTCTCCTTTAATCAGAATTCACTTCTTTAATGTCAATACAAGTGTTCAAATTTCTGGATATGAAATAGTATGAACAAGATGAACATTTTTTTTATAAAAATATTTGAAAATATTTGAATAGAGTGAATTTGATTCAATGATGGTTTTTGAAAATTGTAGGAGGTGTTTGTTGATTTGAAATTATCAGAATTTATATGAGCCAAAACACCATTTCAAAAAGGGTATATTAAAGTATAAATCAAGGGATGGAAAGGTATAACATTTGAACAAATTTTGAATATGAAAGGAAACAATTTTTCAGAAAACGTTCAGTGTTAATCGGTTAACCATATAGGTTAATCGGTTAACACTGTAACGTTGGCCCAAAGAATTTAAAATTTGAGGGCGTTAACCGATTAACCCATATGGTTAATCGGTTAACACTGTAAAAACTTTGAAAAATAATTAAGTTAAAAGTGTTATACCAATTCCACATAGTTTAAAAACATGTCAATGCAGTATGCAAAAATAATTGATAGTATTGAACACTTGTATATCAATTAACTTAGTGAATTTTGATATACCTAAGCTTGCGTCCAAGTCTTGAAAGATGAATGATCATTTGCACATGATGCTTCTGATTTTATCTTCAGAGTATATACCCCTACGGGTATATAGTGCAAGTAGCTTCTCAGTGCATATACCCCCACTGGTATATAGTGTAATAATCTTGATCAATTTGAAAGCTTTGACTTTTTGCACATATGAACTGAGCTTGAGTCTTGTTGTTGACATCATCAAAACATTGAATTTGAAGGTGCTTCTACATTCTCCCCCTTTTTGATGATGAAAAATAATTGATTTTTGTGCAGTCTTGTGCGATATCTTTGACGATGTCTAGTGTAGGCTTGAATCTTGTTTCTCCCCCTATGTCCAGCAACTCCCCCTATCTAAACAAAGGCAAAATTTCTGCACAGAGAGATATTAGACAACCAAAGTTCTTCTCCCCCTTTGTCATTAGCAAAAAGGAAGGAGCTTTCAAACCAAAAATAATAGATATCGACAAAAATGCAAGCATAAACACGCAAATAGGCAAGCAACGCATACTAATTGTAAATTAAAATGCAGCAAATAAGAGTGCATCAAGCATTATACGGTTACAAAAGAAAGTACTAAAAACAACTGAAACATAATGACTAAAAAACAAAGAACAGAAAACGCAACAAAACATATTCTTTAAGCATCCTCATCAGGCATATCCTCATCTTCTGCTTCTTCTTCTTCATCACCTTCCGCTTCTTCATTTTCTTCTTCCATAATTCTGGTGGTTGAGAGCTGAGGGTTAAGGATAAGGTTTCGAAGTGAAGCAATGGCTCTGGAGGTCTCGCGGTGCATATTCATGGATTCTCTATGCTGGTTCATCATTGTTGTATAGAGAAACTCACTTGTTAGACCTCCATCGGGGATAGGATAAGCTTGATTAGAGGGTCCGTCTTCTGCATACTTATATGTGCCGTTGACATCCTTGATTATTCTGGTATTTTTCACGATGGTAATTTCATTGATTTCATTGGTAGTTGGCTTCATCTTGATGGATGGTTCTCGGTTAAGGTCTAATTTCGTCAACTCTAAAATTCTAGAAATCAGTCTTGAATACGGAAGCCGAGTTGATAGAGAAAGCTGCTGCTGAAGATGGTACATGATTGTCAAAATCCAGTTCACTTTGATTCGGTTCTTGATTGCGAATAGAAGTTGCATTTCTAAATCATTTATCTGTGAGTGATTGGAGTCCTTTGGTATAAGAACATAGCAGATTACATAATGCAACATTCTGTTAGATACTGTCAAATTCTTTGCATAACACAGCATGCGAGCAGTTCGAGAATTTGCGATGACCGTTTCTTTAGGGAACCTGCAGATTTGATAATAGTACTCCATCTTGTCATAGTTAGCGCACTGCCCATCGACATAGTTAACACCTTTCCTCAAGAAACAACCTTTGGAAGGTATGTCTAAGGAACTAGCAATGGTGGACAACTTCTCCACAAATTCACAGTTTCTAACCATAGAGCTTATCATATGATTCCCATCAATATCAAGATAAACAACCAATTTATTCATGAATGTTTTAACCAAATCAGGATAAATTATACCAGAATCCGAAACAAACTTATCTATGCGTTGATACTTCAGAAGTGCAGGGAAATCAAAAGATGGTGCCGGAAAAGCTCTAAGATTGGCATACTTTACCGGTAGAAGGTGTCGGACACGAACCTTGAAATCCATACGCCGTTTCTTGGTTGTTTCCATAGGGATGCTATCTTCTTCAGAAGCAGAAGCATATTCTGGAAGCTTTCCCTTTCCTTTGTGTGATGATGCCATTGAAGAAGTTTGAGAGATTTTGAGGGTTTTGGAGGTGCTGAGTTTTTAGGGTTTGAGATGCTGAGAGGGATGAAGTGAAATCTCAATATATAGGAGGGAGTTTGTAGTGGGTTTTAAAGGTTTAGGGTTTTGAAGTCCAAATTCCAAAATGTAGTCAAAGAAGAGGAAGAGTTCCAAGGATATGAATTTGGACACTTAAGAGAATATTGACCATATAAAAATGCTTTTAACACATACAAAGTTTCAAAAATTTTAATTAATTTTCGTTTCTGATTTTTAGAAATTTGAACAGTGTTAATCGGTTAACCATATAGGTTAATCGGTTAACACATTAAAAAATTGAGTCAGAATTGAAAATTTAACAGTGTTAATTGGTTAACCATATAGGTTAATCGGTTAACACACGAGAATATTGAAAAAATTGTGAAAAACAGAATGCAAACATAATTGAAAACATACATAATGCATACATAAACCAGAGATAAGATCAGATATCACCTTCATCGAGAATACCAAGTTCTCGTCTAATGTTGAAGAATGGTTCTTTCGCCAACGGCTTGGTGAAGATGTCGGCGAGTTGATTGTGTGTATCGACAAAAGTAACACCTACATCTCCATTTATGACATGATCTCGAAGGAAGTAATATCGGATATCTATATGTTTTGTTCTTGAATGCATGACCGGGTTTTTTGTAATGTTGATGGCACTTGTATTATCACATCGAAGAGGAATGCAACCGAGGTCTACACCATAATCGAGGAGTTGTTGCTTGAGCCACAGAATTTGTGCACAACAACTTCCTGCTGCAATATATTCCGCTTCGGCTGTACTAAGTGCCACACACGCTTGCTTCTTGCAGGCCCATGACACTAATGCATTCCCGAGAATGTGACACGTACCACTTGTACTTTTTCTATCAGTCTTACATCCTACATAGTCAGCGTCAGAGTAACCAACTAAAGAATAAGTACTACCTTTAGGATACCATAATCCGACATTTGTTGTTCCTTTGAGATACTTTATGATTCTCTTTACGACAGTGAGTTGCGATTCCTTCGGACTTGCTTGAAAGCGTGCACACAAACAGACGCTAAACATAATGTCAGGACAACTTTCCGTCAAATATAGTAATGAACCGATCATACCTCGATATTTTGTTATATAGATTGGAGTACCGGATTCATCTTGATCAACGTACGTTCCGGATCCCATAGGAGTGGACATCACCTTGCAACTATCCATATCGAATTTCTTCAACAATTCCTTGTAATACTTGGATTGGTTGAGGAAGATGCCATCCTTTGTTTGCTTGATTTGTAGTCCAAGAAAATAATTCAATTTTCCCATCATGGATATCTCGAATTCTCCTTGTATCATAAGCGAAAATTCTTCGCAAAGCTCTTTGTTTGTTGATCCGAAGATGATGTCGTCGACATAGACTTGAACAAATAAAGTGTTTCCTTTGATCTTCTTTATGAACAATGTCTTGTCAACCTTTCCTTTTGTAAATCCCTTTTCACATAAGAAATTGCTAAGGCGGTCATACCATGATCTTGGTGCTTGTTTTAGTCCGTAGAGTGCCTTTTTCAGTTTGTAAACATGCGAGGGATTCTTGAAGTCTTCGAAACCCGGAGGTTGTTTGACGTAGACTTCTTCATTGATGTAGCCATTCAGGAAAGCGCTTTTGACATCCATCTGGAACAACTGAAAATTCATAGAACAAGCGTAAGCAAGTAATAATCTAATTGCTTCTAACCTTGCTACCGGAGCGGACGTTTCATCAAAGTCAATTCCTTCCTCCTGGTTGTAGCCTTGTGCGACCAATCTTGCTTTGTTACGAACTGTGATCCCATTCTCGTCAAGTTTGTTCTTGAACACCCATCTTGTTCCTATGATGTGCTTATGGTCTGGTCTTGGTACAAGACTCCAAACTTGATTCCTTTCGAATTGGTTGAGTTCTTCTTGCATCGCTACAATCCATTGGTCGTCGCCTAAGGCTTCATCAATCTTGGTTGGTTCAATTTGAGACACAAAATCCATGTTGAGACAAGCATCCTTAAGATTTATTCGAGTTGCAACACCTTGGCTAATATCACCAATAACTTTATCTATCGGGTGATCTCTATGCGTTCTCCATTCCTTCGGAAGATCTTGATGTTCTTCAATGATTTGAGTGACATCTTCTTGTGGTATTCCTTGATTCTTTGAAGTCTCTTCTTGTTGTTGTGAAGTACCTACTATATCATCATCATCATCCAAAATAATATTATCCTCTTTCGAGGGGTTAGTCTCATCAAACGAAACATGAATGGATTCTTCAATAGTAAGAGTTCTTTTATTAAAAATTCTAAAAGCTCTACTAGAAATAGAGTAACCAAGAAATATACCTTCGTCGGACTTCTCATCAAACTTACTGAGATTGTCCTTATTGTTGTTGAGAACAAAAAATTTGCATCCGAATATGTGAAAAAATGCTATGTTTGGTTTCCTTCCCTTGAACAACTCATACGGAGTCTTCTTGAGAATTGGTCGAATATTCACACGGTTGCTTACGAAACATGCCGTGCTTACCGCCTCTGCCCAGAAATATTTAGGAAGATTTGAGTCGCTGAGCATTGTTCTTGCAAGCTCCACTAGTGACCTATTCTTCCGTTCTACGACACCGTTCTGTTGAGGAGTCCTTGGTGCGGAAAAAGTATGAGAAATTCCATGCTCTTCGCAGAAAACTTCAAAATCTGAATTTTGGAATTCTCCACCATGGTCGCTTCTTATGGAGGCTATAGTGAGTGACTTCTCGTTTTGAATTTGCTTCACATATTTTTTGAATGCTTTGAAAGCATCATTTTTCTGCACTAAAAACATTGTCCATGTGTATCGAGAGAAATCATCAACAATAACTAAGGCATAAATACTACCTCCGAAACTCTTCGTTCTTGATGGACCAAAAAGATCCATATGCAACAATTGAAGTGGTCTTGATGTAGAAACCACTTGCTTGGATTTGAAGGTTGTCTTGGTCTGTTTTCCCTTTTGACATGCATCGCATAATTTATCCTTGATGAATTTTATCTTTGGGAGACCAACAACTAGATCATGCTTTATCAATTTGTTTAAATGCTCCATGTGAATGTGAGCAAATCTTTTGTGCCAAAGCCACGCCTCTTTGTTGTTCTCCAAGAGACATTTTACCTTCAAGTAAGAATCATCAAAAGAGATCATAAAAATATTATTATATCTTTTATCTTTTAGCAAGATGTCATGGGTGACTTCATGTTCTATCAAACATTCATCCTTTGTGAAGTTGATTCGGAACCCTTTGTCACACAATTGACTTATGCTAAGTAGGTTGTGTTTAAGGCCTTCCACATAAAGGACATCTTCGATGATTGTACATGGAGGTGCACCAATGGTTCCAACTCCAAGAATTTTTCCTTTATTATCATCACCGTAAGTAACATATCCTTTGGCCTTTAATGATAGACTTGAAAATTTGTTTATGTCTCCCGTCATATGCTTAGAACAACCGCTATCAAGATACCATTGATTAGAAGTTGTCTTTAAGCATACCTACAACACAAAATCAAGTAGTGTTAGCTACCCAAATTGCTTTGGGTCCTTGATAGTTAGTACCTTTTTCAACCCATACATAATGCCCTTTAGCAACACCAATTTGCGCGCATAGCAAGCATTATGTGTATGGCCTTTGATTCCACAGTAAAAATATGTAGGCTGAAAGTGACTTCTATATCTAGGAACATAATTCTTTTTCTTAACAATTCTTTTCTTTTTATGAATTTGATGCATAGTATTAGAATTGTTTGTCTTTTCTTTAACAACTTGTTCACTTGCTTTCACAAAAATGGTTTCATTGGTACTTGGTTTGGAAAACTTAGAATATCCTAAACCACTTTTATCATTAGGATATCTTTGGTGCCTAAGAATTTCCTCCAAGCCAACTTGACCTTTTTCGTATCTTTCTAACATTCTTTTAAGTTGAACAATTTGAAAAGATAAGGATTCACAATTTTGCATACAAGACTTTGTTTTTCATCCATCAATTTTTGTTTTTCATTTTCAATATTTTTTATAAAAATAGTATTTTGTTCTTCCAAGAATGAAATTCTTTTCTTTTGAGATGAGATGCTTTTATACAAAGTCTTGCACTCTTTTAGAAGTTCATCTATGACTTCTTGTGCATCATTTTCATAAATAGAAAAATTGTTACTAACCTCATCAATTTCTTCATCGGAATGATGCGATGCCATGAGAGCCATATTTGCACATTCGTCGCTATCCGATTCCGATGATGAGCTTATCTCGTTATCGTCCCATGCAACATAGGCCTTCTTAGTTTTGAAATCCTTCTTGCCTTTGAATTTTCCTTTATTTGCGAGTTTCGGGCAATCAGGCTTTATGTGACCTTGTTTCCCACATTCGTAACATGTAACTTCCTGATTTGATGTGGATGCCTCCTTTTTCCTGAAATGTCTATTCTTTTTAGAAAAAGAGGAATTTTTATTATTATTAAAAAACTTACCAAGCTTCTTTACTAGAAGCATGAAATTTTCGTCTTCGGAAGATTCGTCATTTTTGTCATCCTTTATGTCAATATTCAAGGCAATTCCTTTGGACTTCTTGTCTTGACTTTCATGCTTCTCAAGCCTTCCAAGTTCCAGTTCATGCTCTTGAAGTTTGTCAAATAGGGAAGTGGATGTCATTGTTGAAAGACTCTTCTTTTCCGAAATAGCGGTCACCTTTGGTTGCCATTCTCTTGTTAAGGATCTTAGGACTTTCAAGTTGAGATCATCATTGGTGAAAGTCTTCCTGAGAGCAATCAAATGATTTGTTAGATGAACGAATCTCTTTTGTAGGGCAACAATAGATTCACCAGGCTGCATACAGAACATTTCATATTCTTGACTTAAAGTATTAATTCTTGATATTTTTACTTCGGTTGTTCCTTCATGCGTTTCTACCAAGGTATCCCAAATCTCCTTTGCCGATTTACACTGTGATATACGGAAGAACTCGTCCATACTGAGAGCACTTTGAAGTATGTTGATTGCTTTCTTTTCATTTAAGATTCTCTTCTTGTCATCTTCATCATAAGAGGATTTTATCTTTGGAGTGCCTACATTATTTATGACGCTCATAGGAACATGCGGACCATTTTCCACGGTTTCCCATATGCCGTCTCCTTGAGCCTCAAGATGTGCTTTCATACGAATTTTCCAAAAATCGAAGTATTCTCCAGAAAAGAGTGGTGGCTTGTTACTACTTCCACCATCTTTGAATACCGGGTTGGTACTTGCGGAAGCCATACTGAATCGTTAGGAACAGGTTACCTTAACCCGCTCTGATGCCAATTGTAAGTACAGAGTATGCCTAAGAGGGGGGGGGGGGGGTGAATTAGGCTTTTAGGGAATTTTTACGGTTTTTTAGTATTCTTGAATTTTACTTGGTTATGATGGTTGGTGATGAAAGCGGTAAATGCAGAAAGTAAAAGGACACAGAGAATTATAGTGGTTCCCCTCACAATCCGAGAGTACTCCACTCCCCTTTCAACATGAAAGAGAATTTACTATAGTTTTAGAATTGTACAACCTATCACACCATCAATCAGTGAGGCCTACTTTCTAACAACTATACAATCACAAGTGTGCAAGAACAATCATCCTGCAGACACTTACCCTTGTGTCTAACAATCCTGGATCACAAGTCACAACACAGATAATACTGTAATTTTTGTTTTGAGAGAAATGAGTAATAGTATCAATACACAAATTGATCTTCTCCTTTAATCAGAATTCACTTCTTTAATGTCAATACAAGTGTTCAAATTTCTGGATCTGAAATAGTATGAACAAGATGAACACTTTTTTTTAATAAAAATATTTGAAAATATTTGAATAGAGTGAATTTGATTCAATGATGGTTTTTGAAAATTGTAGGAGGTGTTTGTTGATTTGAAATTATCAGAATTTATATGAGCCAAAACACCATTTCAAAAAGGGTATATTAAAGTATAAATCAAGGGATGGAAAGGTATAACATTTGAACAAATTTTGAATATGAAAGGAAACAATTTTTCAGAAAACGTTCAGTGTTAATCGGTTAACCATATAGGTTAATCGGTTAACACTGTAACGTTGGCCCAAAGAATTTAAAATTTGAGGGCGTTAACCGATTAACCCATATGGTTAATCGGTTAACACTGTAAAAACTTTGAAAAATAATTAAGTTAAAAGTGTTATACCAATTCCACATAGTTTAAAAACATGTCAATGCAGTATGCAAAAATAATTGATAGTACTGAACACTTGTATATCAATTAACTTAGTGAATCTTGATATACCTAAGCTTGCGTCCAAGTCTTGAAAGATGAATGATCATTTGCACATGATGCTTCTGGTTTTATCTTCAGAGTATATACCCCCACGGGTATATAGTGCAAGTAGCTTCTCAGTGCATATACCCCCACAGGTATATAGTGTAATAATCTTGATCTATTTGAAAGCTTTGACTTTTTGCACATATGAACTGAGCTTGAGTCTTGTTGTTGACATCATCAAAACATTGAATTTTAAGGTGCTTCTACATACATATTATACATCAATACATCTTGATCACCTATACAACATCAAAATAATAACACATATTTCATCATAAAAAATCATCATATACTCAAATGGTTCACAAGGATCATCACATCACAACCCATCAACAACAGTTTATGCAATGCCACATAGGATGCAACAACATTTTGACTCAAATACATGTGGTACCAATTTTTGTGAACACTCAGGTTCACCATTCTAATTCCCACCTTCTAGGATCAAAACCACTCACTGACCCATCACCTATAGAATCAACTATCGGCCCAATCCATACAATGGGACTTTAGGCTCACCAACAACGGACCACTGTCCATAAATGTATGTAATGTAACTATTTATGCATACCACATCAACAACATCATTGTGCACAGTAACCCAACACCATGGTTACTATACACCGCCCAAAGTGGTCAACAAACATAAAATATATCTTATATAATATAGATATATATCTTTTATGCAATCATAACAACGTCATTAAAACATCCTCATATTACTATCATTAACATCACATTATATCAACAACATCCATATCATATCATATCAACATCATCAACATATCAAAAAAATCCATATCATATCATATTATATCATATCAACAACATCAAACTTCATCAACTCAACATCTCAGAAACATCATCATAATAGTATCAACATAACAACATCATTATCACATAATCTTAGCACACCAATACAATGATTCATTATTCGAATATGTAACTTAACACTTCATCAATAAAGTAGGCATAGAAATAATACATAAGCATTTCACATATTAATACTATGTTATAGCTTTGAGAGTTAGCTTTTTAACACTTCAAACGACCCGTCAATTGGATACACGATTAGAATGATATAACAAAAATCGTCGGAAGATAAACAAGTTTCAAGTTCAACATTTCTTTCAAACATCAAAAGAATAAAATAATTATCATGATCAACCTCTGGAAGTAATTGCATTTAATAGTCATTCCCGTTAGCTTTCTAATGCTTCGAAAGAAACTCGATTTGGACTTACGGTTCAAAAGTTATGGCGAAAACGATTTCGCGGTACAAAATTCAGGGATCTACTACGGCCGCCCGTAGCACGCCTTCGTCAAAAACTCACTTTGGACACGTTCCAGGTTCCAAACTCCAAGGGGCTGCTACGGCCACCCGTAGCAGGTGCTATGGCTCGTAGTAGGGCCCATAAAACCCCCCATTTTCTTGCAATTTTGTGTGATCTCTCCTATTTTACAACATTGAAATAGACCCAAAACCTCATATTTATACCTCCAACAAGCCCAAAACATATCATAACATATTGCACTTCATCCAAAAACATTAAACACATATTATTCATCGATTTCTCAAGCATAGATTCATAATTATATCAAATTTTATGCTATCTAATCATTCAAAAATCACTTATTATGGTATAGTATCAAAGATTAACAACAATTCATAACCATTGCACCAATTCATCAAGGATCGACATTACAACAAATCAACATCAACAATTTCACCATACTTTTCATCATACTTTTAGCAATTCATCATACAAGACAAAACCTACATTTATCTTAACCATCTATCGATCATAATAAACTAGGATTACACCCCTTACCTCAATTTTTTGCAATTGACTCTTTTGTTTCGCGTTCTCCCAAGTTCTCCTCTTGGTTCATTGTAAGCCCTAGCCTTTTTTCTGTTCTTCTCAAATGTTACGATCGTACATAATGAATTATCTTTCCTTGTTTTACTTGTTTAACTGTAGGACCCTTTCTATGCTTGCCTCTTATGCCCTCACTTAACTCACACACTCTTACCACAATGCCCTTATCCTTATTTTCACCTTAATATTATTATTTTAATTATTATTATAAATCTAAATAATATAACTAAATTATTTAAATCTAAATAATTCTAATAATTCACTCTCTCACAATAATACTTCATCACACAACATCATACATCACATAATTCCTCAATAAATCACAACAATTCATTTAGATAAATAATTCTAAATTTTTGGGGTGTTACAACTCTCCCCCACTTAAAGGGGTTTTGTCCCTGAAAATTACCTAAGGGAAAGAGAGTCGAATAGGACTCTCTCATCTGATCCTCACGCTTCCAAGTCATACTTCCACCAACTGGTCCATCCCACACTATCTTCACCAAGGGAACCTCTTTTCCCTGCAACTGCTTCACTTCCCGACCTTCTATCCGCACAGTTGATGCTTCAACTATCACGTTCTCTCACATGTACATCATCCATTTGGATCACCTGCGAAAGAACCGAAATGTATTTTCTCAATTGTGATACATGAAACACGTCATGAAGATTCACAAGCGGCAGCGATAAAGAAATTTGATAGACAAATTCTTCCATCCTCTGCATAATCTGATACAGACCAACGATGCATGGAGTGATCTTTTAGAATTTAAAGCTTGACCAACATTAGTTATTGGCGTAACCTGCAAAAACACATGATCTCCCTCTTGAAACTCAAGTGCTTTCCTCCTCTTATCATGATAACTCTTCTGATGACTCTGCGAAGCTCTCATCTTATCTTGGATCATCTTGATCTTCTCAGTCGTCTCCTGCACAATCTCAGTTCTGAGTACAACACTCTCTCCTGACTCATACTAACACAATGGAGTTCTACACCTCCTATCATACAACGCTTCATATGATGCCATTCCAATACTAGCACGAAAGTTGTTGTTGTACGTAAACTCAATCATCGACAAGTGGCTATCCCAAAATCCTCCTTGGTCCAACACACAAGCCCTTAGTAAATCCTCCAAATACCGGATGGTCCTCTCTGTCTAATCGTCCGTCTGCGGATGATATGCAGAACTCAACCTCAAATTAGTACTCAGGGCATTCTGCAAAATTCCCCAAAACCCCGACGTAAATCTCATATCTCTATTTGACATAATGCTAGAAGGTATCCCATGAAACTTCACAATTTCCTCGATGCACATCTCAACTAACTTCTGCATAGAATGATTAATCTTCATTGGCATGAAATAACCTGACTTAGTCAATCTACCCACAATCCCCAAATCCAATCATTCCCCTTCATAGTCTATGGAAAACCCGACATAAATCCATGGAAATACTATCCCAATTCCATTCTGGAATATTTAATGATTGCATCAGACCTAAAGGCTTCTGATGTTCAATCTTTGATTTCTGACAAGTCAAACACGCGTAAATAAATTCAGCAATATCTTTCTTCATACCTGGCCACCAAAACGACTTCTTCAAATTCTGATACATTTTTGTATCACCGGGATGAATAATCAACCTACTTCAATGTCCTTCTTCAAGAATATTCTTCTTAGTTTCTAGAACCTCTAGAATACACACTCCATCTCTGTACCTCATCACACCATTCTTATCAACTCGCAATTCACCTTCGTTACCTTGGTTAATCAAGGTCAACTAATAAACCAAACTCAAATCATATTTTTGACCTTCTTTGATTTATTCAAGAATACCACTAGTCAATTTCCATACCCAACTTCACACTGTTTAGAAGTCTTTTCACATACTAAACTCATGTCTCTAAATTGCTCGATCAATTCCGACTCTCTCACCATAAGCATCGACATATACAAGGACTTCCTACTAAAAGCATCAGCTACCATGTTTGCTTTACTAGGATGGTAACTCAAGTTAAAATCATAATCTTTCAGAAGTTTAATCACCTTCTCTACCTCATATTCAACTCTTTCTGATCGAACAAATACTTCAGACTCTTATGGTCACTGAACACCTCAAATTTAGATTCAAAAAGATAATGTCTCCAAATTTTCAACACGAAAATTACAGCTGCCAATTCTAAGTCATACGTAGTGTAATTCCTTTCATGAACTTTCAGTTGTTTAGAAGCATAAGCAACAACTTGACCATTCTGCATCAGTACACCACCAAGTCCCATCTTTGATGTATCATAATATACTACAAAGGACTCCCTCAGATTGGGAAAAATCAATACCAGAGCAGTCGTCAACTTCTCTTATAAGCTTGACCATTTCGAGTCAACTGAGTCAATGGTAACGCCAACTTAGATGAACCCTTAATAAAACTGCGATAATAACCAGCCAAACCAAGAAAACTTCAAATCTCAGTAGCCGACTTCATAGTTTCCCATTGCAATGCAACATCAACTTTAGAAGGATCCACAAAATTCCACCACAAGATATCACATGGCCAAGGAAACTCGCTTCCTTAAACCAGAACTCACATTTTGACAGTTTTGCATACAACTTCTACTCTTTCAACACATGCAACACAGTTCGCAGATGCTCAGCATGCTCTTCTTTTGATTTAGAGTATATCATCATATCATCAATGAAGACCATGACAAACTTATCCAAATAATCATGAAAAATATGATTCATATACTCCATGAACACACATGGTGCATTGGAGACGCTGAACAACATTCACAAAGTACTCATAGTGTCCATACCGAGTCCTGAAAGCCGCCTTCTGAATATCATCTGGTTCAACCCAAATCTGATGATAATCAGACCTCAAGTCTATCTTGCTGAAAAAACAGGCACCAACCAACTGATCTATCAGGTCATCAATTCTCGTAAGTGGATACTTATTCTTGATAGTCACATTATTCAACTGCCTGTAGTCAACACATAACCTCATACTTCCATCCTTCTTCTAAATCAACAATACAAATACATCCCACAAAGAAACACTTGGTCGAACAAACCTCTTCCCAAGTGATTCTTCCAACTATTTCTTCAATTCACACGACTCTGAAGCAGACATTCTATATGGAGTCATTGACATCGAACTCGTATCAAGTAATAGGTCAATAGCAAATTTTACTTCACGCTATGGTAGAAAATCACTTATGTCGTCTATATTACATCTGGAAATTCACACACAACAGGTAATTCAACACTTGTAACTTCACGATCAACTTGCAACGATGAAAACATTACAAACATCAAGGCTCCATCTTCTAGAATTTCATTCACTTGCTTAGCAAACAACAAAATCAGTTATCAACTATTACCAAACCCAGATTCACACTCTGGAGGAAAGTCACAAATATCTTCAGGAAAAACATCAGGAATTACACACCACAGTCATATATCTAGTCGTCACCTTGCTTTTTACTCCTTGAGAAGCAGCCATCAACAATACTTGATCGTTCTCCCTCAGAGACATCCTAACTTGACCGACAGACAAGAAACTCAAATTTGCCTCATCTTCCGATATAAGAATCTACATTGACTCATTAAAATAATTTGTAAGCACTTGGCTTAACTCCAAACAATTCACTGTACACACCATCTAAGCTGGCAAGACACGTCTATTCCATCCAACACGATCCCGTCTATTATCAATAAGAGATTAAGTGTAATCAATTCCTTAATTTTTCAATAGACAGACGACAATCATGATGGGGGCATAAACCATCTTTACCAAACTATAATAGCGTCCAACGACACACTAAGTCATCACTCTACACTTGAAGCATCTTGGAGAAGCACAAGCTTCTCCCCCACTTGTTTCGTTCCCATCCTGCAAATGGAAAACAAAACAAACTTTGGCAGTATTTTCACACACATATCTCATACTAGGGAACAACATAATTAAACAACATAGCCGAATGAACCAACCAGAGTTTGAGACCACTAATGTAACACCCTTCTAACCCACAAATATTTCTCCTAATATATGGGAATTAAATAAAATTAAATCATCACTCAAGGGTGTCACACTTCATAGAAACATCATAATTATCATCATGCTCCGTAACACGGGTTACATCATGTAGAAATAACAACTTATTATAGATAAACACATCTTTTAAAAAGCAGAAACATCGCAGGGGAAACATCGTCATAATAAACTCCGCGATAAAACAAACTCAAAATAATTTTGGTCGCATCCAATTTGAAATTACAATAGTTCGACATCTTCAAAATCCTCATAAAATATGTTAGTCAAGGAAACACAACATTCACATAACTAGAGTTCCCAACCCGATGTTACATATCAGAGGAAGACACATTTTAATTAACGAAAACTAATAAAATACTCCAAAGCTATCTACAACTCTTCTACAAGCTACTCTTGAGCATCTGCGCGTTACCCACATGGAGGCAACATTCAAACATGCAGGGTGAGTAATCACAATTCATTTTAAAACATATAAGGAAAAGACTTAGTAGTTGAAACTATCATTATATCAACACATATTATATATCTACACATATTTCTCACCTACACATCATCACAATAATAACACATCTTTCATCATCGAAAATCATCATATACTCAAATGGCTCACAAGGATAATCATCTCACAACCCATCAACAATAGTTTATGCAATGCCACATAGGATGCAACAAAATTTTGACTCAAATGCATGTGGTACCAATTTTCATGAACACTCAGGTTCACCATTTTGATTCCCACCTTCTAGGATAAGAACCACTCACTGACCCATCACCTATAGAATCAACTATCGGCCCAATCCATACAATGGGACTTTAGGCTCACCAACAACGGACCACTATCCATAAATGTATGCAATGCAACTATTTATGCATACCACATCAACAACATCATCATGCACAGTAACCCACCACCATGGTTACTGTACACCGTCCAAAGTGTCCAACAAACATAAAATATATCTCATACAATATAGATATATATCTTTTATGCAATCACAACAACATGATTAAAACATTCTCATATTACCATTGTTAACATCACATCATATCAACAACATTCATATCATATCAACATCATCAACATATCAAGAAAATCTATATCATATCATATCATATCATATCATATCAACAACATCAAACTTCTTCAACTCAACATCTCAACAACATCATCATAATAGTATCAACATAGCAAGACAATTATCACATAATATTAACACAACGATTCATTATCTGAATATGTAAACTAACACTTCATCAATACTGTAGGCATATAAATAATACATAAAAATCTCACCTATTAATACTATGTTATAGCTTTGAGTGTTAGCTTTCTAACACTTCAAATGACTCGTCAATTGGATACACGGCTAGAAAGGTATAACAAAAATCGTCAAAAGATAAACAAGTTTCAAGTTCAACATTTCTTTCAAACATCAAAAGAATAAAATAATTATCATGATCAGCCTCTGGAAGTAATTTCATTCAATAGTAATTCACGTCAGTTTTCCAACGCTACGAACGAAACTCAATTTGGACTTACGGTTCAAAGGTTATGGCCAAAACGATTTCGTAGTACAAAATCCAGGGATCTACTACGGCCGCCCGTGGCATGGGCTACGGCCCCTAGCACGCCTTCGCCAAAAACTCACTTTGGGAACATTCCCGGTGCCAAACTATAGGGGGCTGCTACGGCCACCCGTAGCAGGTTCTACGACCCCTAGTAGGGCCCATAAAACCCCTATTTTCTTACGATTTTGTGCGATCTCTCCTATTTTTCAGCATTGTAACATACCCAAAAACCCATATTTAGACCTCCAACAACCCTAAAACATATCATAATATATAGCACTTTATCCAATGGGATTAAACACATATTATTCATCAATTTTTCAAGCATAGATTCATAATTATATCAATTTTTCTGCTATCTAATCATTCAAAAATCACTTATTATGGTATAGTATCAAAGATTAACAACAATTCATAACCATTGCACTAGTCCATCTTGGATCGACATTACAAAAAATCAACATCAACAATTTCATCATACTTTTAACAATTCATCATACAAGACAAAACCTACATCTATCTTAACCATTTGATTGATCATAATAAACCAGGATTACACCACTTACCTTGATTCCTAGCGATTGACTCTCTTCTTTCACGTTCTACCAAGTTCTCCTCTTTGTTCTCTGTAAGCCCTAGCCTCTCTTTTGTTCTTCTCAAATGTTACGATCATACAAAATGAACTATGTTTCCTTGCTTTACTTGTTTATCCATAGGACCCTATCTATGGCTTGCCTCTTATGTCGTCACTTAACTCACACACTCTTACCACTATGCCCTTATCCTTATTTTCACCTTAATATTCTTATTTTAATTATTATTATTATAAATCTAAATAATATAACTAAATTATTTAAATCTAAATAATTATAATAATCCACTCTCTCACAACAATGTTTCATCACACAACATCATACATCACATAATTCCTCAATAAATCACAATAGTTCATTTAGATAAATAATTCTAAATTTTTTGGGTGTTACAATTGTGATGCAAACTAACACTTTAGAGCACATTAAAATGAAAAAGTGGAGATTTTAGAGGAGTTACGATTGAGTGTTTTGGTTGAGTTAGACCTGTTTAGATGTTGTGTGGGATTGTTTAAGATAACCAATCATCTTCAACCTTGAACCAAGAAACCTCATTGTTTTAGTACTAAGCTCCAAAGATTGACTGTGAGTGGTTTATACAAGGTATATTATTAAATATATTATTTTTTGTGAAGCTTTTTGTGTGCTTTAGATTGAAGATTCAATTTTGTGGTTATAGTTCATAGAGACTGATTTCCTGCAAAGAAGAAATTATAATGTACTCCATTGAATACTTCGATATATCCAAATAAGGTAGTCGCAAAATAAACTTGGGAGTTTACAAAATCCTTTAGTAGAGCAAGGGCTTTGACAAGGAATTGTATATTCAAGTAAAGACTGTTGTAGAACGGAAGCTTGGAGTGGAAATTTGGGTCTAGAAAAGATTTTGAGTCAAGAACAATAAAATATCTTGTGATTTTAGTAGTTTAGAGTATTATACTACAACAAAAGGGAATTTCATATTAGACCTTGTTTGCTTAAGCATTAATTGGCTTTCAAGTGTTAAATGTTATCTGATTATCCGTTGTAACCAAAATGTTGTACAATTATTTTCAATATAGTGGAAGACCCTAAGTTTTAAATAGATTTTCATTAAATATTGGACTAACCTCAAAGCAAGGAAAAATGTGTTGAGCCAATATAAACCAGGTGTACATTCATTCTCTCTCTCTCTCTCTCTCTCTCTCTCTCTCTCTCTCTCTCTCTCTCTCTCTCTCTCTCTCTCTCTCTCTCTCTCTCTCTCTCTCTCTCTCTCTCTCTCTCTCTCATAGCATAGACATGAATGACATAAGTTTTATTGCGTATTCGAATCACAGTTCAATATATTTAAATGTTTGTAGTGTTTTATCATCTAAGCATAGGTTTGTAATATAAATAGTCATTTGGATATTCATTTTAAGAATTATGATCGTATGAAATCTATTTATTACATTGATAATTAGATTAATCAAATTCAATTTATGATATATGTTTAAAATTGAATTATGATCATTGTTGAATTGCTTAATTAAGCAACTTCATTTTTCTCAAATGTTGTTATATTTGATAATTTGAGTTAACTGTGTCATTCACTTAATCCTATGTTTTATAAAACTAGCAGTTATATGTTTCTTCTGTCTATTATTTGTGGATTTGTTTATAAAAATCAAATTTTCGAAGAAAGTAGTTTTAACAAACGGTTTTTAGAGGAATGGTTTATTCAACCCAT